>PVKU01000093.1:322259-763199 GCA_004027475.1 Anoura caudifer | reverse complement strand
CTACAAAGGAGTTCCCATCAGACTGTCAGCTGATTTCTCAAAAGAGACCTTGCAGGCAAGAAGGGGCTGGAAAGAAGTATTCCAAGTCATGAAAGTCAAGGACCTACATCCAAGATTGCTCTATCCAGCAAAGCTGTCATTTAGAATGGAAGGGAAGATAAAGTGCTTCTCAGATAAGGTCAAGTTAAAGGAGTTCATCATCTCCAAGCCCTTGTTATATGAAATGTTAAAGGGACTTATCTAAGAAAAAGAAGATAAAAACATGTATAGTAAAATGAGAGTAAACTCACAATTATTAACCACCACACCTAAAACAAAAACAAATGCAAACTAAGCAAACAACTGGAACAGGAACAGAACCACAGAAATGGAGATCACATGGAGGATTAGCAACAGGGGAGTGGGAGGAGGAGAGAGGGGGAAAATGTACAGAGAACAAGTAGCATAGACAGAGGGTAGAAAATAGATGGGGGAAGGCAAGAATAGTGTGGGAAATGTAGAAGCTAAAGAACTTATGACACATGGACATGAACTAAAGTGGGGGAATGTGGGTGGGAGAGGGTGTGCAGGGTGTAGGGAAATGAAGGGGGAAATGGGACAACTGTAATAGCATAATCAATAAAATACATTTGAAGAAAAAGAGTGCTCTGGCTATGTAGGATCTTTGGTGGTTCTACACAAATCTTAGGAATGTTTTTCCATTCAAGGAAAAAATGGCATTGTATATTCTTATTGGTGCTATTGTAGATGAAACTGTTTTATTAATTTTTCTTTCTGATACTTCATTATGAGTGTACAGAAATTCAAAACATATTTATATTTTGTGTGTCCTATACATTTTCTGAGTTTGTTTATTATTTCAGGAGTTTTAGGTGGAGTCTTTATGATTTTCTACATAGTATAATCTATTTTCTGCAAATAGTGACATCTTAAAACATAATCCCCTCCTCATACTCTTAAGCTTGCTTTGTTTTCATGCATTCTGAAAATCCTTTGCTCCCTTTCTTTTAAAACAAGTTCCTTGTACAACATGAGTCCTATATCCTAGGCCTTTGTAATGAAATAATTCTGTCTTCCAAAACACTCTGGACTCAGCAAGTCCCTGGGATACAGGTCATCATTGTGCCTTGAGAGAGGTGACTTTAAGGAAGGCCTGACAGCCAAGTAGCAGATAATGATGGAATAGCTCTAAGGTCAAACTTGATCTACAAAACATAATTCAAGGGCAGTTTGTGTAGAGGTTAGGCTACACGGGCTACAAGAGATGAACACCAATGTGTGGGAACGGTGAACTATGAAGAAGGTAGAAGATATTCTCAGTTTAGGGAAAGTTTGTTTTAGAAGGCTGCTATTTTAGCAGAAGTTGTAGACTCTTAACTATAGCAATTTGTTGTGGGAAAACCAATGGGGCAAAAGGTACAAGTGCACTACTACTATTAGACCAAAAAAGAATGATTTTATTTAGTTACAATTGGTAAGTAATTTGCAAGCTGTCCTCGTAAAATAGGTTTTCATTCTGCCCACTTACTTTATTATTCTCTCCAATAATGTCTGGAGATATGACCAGTAGAGTTGGGGGCAGATTAGACACTGAGCAGAGAAACAACAGCTGTGCGAATCTGTCAGTGCAGACACCAGGCACCTATGCTGCCTGTATCTGTGGAAAACTTCTGGCCAAGATCCTGGGAAATTCTAAAGCCTCCAGTACTAGACTGCTTATGTTTTTCCAACATGTAGCATATGAAAATAAAACATTTACAAGGCTCGTTTGCATGCAGGTTAATTATGTAAAATTAGAGAA
This sequence comes from Anoura caudifer, assembly GCA_004027475.1. Taxonomy (NCBI): domain Eukaryota; kingdom Metazoa; phylum Chordata; class Mammalia; order Chiroptera; family Phyllostomidae; genus Anoura; species Anoura caudifer. Next base: position 761,398 of record PVKU01000093.1, on the reverse strand, counting down.
CCTAAAGAGTGGGTCAGTAAGTGCTAATTAGACAATGATAAAGGACCAACTTTACTTCCAAAGGGAGATCATTAAAATTTTCACTTGTTTCTCAACAGTTCAATTATAACACATGTAATGTGCAGGGCATGAACCTTAAGGGATGTAAGATGATTATAGGACTGTTCCAATGTACGTTGTTCTCTAATATTGATTTTCTCAGAAGATTAGGCATTTGTAACTATTTTATATCATTCCTGACTCTCAAATACTTTATAATGTCTTTTTTCCACTTCCTATACTCATCCTATCCCTTAGATGCTTGACTGGATTGCCTCAGGTAAAATGAGAACTGTTTATCTTGCTGGGAAAAAATATACTTTAAGAATGCCTTTTAAATATGGTTCTGTAGATGCCTAGTTAATGTCTCCTTTGTGGATCTCCTGCTAATGGCTCCCTGTGATCAAGAGTCCATTGGCCACTCACTTATTAAATCAATAAACACATTGTCTTCAGCTCATCCTTCTTTCTAAAATGTTTCTATGGGCCTCCATGTGCTGCCACCTGCCCTTCTCAGTTTTGCAGCGTAGTCGTAGTCATGATTGCACAGCCCTGTGATGCTGACAGTGGTCCCCTGATGCCCCTTCAAGGTTTGCTCTCTGTAGTCAATGAAATGACTAATTTATCAACTAACTCTTGATACTATGAAAACACTAAAGAAAACTTTAGAGAATTACATTTTCCCTATATTTCACTTACATGTTTTAACCAGAGTCTTTGTTGAAAAGTGCCCCACCTGTGTCTCACTGTATAGGAACTGTGATCCAGGTACGAGGAGCGACATTCCCTGCAACTATATTAGGCAACTGTATTTAGACTTTGCATTTGCAAGTAGCAGAAACCATTTTAGAAAATTGCACATACATTTTCCAGAACCTAAGGTTGTGTAATTCAAAGAGAAAGAATATAGTGTGAGATACAAATTTGGAGCAACAAACGAACGCATGTTATTTAAGACTATGATACTAGATGAAATGGGCACCAATATAGCAGAAAGAGGTTAGAAGACTGAGCACAACAACACTTTGAAGTTTCTGTGTATGTTCATTTAGAACATGGTGTTCTGTTTACCAGGTGAAAGAAGACAGGGAAAGGTAGTGAGCCACTGTGTCAAAGGCTAATGATTGAATGAGTTATCTGAAGAATGTGAAAGAGGCTTTTGGGCAAAGTGGAGGTCATTTATAATTTTGACTAGAAGTAGGTTTTGGTGGGGAGAGGTGATTCATAGGAAGGAAAGCCCAATTAGAGAAAGTTCAAGAGAAAATGGGAGTAGACAGGATAATATAAGAAGGATCTGTTAAAATGATTTGCTAGTAGGCTATTAGGAAGTAGCCATCGAAGAGGACTTTTCCTTTTTTCTCTATTCTTTTGCAAAAACTAATATAGAAGCTCTTACAGGATGTGTATACGTCAGCAACAGTAATAATACAGAGACAGGAAACATATGAAGCAAGAACGAGAGGACAATTGTCAGAGCCATTTACAGGTGAGGAAACAGACATGAAATGTTCAGAAGCTTGCTCCAGGTTGCACTGCTAGTAAGTGTGAGACCTGGAATAAAATCTCTGGCTGTCTCACTCCTGAGATCCCCCTCTTCAGTTCTACTCTGTGCCGTCTCTTCTGGATGAAGGGAGGGGAGGCTCATTCAGCTCACTGTAAGCTGAGCGTATGCCTCCACTGATGTTCACTCTCGCCATTGAAAAGTAAGGGCATTCCTGCCACAGGTTCTTTTACAAACCTTGAGGCATAAAGGATGCCTGTGTGGATGTTAGAAAACATTCTCATGGGGGTGGCAGAAAGGATTTCTTTTGAGCTTTTGTGCAAAAAGATAGGCCATCAACCCCAAGGTAACAGCAGCAGAGGAACTAACCGCGGGCCTAGCCCACAGGAAAAAACATTCACTACCCATAACAACACAGACCAAAAAACCAAGAAGTTTAAGTTTATCACTCTCTTCCTGTCCAGGCCAAGGCAGAACTAATTCATCAATTTCAGCAACATCCAGGACAGTGACGGTGAGGCATGTGTGAACTATCTCATTAGGTCAGGAAGGCATCAGACAGGTATGTGTGAGCAAGATATGTCCTGGGACCACGTTAACAAGTGAATAAAGCTATTAAATATTGAACTCTAGTTTTCACTCCTAACTGAGTCATCGAGGGGAAGATCACTTAGGAGCCCACCTCTCTGACTTGCCTTATGCAAGTCTTCATCTCCTCTGGACTGGGCTTCCTCCTACCACATCAGCAGGCAGACACCGGATCTTGAGCTCTTCCCCTGCAGGCTGTAGACAAGTGCCCTTCAGCCAGGAACAGCTCCCCAGTTACTGAACAACCAATGCAGGGTTTTACAAGGGTATGAGATGTCCCCCATCCAAGAAAATCTCAGGTTTCTGAGAAGGTACAGTCTCTTCTGCCATAGCTTATACTTGATAAACTGAAACTCATTCTAGTGGCTAAATTAAAGCTAGTGAGTTTTTCACCATCAAAGCTTTGGCCATAATCCAAATTATAGACCACACTGGTCATCTAGGCTCTTCAATACAGACATCCTGTGGTGAACCAGTTTTCGGTTTGTACTTTCTCCTACTGCTCACTTCTGTATTGAACTTTCTACTGTGTTACAAGACACCTTAATTCTATGATCAATTCCTTTACTCCTCAGTAATCATTGACTATTTTTCCCTATTGGCAAAACTGAAATCCATTTTAGTCATATGGATATACTTTTCCCTCTATTTGCCTAAGATGAACACCACTCATTCTCTCTTGAGCCATGTCTTACATGTCTTAAGACTTGAATAATATTAATAATTAGCCCTGATTGGTGTGGATCAGTGGATTGAGTGCTGGCCTGCAAATGAAAGGGTAGCAGGTTTGATTCCCAGTCAGGGTACATGCCTGGATTGCGGGCCAGGTCCCCAGTAGGAGGTGCTCGAGAGGCAACCACACATTGATGTTTCCCTCCCTCTCTTTCCCCCACTTCCCCTCTCTCTAAAAATAAATAAATAAAATCTTTAAAAAATAAATGTTTACTAAGCACATAATGCAATGCGTTTTATGTATACTGTCTCAGGTGATCCTATTAGTATTAGTATTTTTCAGATGAGTAAATGGAAGCACAGAGGTTAAGTAAATTTGCAAAATCCACAGAATTGGTAAGCTATGTAACCCAAGGGATCAAAAAGCCCAAGTCTAATCCTGGTGTGCGTCAGAATCTTCATCTTGCCTTCTGTCCTTCCCTTTTACATGGACTGTGTTGGCATATACGTACCATTACAGTAGAGATGGCACTGAGAACTCTGAGTGCAAAAGTAATCAAAGGGTGGATTCTTCTGGACAGCGCTATGTCTCTCTCTCATACACATAACACGTGAAAGCCAACTTTAATCTGAGGTTACTAAGTGAATACACATAGGGGATAGTGATAGATATAGATATAAATGTGTAATATATATATATATCTTAACCTATTATATCTGTATCTATACCTAGGAATAGGTATAGATATATAAATGTAGACATATCTAGATATGGATATAGCTATATTTTAAGTATATCATGCCACAGAAGCATCCATTCCCCAACGGGAGTTTGTTCAGGGGCCAGGTCTTGTCCCCACCCTCTTCTCTCTTTCTACTGCATCGCAGTCTAATCCCCACTTGGACTCACACATTCTTTGTTACATAGATGGTACACTTTTATTCACAATTAAGGCCAGACCTACCTCTAAAATATATCTCCAATCACATTAAATTTTTCCACCTATCAGCCTAATCCAAGCCTGTGTCATTTTTTCCCTAAATTTTCATAATATTCTTTTATTTTACTCTTGTCCCATCCAATTCATTCTCCACCTGGTAGCTTCAATATATCCTGAAATGGTTTGCTATAAATCTTTCATTATTGACAAATTGAACCAGAGAAAAATTGGAAAGCTCTAATTGTGCATGTCAGGACCCTGCACGATCCAGCTGCTGCCTGCAGGGCCCCCCAGCTTTGTCCTCCCACCACCGTGTACTCTACATCACTGATCATTCGGATTCTCTAATGCAACGGCTCCCCTTTCAACGTGCATTAATCTTTGGGCTATGCCAGCTAATACACTGCTATGTGAAATGAAAACACTAGAGCCCTAAAATCATATTTTATCTCATCCTTTATTAATGCCTGTTTTCATTGAAACAAAATATGTTTTATAATGTAAATAATAAATGCAGATAATCAACTAGAGAGAGTGATGAGTTAGCTAGCTATCAGCACTACATGCTCACAAAGGTTTTACTGATAGAAGTGTAAAATTTAAAAAAAAAAAGAAATTGAAGGATCCTACCCAAATGCTGAAACTGTTTCTTACCTTTGAGATTTCAAAGGTGTTACTTTCTGTGAGGAACAATTCTTTGCCCAGATTTTCATCCTACTAAATAAATTGCTCATGATTATTCTAGTGGTGTTGACAGAAAGTGAAAATTGCCCAATAAAATTTGGTCCCTCTTAAAGCTTTCTATAATTTTCTTCAAAATATTTATCAGAGTATGTAAATAATACATATTCATTGGGCAGTATTATATGCAACTCTTCCAAATTAAGTGGTATGTTTCTTGAGAACTAAAACCGTCTATTTTGCCTCTCACTAAATCACACCACCTAAAGAAGGCGTTGTTCAGTTAGTGCCTCAAACCAGGTTCTGGGACTGATTCTTTGTCCTTGTAAGAGATTTTTCTTCATCTATGGTCCATTAGGTTTTAATTTCATAATTCATTTCTCAGAGATTAGTTCTATCTCAAACTTATTTGGGTTCCTGTGAGCCACCTTTTCAACTCCCCAAACACTGAAAATCATGCAACATAAACATACCATGGGGACGAACTGCAAGGCCACACTTGTTATTAGCAGCTTAACTTTGGGATCTGAAATTAGAAGTTTACTTTACCCTGGTGAACATCTTTTATATTCAATACGTTTGACCTGTAACTAGTTCTCTTATCGTCTCACTCTTTTTAAACCGAATAAACAGTACACTAGCTATTCAACTTGCATTTTGCAAAAACAGTTACCTGGGCACATGGGCATGATGACCAGTGGGAACTCTGCCTAAGAAATAACAATTATAAAACATCTTTTTAAAAAAATTTGATTGTTTGCACATTAGGGGTTTTATTTATTATTTTTTAAAAGATTCTAATTATTTTTTATTGTTGACACTATTACAGATGCCCCCCATTCCCCCTTAACCCCCTTCCACACAGCCCCACCCTCCCCCACACCTGGTTGTCTGTGTCCATGGGCTATACGTATATGCATATAGGTTCCTTGGCTAATCTCTCCCAGGCTCCCCCACCCTCCTCCCCTCTGAGATCTGTCAGCCTGTTCCATGTATACATGCTCCTGGTTTTATTTTGTTAATTAATTTTGTTCATTAGATTCCACATATAACTGAGAATATATGGTATTTGTCTTTCTCTGGATGGGTTATTTTGCTTAGCATAATATTCTCCAGGTCCATCCAGCTATTGCAAAGGGTAAGAGTTCCTTCTCATTTACAGCCTCATAGAATTTCATTGTGTAAATGTACCATAGCTTCTTTATCCACTCATCTATTGATGGGCACTTGGGCTATTTTTCCAGAATAGCCAAGGTTTCCAGCACTTGGCTATTGCAAACAGCACTGCTATGAACATAGGGGTGCATATATTCTTTCTGATTAGGTGTTTTGGGATTCTTAGGATATACAAGTATTCCCAGAAGTGGGATCTCTGAGTCAAAAGGCAGTTCCATTTTTGGTTTTTGAGGAAATTCCATACTGTTTCCACAGTGGTTGCACCAGTCTGCATTCCCAACAGTGCACTAGGGTTCCCTTTTCTCCACATCTTGCCAGCACTTGTTGTTCATTGATTTATTACAGATAGCTATTCGGACAGGTGTGAGATAGTATCTCATTGTGGTTTTAATTTGAATTTCTCTAAGGATTAGTGACATTATCTTTTCATATGTCCATGGGCCATCTGTAAATCCTCTTTGGAGAAGTGTCTGTTCTGGTCCTTTGCACATTTTTTCACTAGGTTATCTTCCAGGTGTGGAGTTGTATAGGCTCTTTACACATTTTGGTAATTAACCCCTTACCAGGGGTGTCATTGGCAAATATGTTCTCCCATGCAGTGGGTTCCCTTTTCATTTTGTCGGTGGTTTCTTTTGCTGTGCAGAAGCTTTTTAGTTTGATGTAGTGCCATTTATTAATTTTTTCCTTTATTTTAAAATTTTTAAATTGAAGTATAATTGATTATAATATTAATTAAGTTCAGGTGTGGAGCATAATGATTCAATATTTGTATATATTGTAAAATGTTCACCACAATAAGTCTAGTTAACATCCTCAACCAAACATAGTTACAAATTTATTTTTTCTTGTGATGAAGACTGTTAAGATCCACTCTCTTAGCAACTTTCATATATTCAATTCAGTATTATTAACCATAGTCACTAGTGTGTTTGTAATAGTGATTCATTAATCTCAAGTTTAATTAAAATTAAACATTTTTCCCTAACTCTTCCTATGTGATTAAAATATTTGCGTTCCCCAAACAATGTATTCCATCATTCTTTATGAAAGTTAAGTCTGCTGGAGAAAAACCTTTCTGAAGAACTGGGAAGCAGTCGGCAAAACTGCTGTCTCTATTTTGGAAACAGGCTTCCTGGTGCCTCAGTGACACTGACCCCCACAGGCTTCTGATGAGAGGCTGTGCTTGACTCTTGAGATTAGGACCTTTTCTTCAGGAGGAAGTAATTGCTAAGGACCTCCTGAAATTGTTTTAAGTACGCCCATTCCATTTCAGAACTTCAGCATTCAGCTATGTAGAAATACTTTGACAATTAAACAACTTTTCAAAGCGCAGGCTTGACGTCACAGATTACACTTCAGTGTTCATTGAAATGAAGAGGAAGGATGTGTGAAATGAATGCACAACCTAGGACCTGGTAGGAGCTCTAGAAATGTCCACTGAAGGGAGCTGAAGGGAAAAGAAACACTTCAGTGCAGGGAAGTTCACAAGAAGCCACTTACCATGGAATAAAATGCTTGATATTTCATTTGGGTTCACACAGGTATGTTCATAAATGCCTTGCCTCATTCTAGAGTTTTTCTTTGAACATTTTTTCACAGTTACATTGCTCTTCTCAGGATTAATTATACATTTTTAAAACAAAGTTAATGGAGAGGAGATAATAGCATTTTTGGATTGTACTTGAAACTGTAGGTAACTCATGTGTTAATTCATTTATTTGTTTATCTGTTAACACAGCCTAATTCAGAGTGTACTTCAGGAAAGCTGCAGAGCAGCTGACCCGAGCACATACCTTCAGAGATTTCCGTTCATTTTCTCCACATTCAGAAAGTCTTGCTCTCATGAAGGCTCCATGGTGTCACTAGTTAATATCTCAGTATATGTAACTCCCTTAAGGCCAACCAAGTTCATCACTGATGGTAGTAGGTATAATTTCAAATGGCCTTCTTAATAACTGCAGTTTCACGTGACTTCTGGTCAGATCACTGTGGAGGGTTGTCTTTATTGGAACATGAGGCTGGGAAGTGCTCCAATCTGGGGTCAGGAAGGTAAGCTGGTCTTGTCATTTTCTCTTCTGTTCACATTATTTGTAATTACTTTCATTCACTCTACAGTTCATCTTTTCTTTTTTCTTTCTTCCTTGCCTGCTCTTTTAGAAATCTTTTAAGCAGTGTCATTTTCTAAGAGTTTGTTTAGTTGAAATTAGTAAAATTAGTAAATATTTATAAATCTATCAACTGGTCAAGTACGAACTATGGTATAATACAATGAGCTTCACTGCGAACTCTTCCACATCATAAAACTCTCCTCTTTTCTTCAGGAAATCCCAGTACTGCACGTGATATATGACAAATAAAGACCAAGTGAATATATCCTGGCCAATCTATATACTAGATATAAATAAAGTTTTTTGAAGTAAGAATAAATTCAGATAGATTTTATTCAATCTTAAGACATTTTCAATTAGTCCAAGCAATTTCTGGACCACTACCCTAGTGCTACGTAAAAGAACAATTGATACATGAAAAAATATGGCATGTTAAAGGTTAAATTATGAATTTTTTAAAAAGTTGAATGTTGAACAGCCAAATACTCATTAAACACTTAAATAGAAATAAAATAAAATCTAACAGTTATTACCAAAAATATGCATTTCAGTAATGCAATAATTTGAAAGTGAATGTAAAAATAAAATTGCCAGGAAATATAAACATTACTAGCTTTTAATTAGAACATATTGGAAAGAAAAGTTGGAATGAAAGCAAGTTACTGAACTTATTCATAAAGAGCAAACACTGAGCTATTCTAAGTTGTTGGTGTCAATGTAGTCTGCAACAGTGGACAAATCAGTGTTAACTGCGTTCTAGGAGAGACACATGCAGGAAACCACATTCACTATTATGAACATCAGATACATAGGAAAAGGCGGCAATGAAATTCAATACAGTTTAATTCAGTCCTCAATACTTTTATTAATATCAAAAACGCTAGACAGAGTGAATAAATTACATGCACCCCCTAATGCAGTATTTTTTCTTTCCAATACTTTATTGTGCAAACACTTCATTTAAACATAATAAAAATTTGAGAAACTCTTTAGTGAATACCTCTAAATTTCCCACCTGATTTCTACCACTAACATCTTACTATAGTTGCTCAATCATACCATCTATCCCTCTCTCTATTCATCCATGAGTTCATCTTATTTTTTACTCTTTTAAAGTAAATGCAAATATCTCAAGTTTCCTCATGTACTTTAGCATGCAGTTCTTATGTAAAACTACATAAAATGAGAAGCACATACCTTCAGTGTACACCCCCTGAGTTTTGATAAACACATATGCCACGGGAGCCCAAACTTCTACCAAAATGCAGAACATGGCCATCCATCCACTCCAGAAAGTTACCCCTTTACCATCCCAGTCAATCTCTGTCCCCACCCAAGACAACTGCTGGGATGTATATACAATTTGGTCTTTGTCCCTCTTCTTGGCAGAAAGCTCCTAAAACCATTAGAATTTCCTGTGAAGAGAACAGTCATCTTTTGTTATACTATTTTTGTTATCCATGAGGGGACTTTTGGAAAATACCTAAGGATGGAAGCTGGTTGGTAGTGGAACCAACCATGGGGTTAGAGAGTTGGGTCTCTCCCACCCCAGGGAAGGGAAAGAGGCTGAAGATTCAGTTCAGTCCCGAATAGCCAGTGATTCAGCCAATCCTGCCTCCATAAAAACCCAAGGGGAGAGCTCCTGCGTAGGTTCACATGATTGGATGTGCAGACCCGGTGAGAATGGCCCACGGAGACAGCACAGGAGTTCCTGCCCTTTCCCCGTACCGTGCCCTATGCATCTCTTCCATCAGTCTGTTCCTCACTTATAACCTTTTATAACAAATGGGTAGTCTACCAGATAATATGTTTCTCTGAGTTTATGAGCTGCTCTAGCAAATTAAACCCAAGGAAGGGGATTGGTGGAAACTTCTCTTTATTGCTGGTCCATCAGAAACAGAGGCAATCTGAACTGGGCAGTGGGGCAGCCTTGTGGGACTGATCCCCCCGCCCACCGGGGGGACCTGATGCTATTGGTTATCTATGGATAAACATTGACAAAACTGAGCTGAATTGTAGGACACAAAGCTGGGGTCTGAAAACTGCTTGAGGGTGTTGGAACCCCTACCTCCTAACACACACATTGGAAATTGGTGCTCAGAACCCCTTTAACTACTCTGTGAATGGAACAGTAATATCAAGTAGGTGTTTTATCACCAAAAAGGATTTATTCATGAAAAAGGGTTGTAACTCTGTGCATGCAGACATGGCAAACTACATGCACACCCTGGCCTGTGTACGTAGATGGTAGGGTACTTATGGAAGAGAAACGGAAGAAAAGGGAAGGGGAAGTACCACAGAGCTTTATTATAAACATCGAGTTCTTCCTGTAGAGTTCACACATGTAGGGTTCTCATGATTATAGTGCAAGAACTTCCATAAGCCCTATCTCTTCCTATAGACCCTCCTGATTGCTTGCTTAAAGATCCAGTTAGCCTTTACCAACTCTTACAATGTTTTTCCACTATAATCCTGCACATTTCTTAAAGTGATTGACTAAGTAAAAAGGAATTATTATATATTCAACTGCTGGGCTTCTACTTTGCAAAGTCATTATTAATGTCTTTGGAACTGCTGGACTTTCCCGGTTAAAATCAACAAACAAGTGCTGGCAAGGATGTGGAGAAAGGGGAACTCTTTTGCACTGTTGGTAGGAATGCAGATGGTGCAGCCTCTGTGGAAAATGGCATGGAGATAACTCAGAAAATTGAAAATGGATCTGCCTTTTGACCCAGCAATCCCACTTCTGGGAATGTATCCAAAGGAATGCAAAACACTAATTCAAAAGAACATAAGCACCCCTATGTTCACTGCAGCATTACTGACAATCACCAAGATATGGAAGCAGCCCAAGTGCCCATGAATAAATGAGTGGATAAAACAACTATGGAAAATTTATACAATGGAATATTACTTGACCATAAAAAAGAAAATTTTACCTTTTGAAATAGTATGCATGGACATGGAGAACATTATGCTAAGTGAAATGAGCCAGACAGAGAAAGACAAATACCTTATGATTTCACTCATATGTGGAATCTAATGAACCGAACTAACAAGGAAAATGGGGACTGACTCATAGATGGAGAGCAGGATGACAGCTAGTGGCAGGGGGGAGGGTAGCAGGTAGAGAAATTGAGCAAAAAGGAAAACAGGAATCATGAACATGGACAACAGTGTGGTGATTGCTGGGGGGAGGGAGATATAACAGGACTAAAAGGTAATATAAAAAATACAATTAAATATTTTTACCCTGGCTAGTATGGCTCAGTGGATTGAGTGCCAGCCTGTGAACCAAAGGGTCACTGGTTTGATTCCCAGTTAGGGCACATGCCTGGGTTGTGCAGGAGGCAACCACACATTGACATTTCTCTCCCTCTCTTTCTCCCTCCCCTCCCCTCTGTCTAAAAATAAATAAATAAACTCTTTAGAATTTTTTTTAAAAGATGAAATACACAATTTTTCTGCTTAAAAATTTCAAATCGTATACTTAAAATAATTATGCATCTTTCAAGTAATTGAGTAAAAACTGAAGTTTTTAAGTAAAAATTATTTATTTAAAGCAGGGGTGTCAAACTCATTTTCACTGGGAGCCACATCAGTCCCTTGGTTGCCTTCAAAGGGCCGAATGTAATTTCAACTCCCTAACAGCTAAGGAGTAGTTACACTTATACAGTCCTAAAATTATTTCAGCCCTTTGAAGGCAACCACAAGGCTGATGTGACCCCTGGTGAAAATTAATTTGATACCCCTGATTTAAAGGGAGGTTGTGTTTACTTGGAGAATAAGGAGAACAACTTCCATCATATTTCAGGGAACTGCCAGGTTTCTGCATGTGGCTGTACCAGGGTCACACTGCTCATTTTTCACCTAGTGAATTATTTTACAAATTTAGATCCACCTATGAAACTGATAACTAGTTCAATACCCATTATATCGTGGGTACATGGTAAATATGTGTTAAATGGAAGAAGAGTGGACAAAAGAACAACAGAATGAATGAGAAGCAACTCGTGTTTGCTAACTGTTCAAAAATGTGACTAGCAGAATGCTATGTTTTAAATAAATCACTTCTCATTTTTTCCTTGAAACATTCCAAGTTATGTATGCTTTGCTAATGTCTTGTACATTGTAAATGCTCAATTTATCACTTTAACCACTAAAATGCATCTCTATAACTATTGAAATGTGTAGGCTTTAACTTACTAAAGGGTTTTAATCCTCAAGAACATCACAGCACTAACTTTTTTGTATCTCCAAATTCTCTTCATACAAGAGAGGAGTAGCCCAGGAAATATCTTATGAGTATAAATCATTGACATTTGATAATAGTTATTGCTTTTTATTCTCAAAACAGAAAAGAGCAACATTATTTCAGTTTCAGAATATTTTTATTACTATAATTGGCTAAGTAGAAAAAGCAACAAAATTTTTGCTCCAAAGGATGCATATTTCTAGTGCTCCTTATTAAAGGCAATTAGGTGAATTCCAGTCTCACGATTTGGGAAGAGCAGTGGGAACTTTATAAAGATATGCCTGTCACAAACCACAATTAAAAATGAATTTTAATCAAAATTGAGAGAGACCAGATCTGGACTCCTAGTATAAAATTATGTTTATATAGAAAAAATGAAAGAGTCTGTCCCAATTTTACATTTAAATACTGGTAACAAAGAGAGAAAACTAAAAAAGGGAAAGTAATGAATATACAAAATAACACCAAACAAAAACTATTATACCATTACCACATACTATCAGATAAACATTTATCAAAATTTGGAAATACCTTTTACTAAATGTAGGCTGCTGACTTCTCATAACCATGCAGCCATCCAAGAAATATTTATTAAGCACTTCATTCCCAGGCATGAAAGGAAATTCCCTAGGGGCCTGGAGGCTACTTCAGGGCATTTTGTGATGATTGTTGATTACAGATGACGCCAGGGGTTTGTTTCGCAGTGGCAATTCAAAATGTGTATTGCCAGGAATGTATTATTCAAGTTCAATGACTTTAACTCATTAGCAGATTATCTCTTTTAAAATATGCACAACTTCTGGTGTTGATTTATCATTTGAACACTCAACTAAGAGAAATGATTTAAGTATTTGAATTGTATTGGTTGTGTAAGAGCACATTTAAGACATTTTTTAAAAAGTGATTGAATCCCTCTATAGATGTGCATACATTTGTCACTGCTAGATTCAGTTATTTCGCAAAAATCCTCCAAAGAAGCCTCATTCTGGTAACTTTGTAATACAATTATAAACTTTTAGATAATATCTGGTTTGTGTGGAAAGAGGGTGTAGCATTCTTTGCCTTCGTGTGCATGCCATTCTGCATGAGATAGAGTAAAACAGGTCATTACGTTTTGTGAAATCATGCAGATAATAACCATCACATCTCTAGAAACTTGATCTAGCATGTTAAATGTGTAATTTCTAATTTGTTCTTAAACATTAGTTACATCTCTAAGTTCCTTATTCAACTGGGTAGCTCTGTACAGTTGGAATACTACTGACAAAACCATTCTATTTCAGTTACTTGTGTAACTGTATAATTTTATTTCATGGAGGGACAAGAATTGGTGTATAATTACAATAATACATAAATGAAAACACAAGCCAGACAAATTCCTTGGAAGCAATGATTAAGTCCATCTGCCAAGGAAAAAAACAGACCTTACCAAAGGATTAAGGGTTCCTGTTATTATTAGGTCATTGAGCAGATGGGCAGAAAATGATGAAGAAATATTAGGATTAATACAAATTGACTTGAGCACATTGGTTACTTCAAACAGGTTCCAAGCCATTTTCAACGTAAAATACATGAATGTGTCCTTTTACAGGGTAACCCCCTGTAGAAAGCATGGAGATACAGACAGTGGCACCGGGGCCAGGGCTCACTTGCAGAGTTTGATCTGGGCTGTAGTCAGCACTTCCAAAAACAATAGCCATGGACACTCCCCTACAGGAGATATGAGGAACCTGGAAATGGATCCATTAAGAACGAGGTCCAGATGCACTGTTCAAGAAAGTGTTGCCTTTTGTTGCTGGGATTTGGTAAATAAAAGGAATTCAACAGCAATGAGATGAAGGTCCCCGATTTTGGTGATGGCTGATAGAGTGTTGCAGCCAGTCCGCTCCATCTTTGCAATGGAATGTTTATGTTTCTGGAATGGGGAATCACTTCTCTTTAGCCTCTAAAGGCAATAAATGACAACACTGTAGTGTCCAGAAAGAAGAGAGCACCCACCGCTAATGCGATCGTCTATTTCATGTCCGGGCAATCTCAATAGTTGTAAAGGAGCAAAACTTTTCCTCCAAAGAGAGTTAATTAGCTTAATTATTCTGTCTTTGTATGGGTGGGGTCTGTAGTTAGATCCACACAACTGTTAGAAAAGGGTGTTTAAGACACTTTCCATCAGTGGAGAAGTTGACAGTACAATGACTCTTTATCATTGAAGTGATCTCTTCTCCTGGCTTATGACTTGGACCAAGTAGGCACTACTTGTGAGAGCAAACAACAAAAGGGAAAGTTTTACTGAGCAGAAAACTCCCAGACTTACTGCAATAGCTTCAATCACATCGCAGTTCTACGCAGTAGAGTGCACTGGGCTCTTACCTGTTCAGATGGCATCCTCTTACAGGGTAAGTTGGATCCTGCCTGGTCTTTGAAGTTTGAATTACAATGGTATGAGAGACATAAGGATCTTTATTCATTAATATCTTCCTTTATAAGAAATGCCTCTCTCTCTGATATGGTGGTTCCTGACTTCAAGTCAAGTTTGTTTTATGTTCATTTTGGGAAACCAGCTTCTTCAGATGAGCTTCTCCACAGTATATCGTTCCTTCAACTTTTTGCTTCCAACATGTGTCAATATTTAATGTCTTGAAAAGCAGCAAACATACACATTTTTGTTGCTGTTTGCTTTTAATTGAAACTTTTAGGTATTGTACATTTGCGGTAATAATACTGCTATATTTGGCCTTATATCTACCACCTTACTTCTTTTATGGTGAGAGGCCACCATCATTGCATTGTTACTTTAAATTTACTGTTTCCTTATTTTCTAATTAAAAGTTCCCTCTTGACTTTTCTATTGTTTTCCTCTGATGTTACTATGAATGGTTCTCTTTGTATTTACCTTGCTTAGAATTTGGATAACTTGTATCCTTTGGCTGACATCTCTTAGCAGTTTTGAAAAATCCATCATCCTCCCTGTGCATGGTCTCCTCTCCTTCTGGATATCCAATCACAGGCATTTTAGATTTTTTCAGTGTACCACATTCTCTTTCTGCTCTATCTTCCATTTATTTTTCTGTGTTTGGTTGGAGGTATATAATTATCAACCTCTCTTCCAATTCATTAATCTACTTTGGCAAATACCTACTATTTTGTTAAACTCATTTATTTTTAACATCATTTAATTTATTCAATTGTAGAATTTCCATTTCATTTTTTAGATTCCAATACTTTGGCAGAACTATCCAACTTTTCCTGTATTTTTTTCCTGTTTTTTTTTCTTGATAATATTAATAACCATCACTGGGTCCTTGTTTGGTAATTCTAATATTGTGTTCACTTATATTTCATATTTTTTTCTCTTGGCTTTGTTGTTCACAGGGTCCTGTCTCTTTAAATGCTTTTTAAAAGTGCCAGACAGTGAAAAAAATTGTTGAAACTCTAGATAATATTGTCTTTCTTTGCACAGAATGCACCTTTTTATCTTTCGTTAGAGAAAAAACTGATCACATTGATTTGATCAGGGACTAGGCTGAGCTGAGGTTGTGGAGCGGATTATTTGCATTTATCTTTTTATTTTTTTTTCATTGAGAATTAAGTGACATATTTTTATATTAGTTTCAGGTGTAAAACATAATGATTTGATATTTGTATATATTGCAAAATGATTGTCACAATAAGTCTAGTTAACATCTGTCTCTATACATAGTTATAAAAAAATTTAGTTTTCTTGTAATGACTTTGAAGAATTACTCTTAGCAACTTTCAAATGTGTAATACAGTATTATTAACTATAGCCACTATGTTGCACATTCCATTCCATAATTTATTTATTTTATAACTGGAAGTTTGTACCTTTTGACCCCCTTCACCCATTCTCCTTACCCTCAAACCTTGCTTCTGGGGACCACTAATCTACCCTGTATCTCACCCTCAAACTTTGCTTCTGGGGACCACTAATCTATCCTGTATCTATGACCTTAGTTTGTTTACTTGTTTGTGGATTCCTCATATAAGTGATCTCATGTGGTATTTGTGTTTCTCTGATTTATTTCACTTAGGATAATATCCTCAAGGTTCATCCATGTTATCACAAATGGCAAGATTTTATTCTGTTTTTTATATCCGAATAGCATTCCATTGTACGTATGTATATCATCCATGGATGGACACGTAGGTTGTTTCCATACCTGCTATTGTAAATAATGCAGCAGTTAACACAGGAGTCCATATGTCTTTTTAGTTAGAGTTTGGATAAATACCCAGAAGTGGAATTGCTGGGTTATATGGCAATTCCATGTCTAGCAATTAACTTCAGGGCCATAGAAATGAAGATTAGAGTACCATCCATCTATTTATGTCAGGTTTGCATATACTCATCCTTTAAAAATAAAACAGTATTTGTATTGATACACTTGAGAAAGATGACAGAATCAGTTTTAAATATATATTAAATGCACGTTTTTAAAAAGAGGGAAAGGAAATAAACTATATGATTTCATAAGAACAACTTTCAACTCTGAAAATAACAGAGACAGTCACATTCGGGTGGACTAGTAAAACAATTTTAATTTTTACTCAAAATATATGAGATGTCTTTGATAGCCCTTATCTTACATGTGGAAAACGGAGCACTACAGAGGAAAGGAGGGAAACAAAAACTATTAGATTTTAAGCTCAAGTTTCAAAAATATTCAGATAAGAAGGGTAGAAACTCCAGACAGTCTTCTCATTGTGCACCATTGTCAAACATGCACTTTCATATGCCTCCTCACATTGCAACATGAATATTTCATTTATTAGTAATAAGAGTTTATTTCAGATTTTTTCTAAATACCATGAAGGCTCTGCAGTAGTGCCACCTATTTTATAAACTGACCTGCAGCTTTTTCTTCTTTAAAAAAAGATCCCAGTCTATAAATATCCCACAGGGTGAACAAAAATATGTGATCAGTATGTTATAGTGAACCAGTTGGAATGACTAAAGAATGGGTCTTTGTATACAAATTCTGCCATGAAAGACATCTGAAAAATAGAGGAGGAAAAAAAAACAAAACAAAGAAATTCTAGAAATAAAGCTTAGCTACATAAAATAAATTTTAATTCAAATTCAGCAGATATGATATGGTTCTAAAGAAACTGCTGGAAAGTGCCGCCCCTAATGTGCACTACAATTCGTATTGTCTGCTCTGGGAAAATCACCAACTCAGTAGCTGATCATACGTGGAATAGAGAACTTGGTCATTATGCACTAGGTGCAGGGAGGAGACGACTGCAGCAGAATTAAACCGTCTCCCACACCCCCGCAGAAGGGCCCTATGTTGCAGATGTTGCTACGCCCACTTAACTCTGACAATGCAGAGGCATGTTGCAGCCTCAGTGAAAATAACAAGAAATGTACACACGAAGTAAAAAAATAACAAAGCACAACTACAATATCAAAATCCTGTGATGAGGAACTTTGTTCGTACCAAAACAAAAGGAAGGAACTCTTTACAAAATTTTCTCCTACACGGCCCCAGTGCGAACGGATCCCTGCCAGGCCCGCGCACAGGATCTCTTCCCTGCAGGTAAGCTTCTTCCCAGCGGCGACCTGCAAGGACCTGGAGTGTAGTGAATGTGTTCTGCAGCCAGTGCACTCACACGAAATACAAGCGGCCAGCGCCACGACACGCATTTGTTGGCTGCATGTTGTTCTTGAGAAATGATTGGTCACCAGGCATTTTATCAATATGCAGTTTCTCAGCAGTGAACTAGAATAAATCTTAATGGACCTCCTTGGTTTTTAAGATGTTTGTTAATGTCTTCCTCTTTTGGGAACCCCAGTATTGTTTGATAGGCAGTCACGGAAATAAATTCTCCCCTATTTTCCACTTACTCCTCTGTTTTCCCTAAGGTAGACCCCATGTAAACCTAAAAACATGATAACTTAATGTACAAGGTTTTTCAAAGTGCAAAATGTGTTACGCATATATTCATAGGCTTCATTTAAACAGCATTTTATACAATACAGTACAGTTTGATACTTCTGCTCATAAATTACACCACTAACAACTACTTTGAATGGTTGGCCACTCACAGTAAGCCAATGCCTTTTTACATAAAGTTAATACAGTTGAACCTGTACAAGCTTTGTGCAGACCAAAATAAAGTTAATCTTACACTTATCACATATATACATACATATTTTAAAATGCTCTTTAAATGCTTACATAGAGCTAGACAAATCTCACAAACTATGAATTATCGTATAGTTTGGTTTCTGATTTGCACGCAAACATCATACACAATATTTAAAAAATTTACAGTTCATTTTATGTCCTTCTGCAACATCTCCTCACCCTGTAATACTTTTGGAAGGGTTCTTGACCGTTGCAGAACCACACTAAGCTCTTCGATGACCTTTGAGGGCAATTTGTTGTCTGGATCCAAAGGAGCTTTGCCATTCCTGTCCTCAGCCTTCCCCGACGTCTTGAAGCCTTTAAGGCACCTTTGCTGTCCAAGGAAGACCTCAGCCTCGGTATCCTCCAGACAGTTGAAGCTCCGATGTTTTCTGGTTCGACTTCGCAGTTTATCGTCCCTGTGCTCCAGGCAGTGGGCCACCATGGAGGCTCTCTCCTTCAAGGTGCTGTCCCCAGACTCCTGGTCGCCCTTCTCTCTAAGCCGCAGCTTTTCCAGTTCCGCTCTCGCACTCTAAAATAAAATAAAACGTCGCACGGGAAAGCAAGATTGGCACGATTTCCATTTAAAAGATATACTCCATTTAAAAGTTGATGCTTCTTATATTAGAGCTTATTTCTATGATTTAGGTTCCAACCTTACTTTGACACAAGGGGCTTGTCTGAATTTATATAGTAATCTGAGAGAGAGGAAATCAACTAAAATGTAGACCATGGAAATTCATTTTAACATGCATTTAACACATTACTTCAAAGATGTCTTTCACGTTAGTTGCTTGAATTGACTCTCATTTTGAACTTGCCTTTGCCAGTTCACTTCTGCTGGGATGCGTCACATGTTCGGGCCCCTGTGGTGGGTACAGTGTTTGACTCACAGCACCGGAAGAAAAGGAAGTCTCTGCAGCCTGCGAGTCAGGGAAACACTCTGGACCACAGCCCTTCTCTGAGATTCACATGTTACAACATTAAATTTAATATTAATATTTAATGTTAGCATATTGAAGATGCTGAGAAGTTTATGACAGAAATCTGTTCAACTTTGTGTTTTTCTCTCCTCCCAAAATATTTAGTGAAATCTGTCCTTCCACATATCTATGAGAATTCCACAAATATATTTTTAAAAATGCTATGTGTATACACACACACACACACACACTTTTGCATCAGTGGATTACAGCACACATTCATTCAGTAGAGTATAAGGGCCTACAGGCACTGGCGATTCATTGTCATAACCCCTGCAATGGTCTGGAGGTGCACTTCCATTTAAGAAAAGTTTTCCCTCAATGATAGTTTCCGGTGTACATAGTGATTAGACATTTATATACCTTACAAAGTGATCACCCCAGTAAGTCTGGTACCCACCTGGCACCGTTCATAGTTATCACAATGTTACTGACTATCTGCCCTATGCTGTACTTTAATTCCCCATGGCTGCTTTTATAACTGGTGATTCGTATTTGTAATCCCTTCACTTTTTCAACCATCTTCCCAACACTCTCCCATCTGGCAGCCATCAATTTGCTCTCTGTATCTATGAATTTGTTTCTGTTTAGTTCGTTTTTTTTAGATTCCACATATAGGTGAAATCATATAAGTACTTGTCTTTCTCTGACTTACTTCCCTTAGCATAATACCCTCCAAGTCTGCTCCACGTAGTACCAAATTGTAAGATTTCAGTTTTTATGGCTGAGGAGTATTCCATTATATATATGTACCCCACCTTCTTTATCCTTTTATCTGTCAACGGACTCTTAGGTTACTTTGATATCCTGACTACTATAAATAATGCTGCAACAAATGTAGGGACATAAGTATCTTCAGAATTAGTGTTTTAGATTCCTTAAGATAAACATCAGGTTTCTTCAGATAAAAGGCAGATTTATTTTTAATTTTTTCCAGACACCTCCAGATGGTTTCCCACAGTGGCTGCATCAACAGTGTTCACTCCCACCAACAGTGTGTGAGGGTCCCCTTTCCTCCACATCCTCACCAGCACTTGCTTGCTGATTTATTGATGACAGCCATTCTGACAGTAGTGAGATGGTATCGCATAACTTTTATTTGCATTTCCCAGATGATTAATGATGTTTAGCATATTTTTATATGTCTGTCGGCCATCTGTATGTTCTCTTTGCAGAAATGTTTATTCAAGTCCTCTGCCTATTTTTTAAGTGAATCAGTTTTTTTGTGTATGTTAAATTGTATGGGTTCCTTATATATTTTGGATGATAACCTTTATTGAATGTATCACTGGCAAATATTTTCTCCTATTCAACAGGTTGTTTTTCATTTTGTTGGTTTCCTTTGCTGTGCAAAAACTTTTTAGTTTGATGTAGTCCCATTTGTTTATTTTTTTTTTCCCCTTGCCCAAGGAGGTATATCAAAAAATATTACTAACAGCAATGTCAGAGTCTACTGCCTATGTTTTCTTCTAGGAGGTTTACAGTTCATAGAAAAAATTTCATTTTTTACTAATTTTATTTTAATGCTTTTTCAGCTTTCAACTTTTTCCCCAGCATTGGAATATTTTGAAACATTCTTTGTCTATAAGTTGAGTCACCACCTCACCACATTTATATTTAACAAAAAAATCCTGGTTTTGAGTTTAACTTCTCATAAATTTTCCCTTTAATTAATATTTCATGGAATTGTTTTAAGAGCATTTAACAATTTCTTTAGAGTTTTAGTTCATCAGCTTTCTGGTCTTAAGTATGCTAACAAATACTACCTCTGAAATTCTGGATTTGGGATTAGGTAGTAACTATATACGCAATTATGACTCCAATTCTTTACTGGGTACTGGTCAATGCATTTTGAAACTAACAATATATAATTTGCTTTGCTCCCTACCTGATCCTAAGGCAATGTCAGAAGAAGCTGGGGTCACAACAGGGCATGTCTGCTCCCCACCTTTGCTTCATTTATTCAGCCTGTGTCTCCTAACCTGGGTTCCTGGGCACTGTGACTTTTAGAATTTTAAAATTCTGGATTAGCTAAGGAATCCACAGTTTTTCAGGGCAGTTTATTACCAAGAAAACCTATAAGTGCAGAATAGCAGGAGGGACAAGCTCATGATTTCTTGGAGTCTTATTCTGACCAAGTAGGCTAGAAAATAAAACTGCTATTTTTAAAACTATTATCTTTTAGAGAAGAGGAATATTATAATGAGATAAATGTTCAAGGAAAGATAGGCATGGGAAAATATTTTTAAAAATCTGAGCACTAAATTTTAGCCCCGGCTGGTGCAGCTCAATGAGTGAGTTAGTTGCGTACTGTCCCACACACCGAATGGTTACCGATTCAATTCCTGGTCAGGGCATGAGCCTGGTTTGCCAGCCAGGTCCCCAGTTAGGGCACGTATGTAAGGAAGACAATTGATATTTCTCTCATACATTGATGTTTCTCTCCCTCCCTTCCCTCTCTAAAGATAAATAAATAAAATCTTTACAAAAATAGCCAATGACATTATTAAAACTAATCATTTAAAAGAAGTTAAAAAAATACAAAAGTTCAAAAAAGCACCAGTGGCATAGGATTATTCATAATGTTTTCTTGATGGATGTGGTTCTTCTTATGTTTTCCAAAGTGATTATTCCTATTTTTTGAAGCTAATGAAGTAGTTAATGCACTCAATCACAGTAAGACATAAGATAGCAAATGCTATAATTAATCTAAAAGAAATAAAATCCTAACCTACCTCGATATTTCTCAGGGCTTCGGTTGCATTTCTCTCATGCTGGATAGGAATTAGAGGCAAACCTCCAATTTTGGGATTTTTGGTTATAGAGCGTTTTCGTTCCTTTCCAGCTGGTGGCCGTATATCATTTTCATGCTGTGAAAACAAAATTTCTTGCCATTGGTGTGTGACTTATATTATGTGGTATAAACCACGTTACATAGTCACTTGGCTCCTTTGCCAGACACACAAATCAAGCGATCTACTTTCCACGAGAAAGCCATCTTAATTACGATGTCAACTCTGGAGGCAGCATCGCTGCAGGAGGTGAAACTCTGAAGTGAACTGAGCTTTGAGGTCTCAGTTCAATTTCTAAGTTCCAAATACATACCTTCTGTACTACTTATCAAACCAAAAGGGGGGAAATATTTAAGACATTTCTTTGTGGTAGAAAAATAATAAACTTGTCTACATTTCTAGAGCCTATGATCAAAGTAAATATACATTCACATTTGCTCTCTCCCCCGAAGATAATTTTGGTGTAAACATAATAATTTGACCTTATATATAGCCAAGTCAATCTCAGGCCTGCTTATCAGAAAACTTAGTCTTACTTTGTGACCTTTTTAAAAATGTTACTTTTTCATCTAATTGAATTCCAGAGAAATGTTACCTTGTACACAGACACTTATACTGAAAATCACTGTTTAACAGACAGCATGGCACATTTGTTCTCAGATTATTGACTACATATTCTGGCCACTAAGCAATTATAGATATGACTGAGAAAAAGTTAATTTTGCAACAGGGAGAAATATCCACAGGTAAAAATATAAGCTCTTAAGTGATAAATCCTTAAGATATGTATATAAAAGAAAAATCTTTAAAGATTTTTCTCCTCCTCAGGGTAGATTCACTTGTCAGAAGTTGGGGAAAGCAAATTGACTTTCAGACAACAATCTGTGAAAGAAATACAAAATGCCAACTATAAAATGAGCAGTTTACAGATGTTATGATGAAATGAAAAACATTTGGTAAGCTATATAGCTAAATGTCTACTCTTATTTTCCTCTACTCTTAAAATTCAACAGATTCTTGTTCTTGTGTTGTACTTGGTATTTCAATGTAGTATTTTATAGCATGGAAGGCATTTCAACAAGTGTTGACTGTGTCCACTGTAAGTAGCTGGATTTCATGCTTATCGATAGATATACATTATCTTCTTCAATCCTCAGTAACCCTCAGTGTAGGTCCTACTTATGACTAGACTTAATATCTGTACATAAGGTCTGCTCTTGAATTTTAGGAAGAGATTAACAAATCCACCATAGTGGATTATGTAACATTTCAATCAGAGGGAAAGTGACAAGTGTCACAGTATTTTTACATCATGATCCTAAACTTGATGAAACAACTTGATATTACGTAATTGCGGTCTTCCCAACATGTAAAGCTGGGAGAAAACTGACTGCAAGGGAAATAGGTATCCTATGAATTATATTTACACTTTCACTCACTGACATATAGTACATATATTAAATAGTATGTTGAGGAACCTGATTGCAAATGCAATTTTCAAACACTATTTCTTTCCCTGACATAAACAATGCTTTGAATACTGGCTAATTAGGTCTCACTCAGTTGATCCAAGAAATATTTTTTCTCAACAGCAGAAATCATTAGATTTCAGTAACATGTTCTGACATTTATAGTTATGTATACATGACTTCAAAATTTATACTGCATGACATACTTTCACTATTATAACCAATGATCACACCCCCAAATTTTCATTTCTGTCTCCTACTTTCTATTTATTTTCTTTCCCTACAGCTTAACTGAGGTATAACTGACAAATAATGTTGTAAGATACTTATGTATACAGTGTGATGATTTGATACATGCATGTGTTGTGA
The DNA here is from genome assembly GCA_004027475.1 of Anoura caudifer. Classification (NCBI taxonomy): domain Eukaryota; kingdom Metazoa; phylum Chordata; class Mammalia; order Chiroptera; family Phyllostomidae; genus Anoura; species Anoura caudifer. The sequence continues at coordinate 737,675 of PVKU01000093.1, read as the reverse complement.
AAGGATTCTCTCCCATTGAGTTAATTAACACGTTCAACACTTAACATATTTATCTTTTTTTTTTTGGTGAGAAGATTTAAGTTTTACTCTTAGCACAGTTAAGTTATACCATACAGTGTTACCAAATATAGTCACTAATAATATGAGATCCTCAAACCTCACTCATAACTCAAAGTTTTCTATCCTTTTACCAACCTCTCTATTCCCCCTGCTCCTCCACAAGCAAACACTTTTTACTCTGTTTCTATGAGTTCAACTTTTTTTTTTTTTTTTTTTTAAGATTCCACATATCAGTGAGATTCCACATGTAAGTGAGATCATGCAGTGTTTGTCTTTCTTAGTCTGGCTTATTTCACTTGGCACAATGGCCTCCAGGTTCATCCATGTTGTTGCAAAAGACAGGATTTCCCTATTTTAAAAGGCTGAATAACATTCCATTGCATGTGCACCACATTTTCTTGATCTATTCATCCATCTGTCAACAGACACTTCAGTTGTTTCCATACTTTGGCTGCAGGGAACATGGGATCTGCCTTACTTTCTGAGCTTGACCTCTTATCTTTCCAGATAACTTAATTTAGTTCCATTCACACTAAGTATGCTTAGGCTCCTTGAGACCTTCAATCCATTCTACTTTGCACATTGCTTCCCATTCCTTTCACAGCCTGGCCTAGATTTCACGGTCAATCAATATACTCACCTCCTTGTCAATATCTTCAAGTCCTGTGCTCTTTCTCCCTCCATCATACTTGCCTGGCAAAGCCCTAAACCTAGTTAAACCTAATTCTACTTACCCTGTGGGTGAGCACCGACAGACAGAGGAGGAAAATAAAATAGATTGCTATGCTACTGCATGCCTGCACAACTCACTCCCTCATTTCAGACACGGCTGTCATTCAGCTATTCAGAAAGGTATTCTCTGAGAACCTTTTCTCAGTTAAAGCCCTTCCTTACCTCAGTTGCACTGGCTTTACTTTTCCTCACTTATTTTATTTTATCCTACTAATATCTATTTGAAATTTTATTAGGTTCTTTTCCCTACTTTACAAATACTAGCTGAGCACATACTTTGTGAAATGGCATTGGGTTCTGTAATGCAGATAGAAGTACAGATCTAATAAGAGTCCTTCCCCAAAGAGGACACACAGACTGCCCACCAACATGTGAAAAGATGATCAGTGTTACTGTCAGAGAAATGCAAACTAAAACCATAATGAGATTGCACCTCACACCTGTCAGAATGACCACCATCAGTAAATCAACAAGAAAAGGGAAGAAAAGGGAACCCTCGTGCACTGCTGGTGAGAATGCAGACTGGTGCAGCCTCTGCGGGAAAGTGCATGGAGGTTCCTCAAGAAATTAAAAATGGAACTGCCTTATGACCCAGAGATTCCACTTCTGGGAATATATCCAAAGAAACCCAAAACACTATTTTGAAAGAATATATGCATTCCTATGTTCATTAGAGCATTATTTACAATAGACGAGATATGGAAGCAACCCAAGTGCCCATCGATTGATGAGTGGATAATAAAAATAGTGGTGCATATATACAATGGAATATTACTCATTAAAAAAAAAGAAATCTTACCATTTGTGACAGCATGGGTACACTTAGAGGATATTATGCTAAGTGAAATAAGTGAGACAGAGAAAGATGAATACCACATGATTTCATTTATATGTGGAATCTAATGTACAAAACAAACTAATACACACAACTGAAACAGACTTGTAGAAACAGAGCACAAACTAGTGACTGCCGAGGGGAAGGGGTTTGACAGACGGAGTGAAAAAAGTGAAGGGATTAAAAAAGTAAAAATTGATAGTTATAAAATACTCATAGGGATGTAAACTACAGCATAGGGAATATATTCAATATTAGTGTAATAACTATGTATGGTGCCAGGTGGGTACTTGAAATACTGGGGAGAACACCTGTGAAGTATATGATTGTCTGACCACTATGCTGTACACTTGAGACTAAAGCAAAATAATATTGAATGTCCACTGTAATTGGAAAATAAAATAAAAATGAAATGCAAAATAAAATTTTAAAAGTGACTGACAGAGTCCGTACTCTCATGGAATTTATGTTTTAATAGGATAAACAGATATGAAATATCTAAATACACAAATGCTTTTCACTTAATGCAGCAGAGTTGAAGTGCAGGGTGTTCCGTGTTCCTGCAGGAAGGTCTGTCTAATGGCAAAATGAGAAAGTTTTTCTGAGAATGTGACATGTGAGCTGAACCCTAGAAGACCTGTGAGGCAGGGGTGAGGATGGGAATGGGTATTAGAACAGTGTTTCTGGCACCAGAAAGACTCATTGTAAAGACACTACTGTTGACTCAAGTGTGTGTGTGTGTGTGTGTATTTAATGTATATATTAACATTTGCCACTTTGCTGTCTGTTTCCCTGTAGGGTGAACCATTAAATCCTTAAATTCAAAAGGACTTTTGTATTTATATTAACCCTAAAGTGTGGACTGAGCAAGGAAGGGTAACTGGGCTGGGTCTCCAGGGACAAGATGGTAAAGGGCAGGTGAGGCAGGGAGAAGTGACTTGGTCCTGAGAGCAACCTCTGCTTCCTGGGTATTTATACTTTGATTTTAAACTACAGAGTTGACTGACTTCAATTATCTTAAAAAAAGGAATCAATTTACAGTAGTTGTATTACAAAGAGACAGCATAACAGTCTTTGACTCTGCAGTTCCAATTTTAGGAAAATACTTCAAATCTAGTTTCTTAAAGTAGGACTTGAATGTCTGAATTATTAAAAAGTCATGAAAAAAAGAAGGGAAGTCTCTAAAAAGTTAGCAACCAGTCTTTTTCTGCAAATGTATTCCCAGGTAGTACTAGTAGCGTCAGGGTGAGAAGAACAGTGTTTATTAACCACTGGAGAGGATAATAAATTAAATGAACAGAGAAAATGGTTTTCAAAACAAATGACCAGATTGGGCGCTGAATTAACTTCTCTTGTAAGAGAAATAGGGAAGTACATCCTCAGTAATAGAGAGTGGCAACCGAATCGCTACCAGTGAATTTCAATGCTCTTGTGGGACACATTGCTGGGAATTCAGCCAGACAACGTTGGGGAAAAAAACAATTTTCCTAATGGGACTACTGAAACCTCCTCCCCGTTAAAAAAAAAAGAAAAAAAAAAGCGAGTCCTCCTCCAAGAAGGACACTAAGTGAGGAATTTAGTGTATGTGTTGGCCTCTGGCACCTCTGGTGTAAACCAGTAACTAAAGCCCTGAGCAAAATGATGGGAACTTTGTTCATCTTTATTCCCTCATCTATGAGCAATGTTATGCATAGTTTGATACAAGTAATATGAGTTCACTCTTTTTGAAGTTTCTAGCAAATAGTAAGTATTAAAGACATGTAGGTTCCTGTCCTTGTCTGTGGACAGGCAGGGTGGGGAGGGCAGGCGGTCCCTGGGAAAACATAAAGGAAAATAAAGCATTTTCTTAAACAAAGACCAATGGGGTCTGTGGCGGGACGGCGGCTCGGACAAGGCCATCTTTCTTATGCCGGTGTCCTGATGCATCCACCTCTCCTAGGCTAAGGAGCTGCTGGGTGGCAAACAAGCCTCCACAAACACAGTCAACTCTCTTTCAAAGAGTCATAGATAAATCTGGATGCTTATCTATTTAAAAATATATAAGTGAGTAAATAAAAGTATATGCATAAAACTCATTAAACATTACTGGAAAATCACCACCATTTCTTACCCACCATTTAACACTTTGCTGGACAACAGGAAACAGATCTCTTACCTGGGCGATGAAGACACTGGCCATCCACTCCATCTGAGTCTGTGAACTGTCACAACACAGGTGCCTGCAAAGCAGCATTTATAAATGTATAAATGGGAGCCTGTTCTTCAGAGTATTAAGTGACCAGAAATCCCTTTGTGTTTCTCTGATTAATGACATAATACAATCAAAATGGGAGTGTTTCAGTACTAGTTGCTTCAGGTTTCTGTTAAGTATGTAATATCAAAATAATGGTGTACACATGCTATTTTACACAAAATACAGGTAGGGTTTTGGTAACTGCTGAACAGTGATCAGCGATAGTTTTGGGAAGGCAGAAGGGTCAGTGTCATTTGCTCTTTCGAGTGCTTGATGGTAAAATGTCTTTTTCCCTGGAAACTCCCAGCCTAAGAAGAAAAATATGTGCATATTTTCTTAACAGCAGATTTTTAAAAAAGGCTTAGGCAGTCTTTATCATTATGATTATAAACATTAATACCCGGAGGACTCATGAAAAATAAATTAAAGGTAAATATTGCCTGTCCAGTAACACTGATTCAGTCATCTTTTATTGGGGGGAGCGCAAAAGACAGGGCAGATGGAAGCATGGCCCTGAGGACACGGGGTGTGGGTGGGTCAGAAGAGGCACATGGGTGTGGTGTGTGATTGATTCGACAGAGGTCAGTGAGAGAGAAGGATACAGCTGGTGTGATCTCTCAGAGCATGGTGGCATCAGTGGGGTAAAGTGCACAGGCTGGAGACCAAGATTTTTTTTAACAAAATTTTGACTGGTTCTTATCCTTTATTTAAAGCTGCACTTTGCCTGCTGACCCCATAAGAGCCAGGATTCCACACCCATAATACTGGGAAGAAATCAGATAGTTTCTCTTGAGAGGTATTGGCAATTAGGATACATGGGACTGAAATGGACCTAAACCTGAAAGCAAATACATCTTCCTCTTCCTAGATGCTTAGTATTTAGTAAAGATTTTAACTTTGCTTAGGTGAAACATTTCCTGTCTATACATCCATCTGCCAAATCGTAGCATTATTCATTTACTGAAGTTATCATGAATGTTATCGAATCCCAAAACTGCCAGCTGTTAACTTACCAGTGGTGTTTTTCGGAATATGCTGTCAATCCCCAACTGTAGCACAAGGGAAAAAACAAACACCAACGTATTAAAAATGATATATTTTACACTGAGAAGGTAACATTTAATGGTAGAAATGCATAACAGAATTGACACCCACAAGTGATGATTCAATGGGTATGATTTATCGAGAGGGAAATGATAAATGTTGAGGAATTTGGCTACAAATTTAAATATGTTGAAGGGAGACAGAGGGAAGGAGCCTTGTGATGTTATGGGGCAGTGGGAAAAACCTCTCAGAAGGTAGTCTTAGCTGAGTAAAACCAGATGTCCCAGAAAATGGACAAAATAAGATACTATACATCTGACCTGCTGATAGTGTAAGAAATTAATGTGCCAATTGCAACACAGGCATCTATATGTACTGGACTAATAAATTAAGCATGGTGGCAAAAGTGAGAACATTTTCAGAATCTCAAATCATATACAGTTCATTAAAATGAAATTTCATGAGATTAAGAGTGTAAGTGCAAACATTAATTAGCTAATCAAATTTATGATAAGAAAGTACAGTGCAAAGCGAACACTGGGTTGATTCGAGTTAAAGAGGAACACATTGTTCAACTGGACTGCACTTCCTCTCTGCCATCTCTGTGCTGTGGATTTACTACCAAATTCAGCAAAGGAAAAGGGGAAATGGTAGAGCCAGGAGGAACAAGACGCTCTAAAGCCGAGTATGAGGAGGCGGAGGGCAGCCATCCATCTTCCTGTGGGTAGACTGACTTGGAGCCTTCCTCTGTCCCCAGACTGTGATTGTGCAAGCAATGGGCTGTGGGGAAATGCACATGTTCCTCAGCAGCCAGGGCCTTCTGGGGATTTCTTGGTGCACAAAGAAGACATTTAATCACCCAGAGCTTGCCTGTAGTAGGAACATCATCCCTCCCTATCTACCCACACATGTTCTCTTGATCTGGCTACTTAAGAAACATGTCTGAAGCTTAGTTTATAAAAAGTGAGGCTAACGCCACGGACCCCTAATTCCTTGAATAGACATATTTTCCCATCACTTTTCAATCACCCTTCTCTTTCAAGCTTTACCTGGTTGGAGGTTTCATTTTCTTTTTCACTCCAAGATAAAACTTCATTGAACTGAGAGAAAACATTTTGTCAGGTTTGCTACTCTGTAAGGAAAACAAAATGTTATGTAAATAAACACGCTTCCTCTACTGAAAACACGGAAGAATGATAGAAGACAGTAACTTGGAACCTGCATGGACCCCCTGCTGGCTCCATCAGATGGAACGACAAAGTGGGGTGCGAGTATCCCTCTGAACGGAGGGATAAGTGCTGCGGATTCAGTGCTATCCTACCACCCTCCTGCCTGGACATTCCACTGTCCTTGAAGGAAGTGAATTGGGGACACAAACGCAAAGTAGGAAAACCACTAAGATCTGTTCATGGCCATCCAGGGAGGCCTCACTGCTAGAGAAACATACAGGGAAAGTGGTCAAAGTGTGGAGGGCTGAGCAGATGCTCCCCCAAAATGGGCCACAGAGATTTGGAAAGCTGCCTAACGACTCTCTCTTCATCACGTATTAGCAGATGTTACTAGTGGGTCTTTCTTCGCGCATCACCAAAACAGAACATATGCTTAGCTCAAGTGAGTTTTAAAATTCAACGCAAAAAAAGTGTCTCTAGGTCCTGCTGTCACTCAGCATTTGAAATAACTGCATGGGTATTTCTAGAATCTTAAGAAAGTAGAGATGACACTGCAGGCAGCTATGTGACCACCACCCTTTTTTACTCCTATCATCCTAGGAAGTATTTCACTGACACTTCACGCTTCCATAGCAAACGTTCTCTATACTCCAGGCCAATTTCCATCACCATTAATGGTTTTGCCAAATCTTAGCTTTCTCATGGACACACCTATATGGTACTAGTTTGTGTGGAGCTCCTTTACTCCACAGGGATTTAAAGAGCGCTCCTTGTTGCTGCACACATTAGTATTCACTTATTTTACTGCTGAGGAGCATTGCACTGTGTGAATTTACCGTTCTTACAGTGACAGTCACTTGGAATGTTTCCGGGTTGCAGCTTTTATGAATAAAGCTACTTATGAGCATTCTTGAACAAGTACTTTTGTGGCCATAAGACCTAGGAACAGAGTTGCTGGGTCATGGGGTAGATGTACAAATAATTGTACCTAAATTAGACTGTCAAACATCTCCACATAGTGATTGTGTGATTTTACCATTCCATCGACAACTCGGGAGTTTCAGTTAATCAACAGCCTTGTCAACATTAGGTGTCATTGTTCTTATGATTTTAGTCAAATTAAAGATAAGATAGTACTCAGGGTTTTAATTTGCATTTATTAATTTCCATTAGCTAAACTCAGGCCACTTTTGCCTTAGGGGAGGGGTGTCAAACTCATTTTCACCGGGGGCCACATCGGCCTCGTGGCTGCCTTCCAAGGGCCGAATGTAATTTTAGGACTGTGTAAGTGTAACTGCTCCTTAACAGTTAAGTGAGAGCTTGGTGCTGCTGCTGGGTAGAAACAAGGTGCCGGGCAGGATAAAACATAGGCTCTTGGGCCCTGTGTTTGCCACCCGTGCCTTAGGGCATGGCACATAACTCTCAGTCAAATTGATTGAGATGCTGATTTATATGCTAGTTTATGTAACACTGCTCTTTAGGACTTAAGTCATTCTCTGCCCTAAAAAATGTGAGGTGCCCAGAAAGGCCACCTATGGAGTTCTCTACTGTGTTACTGAGTGCATTAATGGCATATCTCAGGGGCTGAAAGAAATCATCAGCTTACTATTCATTTTATTTATTTATTATAAGTCTTGACTTCCAAGACAAAGGGCTGACAAAGGTATAAAATTATAAATGTGAATATCCACACAAAAAAATCAAATGCTACTTATACAAATACCTTCTGATCCTTGTAAAGAAAGAGGTATCCATCTCGTAAAACACTGTACCGATCTTGAAATTTATTTCCAGACAGTATTTTAGATGGTTCTTCTTTGATTTTCAGGGTCCCCTCTTTGATACTTCCCAGGGCCATTCTCTCTGTAAAGCACAGTATTTTTATAAGTTGGGTACATTTTGATTTATGTGGAATAGATATAAAACATTTCTAAACTTTCAGCTTTGGTATTATGAAAGAATGACTTGTTTCCCACCATCAAGAAATCTATGGTTAATTTCTGGAAATACCATATGTCACAGGTGTGTTGGACAAGTCACAGACCCACTGACTAGATCTATTTATGTCTATTTATAATCTACAGGCCTGCCTACACGGTCCCATTAGCACTTTAAAAAAATATATGGTTAGTCTCAACTGAGATGTGCTGTGAGTATAAAATACAGATCAATTTGGAAGATAGTATAAAAAAGTAAAAACTTCACAATTTTCTAATGTTGATTCCATGTTGAAATGATATATTTTGGAAAGGTGGATTTAAATGAGATATATTAGTAAAATTAATTTTACCATATATATTAATAGTACCTATATATTCACATAGATAAATTCACCACACACACACACACACACACACACACACACACACACACACACACACAGTGTGGATCCTAGGCAACTTACAGTTTCACAATCAGCTTGCATTATATTGATCTTAAACATCACTTGTACAAGCAATGCAAATACACAGGTAAATAGGAAAACCTTTACTGGAATTCTGACACAGCAATCCAGGAATTTTTAAGGCATTAAAGAAACGCCTGCCAAAGGGAAACAGGAAAGGCTAAAAAAGACAAAACGGCTAAGGCAGAGCACTTAACATCAATTACATCTCATGCGCAACACTGCTCTTGCTCCCCACACACCAATCATTTCAACCCATTCTATTAATAAAACAACCCATTCTTTGGTGTAAGAACACCAAATTTGCATGTGCATAAATTTATCACTATATCCCGCAGTCTAAAACTCTCTCCTCATAACCCAGACAATGATCCGCAGCCCTCCTGAGACTGAAGGGCAGCGCGCAGAGCGCTGAGGCCAAACAGCCCTCATGCAGCCACGGCGGTGTCAGCCTCTGCTTTCCCGGAGGAAACGGGCACCGACCCCTGCCCCGCAGGCTGCTTCGGCCCCCCCATTAGACGACAGCCACAAACGATGCTGAGTGGGGCACAGGAGCAGGGCTGGGACCTTTAGCAATTTTTTGGTGTTAAGGTGATACAATTTTAAAATACTTATGCACAGTTTCTGAAGTTTATAGAGTAATGAATGATTTTAGAAAGAAGAACTCTTAGTATTCAACCCAACCATCCCTTGGTTTGGGGAAAACCTTCCTTACACAGAAAATAGTGTGCAGATGTTTACAATTAAAATTAGCATAAGAAACAACTTATTTTAAAAAGTAGAAATAGTTCCTCACAACAAAAATGTAAGCATGGAATGACTACCTGCAAGCAGAAGTCCCCAGGGTTAACCACATTGGGGATCCTAACCACAAGCAAACAAAGGTAATTAACAAATCCCAATAGTTTCCACGATACACAATTCTGGCCACAGATGATATTCTTCCAATCACACTGTCATACTAAATTAGGTTATTTTTAGGTAGTTTGTGACTTTAAAATTATTTCTGAATAACATACTACTAAAATTGTCTTCTGGCACAATTTATTAATGTTCATTTCCACAGAAAATATTTTAAATGATGTTTTATAGTTAAATGACTTCTCTTTAAATTCAAAATAACCTTTTTCCAATTAAAAGACTTGAAGACATTTTTTAATACAACTGAAAGATCAAGTAAAAAGTAAAAATTATATAAAACTAGTATACATTTTAGATTTCTCAAAATGTCTGTTTATTTTTGTAATTATTGTTCAAGTACAGTTGTTCATGTATTTTTATCTCATGTGATCTGCAACTTTTGAAGTAGGGAGTACAGATTATATAATCTCATTTAATAAGTGAGAAGATTGTGGCTCACGAGGGTTATGCTACAAGGTCAGAAAGCAACTACTAGAATCACAGTTCAGGTCTCTTAGTAACTAATGCAGAATTCTGTCTTTCATCTCGAGGCACTTCTACATAATGGTTATAATTACCATGATCACCGCCACTACCACAATACCGGTACATGCCCAGGTGCCTTCTCGACCTCATGTACTGTTTCACACTGTTAACCACTATTTTTCCTAAAACTTACTCCTTCGATGCTTTCTTGCACCCTTTCTGACTGTTCCTTCACACACTAGTCATCTCTTGATACATTCATCCCTTAAATGCAAATATTAGTTCTATGCTAATATTGATTGGTGGCCTCTCTTATACAGGACCAAACCTGCAACCCAGGCGTGTGCCCTGACCAGGAATCAAACTGGACACCTTTTGCTCTGCGGGACTATGCCCAACCAGCTGAGTCATACAGGTCAAGGCTAATGTTCCTAAATTTAACAAGTAAGCTGCATGATCTTGTATGCCCTCAAGGCTAAAGCCATGTTCCATGCAATGCACTCCACAGCTTCCTTAGTTCCGTTCTAAACATCTACCCTTGGACACAATTCACAGACAACGAAGACCCAACCCATTCAAATTGGAATTCAGTGACCCTACCCTACATCACCCCAAATAGTGACTTCTATAGTCTCTTCCTTAATGACTCAGGGAGCATCCAAAGGAATAAACTGAGAAGTACACACAGCTGTCTCTGTAATAACACAATGCTAATCTCCTTTAGAAAACATTCCCTAACTACCTAGCAAAAGTGAGTGTGCAGTTTTATGAAATTTTATCAGTAATCTCCTCAATTGCAAAGTGTTATTTTATTTATATTTTAAAAGCGTTTAAGATAGAATCTTATAGATTCTATAAGAACTAGAAGAACAAGACATACAAGAAAAAACAGGAAATGCTATTTCCTTGAATGAAGGACATTCAGTGTTAGAAAAGATGCCAGTGACCACCTGGTGGAACCACTTCCCTGTGCCTGAAAGCTCTCCATAGACACCCTGGCCTATAGCAGTCACTGGTAACTTTTGTTAGTATGTATATTTACATTTAAATATTATTCATATATTTAGGTTTTCTTTTTGTGTGTGGGGGTAAAAATTATGCCTTAAAAATATCTTTAAAGCTTAAAGATAATGCTTTCCACAGATTCCTGCACAAAAGAGAGAGCTAACAGAAACTTATCAACCGGTTTTCTCAGTACCAAAGTATAATATTAGAAGTCAGGACATTCATACTATATAGTGAATATCATCAATTCCCTCCAAAATACCTCCACTTGAAGTAGACTAGGTTTTACCATCAACTTTTAAATATCTTTGGTTTACAAAGTTTTGATGGAAGTAGAATGTAGGTTATTTTAGATAGATTATGATTTACAGACTCATACTATTTCTGCACAAAGTTTCTTAAGTCAGTTGATAGTGGATGGCTCAGCTTTCCAGGTCTCAACTTGCCAGAAGCAGCTGCATTTTGAACTATTTGATTCTAATGCAAATTGAATTCTAAAGCATCTGTCACATGCAGCCACCTAAATTTAGAAACCCACAGAGATCTGAATTTGAGTTACATGTATCTTAAAAGTATTTCTTCCCCATTGAGATCATTAAAATTTGATTCCCATATATCGCATTCAATTATTGGGGTATTTTTTAAAAGAACTTTAGCACTTAAGAATAAGACTTTAGCAATGTAAAATTATTTATTATGGAACCTTACAGAAGCTATCAATTTATGCCTTGCTTGTGACAGAGACATTGAAACAACTCAATATAAAAGATAATGATAAAATATGGTCTAATAAGATTAGCTATGACAAAGCCTAAATTGCAGTTTGAATGAAGTTTTATTCTCCTATCTCAATGCCTCAGTCATAACCCATGGAGGAGAAAAGACATTTGAGGACTGTTACCTTTCTTTTCAAGTTAGTTAACCCCTCATTACAATAATAACAATGGTACAAAGCATTTCTAAGAAATCAAATGCTGCTTTTGAAAAGCACAGAATTGATTTTTAAGTAGAGGCAACAGAAAATCCATTTACTCTAGTGTACTTCTAACATGGGAAGTGTGTTACCTCATCACCTTAAATGAATGAGCAGAAATCAAGTGCTAGCTGATTCTACATCCATTGCTACTGTGATGTCTTCATTTTAAACTGTTCAGATAAACTCACAAAACTGGGAAAATTAAAACTCATAAACTCCCAAACTTATTTGATAAAAATTCTTCATTTAGCAAGAAGGTGGTAAAAACAATGTCAACCAAAGGTGTAGGCTTAGAATTTATTACATAAAATTAACAATAATTATCATACAATTAATGAAATGCAAGGGGTGTGTATGTGTGTATATCTGTAGATACAGAGTTGGAATAGATATAAGTGGATAGACAGTGAAAGTTGTGGCAATTAGGTGTCAAGTATGAGGGGACAGAGGGCAAAGGATGTGGTATTGCTACTGTTTTTCTTATCTTTCATTTTTTTATTATTATTCTACTACAGTTGTCCCAATTTTTCCTCTTGCCCTCCTCCACCCATCCCTACCCTCCCCCACAGTCAATTCCCACACTGTTGTCCATGTCCATGGGTCATTCACAACTGTTCTTTGTCTAGTCCTTTCCCTGTCTTTCCACCATTATCCCCCCCTCCCCACACCCATCTGTTCACTTTCCATCTGTTCTGTTTCCATGCCTGTGGTTCTATTTTGCTCTTTAGTTTATTTTGTTCATTATATTCCTCTTATGGGTGAGATCATATGGTATTTGTCTTTCACCAAATGGCTTATTTCACTCAGCATAATATTCTCTAGTTCCGTCCATGATGTCACAAAAGGTAGGAGATCTTTCTTTCTGCTGCATAGAATTCCATTGTGTAAATGTACCATAGTTTTTTGATCCACTCATTTGCTGATGAGCACTTTACTATTTCCAGCACTTGGCTATTGTAAATAGCGCTGCTATGAACACTGGGGTGCATAGGTCCTTTTGAATTGGTGATTCTGGATTCTTAGGGTATATTCCCAGCAGTGGAATCACTCAGTCAAAAGGCAATTCCATTTTTAGTTTTCTGAGGAAATTCCATACTGTTACCCACAGTGGCTGCACCAGTCTGCATTCCCACCAACAGTGCACTAGGGTTCCCTTTCCTCCATATCTTTGCCATCATTTGTTGTTTGTTGACGTATAAATGATGGCCATTCTGGCAAGTGTGAGGTGTTATCTCATTGTGGTTTTAATTTGCATTTCTCAGATAGCTAGTGATAGGGCGCATCTTTTCATATGTTTATGGGCTCATCTGTATGTCCTTCTTGGAGAAGTGTCTATTCTGGTCCTTTGCCCAATTTTTTAAATTGGATTGTTTTCCTTGTGTTGAGTCATATGTGTTCTTTATATATTTTGGAGAATGGACAAGGGTCCAATGTACCATTGGCAAACATGCTCTCCAATACAGTCGGTTCCCTTTTCATTTCAATCATGGTTTCCTTAGCCATGTAGGAGCTTTTGAATTTGATGTACTCCCACTTGTATATTTTTTCCTTTATTTCCTTTGCCCTAGGAGATATATCAGCAAAAATATTGCTACATGGGGTATTTGAAAATTTCCTATTTTTCCTCTAGAACTTTTATGGTGTCACAACTTGTATTTAACTTTTATCCATTTTGAGTTTATTCTAGTTTATGGTGTAAGTTGGTGGTCTAGTTTCATTTTTTGCAGGTACCAGTCCAGTTCTCCCAACATCATTTATTGACTAGGCTATTTTTACCCCATTTTGTGCTCTTGCCCCATTTTTCAGATTATTAATTGACCACAGAAATTTGGGTTTATTTCTGGGTTCTCTATTTTGTTCCAAGGATCTATGTATCTGTTTTTATGTCAGAACCAGACTGTTTTAATAACAGTGGGCTTGTAGTATAGTTTGATATCAGATATTATGATCCTTCCTACTTATTCTTTCTCAAGATTGCTGAGGCTATCCAGGGTCTTTTCTGGTTTTATATAAATTTTTGAAATATCTGTTATAAATCTGTGAAATACACCATTGGTATTTTAATAGGAACTGCACTGAATCTATATGTTGCTTTGGGTAGTATGGACATATTAACAATGTTAATTCTTCCAGTCCAACATGGTATATGCCAATATACCATTCATACACCAATGAACACGGTACATTCATTTGTATCTTCCTTCATTTCTTTCTCTAATGTTAATAGTTTTCCATGTACAGGTCTTTTACCTCCTCGGTTAAATTTATTCCTAGGTACTTTATTTTTCTTGCTGTTATAGTAAATGGTATTTTTTCCTAGTTTCTCTTTCTGATAGTTCATTGTTGGTGTACAAAAATGCTATCGATGGCTGAATATTGACTTTGTATTCCGCTATTTTGCCAAATTCAATTATTAGGTTGAGTAGTTTTTTTGGTAAAGACTGTAGGTTTTTCTATGTACACTATCATGTCATTTGTGATGATGATAGTTTTATTTCCTCCTTTCCAATTCGGATGTTTTTTATTTCTTTTTCTTGTCTGATCGCTGTGGCTAGAACTTCCAATACTGTGTTGAATAAGAGTGGTGAGAGTGGACACCCTTATCTTGTTCCTGACCTTAATGGGAAAACTTTTAGGTTTTTGCCCACTGAGTATAATTTTGGCTGTAGGTTTCTCATATATAGCTTTTATTATGTTGAGGTATGCTAACTCTATTCCCATTTTGCTGAATGTTTTTATCATAAATGAGTGCTGGATTTTATCAAATGCTTTTTCAGAATCTACTGATATGATTATGATTTTTGTCCTTCATTTTGCTTATGTGGTATATTACATTTATTGATTTATGAATATTGTACCATCCTTGCATCCCTGGGATGAATCCCACTAGATTATGGTATATGATCTTTCTAATGTATTGCTGAATTCGAATTGCAAATATTTTGTTGAGGATTTTAGCATCCATGTTCATCGGAGATATCAGTCTGTAGTTTTCTGTCTTTGTCGTCTTTACCTGGTTTTGGAATTAGGATGGCACTGGCCTCATAAAAAGAGTTTGGGAGTCTTCTTTCTTCTTGAATTTTTTGGAATAGTTTGAGAAGAATATGAGTTAGTTCTTCCTTAAATGTTTGGTATAATGTGAAGCCTTCCAGTCCAGGGCTTTTGTGCGTTGGGAGTTTTCTACTTTATGTTTCAAAAAATATGAACACATTTGATGTGTGTTACTAAGAGAAAATGCAGTTGCAACCAACCACCCTTGTTTCAAACTCAGCTAATTTCCACTCAGCTCCAGGATAGAAAAAGAAAATCTTAAATGAAAGAAACCTTTAACATTGTTCCCTTTCTGCTGTGAAGAGCAATGCATTTCTAAGATGACTCCAATTTTTCTAACAAATTGACAGAGAAATCACATTTGATTTACTTTCATTTTAGATCCCAATTTTAAGGACTAGTGGATGTGCTGAATGAAGCAATAATTCTGGAGTAGGTGGTCACTATGATTGATTTAGGAGACATTTGCCAAGACAGAGACAAAATAGACCAAATACCTACCCATCCTAAAATCTATCACAAAGTATATCCCACAAAAAGTACTTATAAGCATCATGTTGCTGCAAGACACAACTCTAGGGGAAAAAATCATGATTTAAGAAAGTCATTTAAAAAAACAAACAGCAGGTCACAGCTGATTTAAAAGGATATTCCTAAATTCACACAGATGTAGAATAGACCAAAATGAAAGAGATTATTTTGATTTGACAATCTAAACATAAATCAAGCTCTAATTAAAAACATTTGTAAAAAATTTTATTGGTTAGAAAACTAAAAAAAGTGTTTTAAATATTTACTTCATTGGTACTCCTATTTTTGACCCAAATACATCACTACTAATATGAAATGGTCTAATTAATGTATTTGCTGATAGTGTTACTCTAGAGCCTGATTTTTTTTCACTCAATGACATAATTTGCTGGTAGAAAGAAGTATAGCTATTATAACATGTTGCACAATGGTTTGGCAAACCGAGGTAGGAATAGTGCAGGGACAGCTCCCACCCTGTTAGAAAAATGAAGACAATATTAGAGTAACACAAAAATTAGTGACATTTTACTCTCGAGTTCCATCCAAATCCTGAAACTATCATTTAGGCCTGCTTTCCACTGCTTGGGTTCTCTAGTTTTTACGTAAAACGCTTAATCTAGACCATGCAGAGGCTTGACGCTTTCACAGCAGCACACACTCACCACCCCATAAAGAAGACAAAATACGCACGGCATCACCGCAATCCCACTCTTCCTACTCGGTCTGTGGGTAGGGCCTATGTTAGTCTGACGTTTCCTCTCTCGTCTTTAAACAGCGTGAACATTTTACTCAGATGTGATTGTTCTAAACCTGCTCAGTGTTTGCTTCCCCTCCCCCACTGCAAAGATCAACAGCACTTAATGGTATCCTTGTTTGGGTTATTCTTCACCCCCAGCTGCATGAAGCCTTTCTTTATAACACAGATTTTTAGGATCTTGTTTTTGTCATTTTTATTCACCTAGCCAGCCCACTATCATTCCAATAAAAGCTGTGATATTATGTCTAGGTGGGGTTTCAGTATTTCACAACATGAAGAATTAGACATTTGGAGGGATACTGGAAAGAGAAAAAGGAAAATTCTCACCAGAAAAATAAAAATTTACTTGCAAAGTTGACTTATTTTGTAAAAGAAACCATGAGAGCCTATATTATATATGTTTCATAATGTTGACAGGACTTGGTTCATAAGCTCAACACTTTTCCCTTATCTCAATGTTAAAATGAAAGACTAGGACAGACTTCACAGATTATCTAAACCAGAAATTCTCAGCATGGGCACCACTGACACTTTGGGACCAACCCTTTTTTGTGAAGGCCTCTGCAGGCTGTTTAGTGGCCCCTCTGTGTCTTCCTACTGAATACCAGAAGCACCACCCGACCCAGCTGCGACCAGCAGAAATGCCTCCAGACATTGCCAAATGGCCCCTAGGGGACAAAACTGCCCCATACCTGAGAACCACTAGGTTCTCAAGGATCCATATTGAATTAATATGAACTGGGGGGGGGGGGGTGTGTGGTCAAAATCATATGTAGGAGTATCAAATAACATAAAGGTCACTAAAAGACTAAATCTCCACAGCAAAAAGAATATCTGGTCTGTTTGTTTAGGTACTTGTAAGACAAGAATGACAGAGGTTACACTGCTCGCATGTTGTAAAAATATTTTCATGTGACGTGAAGATGTAATGAACAGTGTTAAGGACTGAATGCTTGTGTCCCCCAAGACCCCCTCAGTGGGATGGCCAGAGGAGGGGGGAGCACCCCCTGAGTGGGGGGCGTGCTTTGTAAGAGCTGCGGAGAGCTGGTCTGCTGTCTCTGCTGTGTGACGACACAAACTGAGTAGTCTGCAACCTGGATGCAGCCCTTGCGAGAGCCCAGCCCTGCTGGCACCCTGACCTCAGGCTCTCAGCCTCCAGACTGCGAGAAACAAACTTCTGTGGTTTACATGCCACCCGGCCTGCCGTACTTACAGCAGCTAAGATAGCATCACGAAGCCAGAAATTTGTCAGATTAGCCGTGGTACAATTTAGAACTTACTGACCTATGGATGTTGGCTAGAGAGCCTGCAATCATACTAAGTAGTAAGCAGGTTTACAGCTTTTACGAGCTATATTAACATCCTTACCTTTTTTTCATAATTAGAAAACAAGTATCTTCTCAAATCCTATATTTATTAGCTATGATCTGGATAGGGCAAGTTGCTTCACTTCTCTGAGCTTCTCCCAATATGTAAAATTCAAATGATAATATAACTCACAAGGATATTTTAAAAAGTTTAAATGACATTTGGTGTGCACAGAGCTTAGTGAATGATTAATATGTTATCACAATGTTATATAATATATAATAATATACTAATAGACCTCAGTTAACATATGATTAATAAATAATAATGGCTATCATTATTATTAATTATTAAAGTTGTGGTAAAATCCATCTTATAATACCTGAATCCTTTGCTTTTGAAGTTGTTTTATATACAGAGCTGGCAGAAAATCTTTTTCTAACCTGACAATTAATGGCAGCACAACAGAAGAGTCAAAGTTTCAAAATAAAAGTTTTCTGATATCGCATACAAGTTCAGAGACTGTCTTATATGGTCCCCTTCTGCTAGCTAATTTCTTATTTAAGCTGACGAGGTATACACATCTTCTCCCAGCTGGGTGGCAAGTACCTTTATTGGAAGTGTTTTTATTTTATACTTGTTTTCCAATATCCACAAAAATGAGAATTTCCCTGGCTGGTATGGCTCAGTGAACTGAGCATCGACCTGCGAACCAGGGGGTCACTGGTTCAATTCCCAGTCAGGGCACATGCTTGGGTTGCAGGCCAGGTCCTCAGAGGAAGTTGCATGAGAGGCAACCACACACTGATGTTTTTCTCCCTCTCTTTCTCCCTCCCTTCCCCTCTAAAAATAAACAAATGAAATATTTTTAAAAATGAGCATTATAACAAGAAGTCAATCTCAGAGCTTGTGTAACTTACACTTCTTGAACACCCAGAGAACTTTGGTAATGTAGGAAGAAGGTTCACCAGCTATCTCTGAAAATTAGAGAAACATGTAGGCAGGGCAAAAAGCCCTTAAAAACGTAAATCATTCCTTCCAAAACTCTAACTTGGAACCATCAGCTCAGCCAACCTTGCCACAGTGTTGGGTTCCAGGAAACCTGGCCCTGGCGCAGGGTCCCCCCGTGTGCATGCGTATTCCTCTTTCTGCTGGAGTGTACTAGTCAGCTACTCATCTCTATTTTTTAATGTTTGCAAATAACATGTGTGCCGTGATAATTATCCTTGAACCACTTGAACTTTCCATCTCGGTTGCAATGTGCACTGGCAGCACCTACCATTATAGTGTTTGACTGTGTCAATGGTTAAGAATTGCTTCACCACAAGATAAGCAGAGCCAGGGTCAGCTAACGAACTCCAGCGAAGCACCTGCTCCAACACGTTTTCTGTGTAGTGAAGAGGGCGCTCTGCAAGCAAAACACAACCAAACAGAATATATGAAGATATCTTTCGATGTAATTATCAAATTTTTAAATTCATTTAAACAATCTGTAGGCAACAATAAGTGTAGCCACAGTATATGTTACGCAGTAACAGCACTAAGACTACATAAAAGAGACCCTAACACCTAGAACATCATTAAGTATACAATAAAATTTATTATATAAATTAATCTGTGCAGGAACATTTGGTTTTTACTCAACTATTTTGAAGAATTCACAGATGGTATCCTTTAGCTACAATTTCAGAAATAATGTTACCTGTCTGCACAACAAATCAGCATCTTATACTATCTTCTTTTGAATTTAGCTAACATTCTGGTTTGCTTATGGAAATCTGCCTATTTCCATAAGCAATTAAATAATTATAAAAGGACTAGCAAAATTACTTTTGTCAGTAACAACTAATAACAAATTAACCCTGATGATTACCATAATTTCTAATCAATAGTAGTAAACAACTTAAAACTGATATTCTTATAGTCAATTAATATGAAATCATAAAATATAAATTTACAGAGAACATATGAAAATAATAATACACATAGATTAACTAAACATACATTAACTATCAGTGAAAACATCAATTAGAAACATTATATAGCAATGTTATATATTAACTCTCGATATAACAGGACAAAAACCAGAAGTTAATGAAATCTTAAAGATTTTTCCTTGCTAAATACTCCTCTGTATACATATTTTTTTAGGCAATTATATTTTTAAATGCATCAGAAGCTCTTAGCACAGTGTTAACTAAAAACAGATTTTACAATTACAGTCAAAGCCTCATAGGAAAGTTTTTTGCTAATCAAAATACGTCAATCATTTAATAAAATGTTACAACAGAAGCACATGCTGGGAAAAAGGAAATTCAACCCTTTCCGCAGCACGCTAAAGGCAGCGTAACTGAACGGCAAGGACAGAAGCGGCCACAGGAAGATGGTGGTGCAGCCTTCCCTGTGGCATCGCCAAATGTGCGTCCGTCCACCTCTTCCAAACCCTTCCAAGTGGAAAGCACACAGCGCATGAGCTTTTCATTTTTGGTTACAGTAGGAATGCTCAGGACAAACAAGAAAGAATACGTTGGTAATATCACAATCACACACAAACCATATTTTAATTGGTAATAAAGTCACAAATGAAGACAACCAAATATATCATGTCCTTCTTAACACTAGTCTCCCCTGCTATGGCCACAGCATTCCAGAACACACCAACAATCCCAGTCCACAAAACAAAAGGTCTGCTTCCAATGTAAATAACCAGATTTTTGCTTACTATTCAGTAAAATGTAATGCAGTTCTGCATTTGGTGTTTATTGGAGTAAATCAATGATGATGACAACTCCAAATAAGTGAATAAATGAAAGAATAAGAGCAGCTAGGGCATACATCTTAAAGATACATCTCCCTTGTGTTTACACACATATCCCTGTACACGGTAGAGTGTTGAGTACATATATAACAGATGTTCAATACATACTCAAGTGATGAAGTACCTTATGAATTCTATGGTGGTCTATAATTCACAGAAAATATATGTAAGTGTATCACAGACAAAATATAATACTTTGTAAAACTAGAGAAAAATTATTTGTGCTATATAAGTCTTGTTTTCTTCAAATAATTTTGTAAAGAGTTTGGTAAAGTTCATAATTGCTCATAATTTGCCAAAGCTATAATTCATTTATTGATTAACCCATAAATGGGCTATCTTCTATTAATGGAGGTTGTAATTCAAGTTAACTCTTTTTAAAAATAAAACTGATTCTAATTTGAAGTCCTAGCCACAGTAATCAGATTAACAAAAAGACATACAAATTAGAAAGGAAGAAGTAAAACTCACTATTTCCAGATGACGTGATACTTTATATGCAAAACCCTAAAGACTCCACCAAAAAAATCTATTAGAATAAATGAATTCAGCATCATGCTAAGTGAAATAAGCCAGGCAGTGAAAGACAAATACCATACAATCTCACCTTTAACAGGAACCTAATCAACAAAACAAACAAACAAGCAAAATATAACCAAAGATACTGAAATAGAGAACAGACTGACAGTCACCAGAGGGGAGAGGGGAGGGAATTTCAGGGGAAAAGGGGAAGGGTTTACAGGAACAAGTATAAAGGACATATGGATAAAAACTAGGGGGGTGGAAATGGGAGGGAGGTGGGGAGGGCTGGTGCGGAGGGCTGGGTTGGGAGTAAAGGACAGAAAACTGTACGAGAACAACAATTTAAATAAATAAATGAATGAATGAATAAATAAATAATGAGTTCAGCAAAGATGCAGGATACAAAATTAATATACAGAAATTTGTGATATTTCTATAAACAACTAATTATCACAAAGAGAAATTTTAAAAAATGCCATTTGCAACTCCATCAAAAAGAATAAAATATCAGGTAATAAATTTAACCAGTAAGACACGGAAGACAGAAACTAAAGAAGCCCCAAATAAATGGAATGCTATACAGTGTTCATGAACCGAAAGACTTAGTATCATGAAAATGTCCATACTACTCAAAACAATCTATAGAGTCACTGAAACTCCTATCAAAATACCAATGGTATGTTTCACTGAATGTAGAACAATGGGGACAGACTCACTGATGGAGAGAAGATGACAGCCAGTGGGGGAGGGAGACATTAGGGGGTGGAGGGATTGAGCAAAAAGGGAAAAGGACCATGGACATGGACAACAGTGTGGTGACTGCTGTGGGGAGGGGAACTAAGGGGACTAAATGGCAATGGAAAAAATACAGTAACAATTAAATTAAAAAAAAAAAAGAAAAATAATCTTCAAATACATACAGAAGTACAAAAGATCCCAAATAACCAAAGCAATCTTGAGAAAGGAGAACGAAGTTGGAGGTCTCATGCTCCTGGATTTCAACCTGTATTACAAAGCTGTAATAATCAAACAGCATGGCACTAGAACACAAACAGGCACAAAGATCAACAGAACAGAACAGGAAGCCCAGGAATTAACCCATGCTTATAAGGTCAACTGACCTGAGACAATGGATGCAGGAATATGCAATGGGCAAAAGATAGTCACAATAAACAGTGCTGAGAAAACAGGACAGATAAATGCAAAAAAAAAATAAAATAAAACTGAGCTGGACCACGTTCTTACACCATATACAAAAATAAACTCAAAATGGATTAAAGACTTACATGTAAGACCTGAAACCATAAAACTCCTAAAAGACAACATTGGCAATAAAGTCCTTGAGGTCAGTCTTAGAAATATTTTTTTTTTGTATGTCTCCTAGGAAAAGGGTAATAATAGCAAAAATAAACAAATGGGACTATATCAAACTAAAATGGTTTTATACAGCAAAGGAAACTATCAACAAAATGAAAAGGCAATGTGCTGAAAGGAAGAAGGTATTTGCAAATCAGATATCTAATAAAGGGTTGATATCCAAAATATATTAAGTGCTCATACAACTCAACATCAAAAAACATTTTTTTAAATGTGCAGAGTACCTGAACAGTCATTTTTCCAAAAAAGACACATGGATGGCCAACAGATGCAG
The DNA here is from genome assembly GCA_004027475.1 of Anoura caudifer. NCBI lineage: Eukaryota > Metazoa > Chordata > Mammalia > Chiroptera > Phyllostomidae > Anoura > Anoura caudifer. The sequence continues at coordinate 715,193 of PVKU01000093.1, read as the reverse complement.
GAAAAGATGCTCAACATTACTAATCATCAGGAAAATACAAATCAAAACCACAATAAGATATCACACCACACCTGTTATGATGGCTATTACAGAAAAAAAAAAACAACAACAAATAACAAGTATTAGTAAGGATGTGAAGAAAAGGGAACCCTACACACTGTTGGTAGGCATGTAAGTTGATGCAGCCACTATGGAAATCAGTATAGAACTGCTGCATGACCCAGCAACTCACTTTTGGGTATTTATCCAAAGAAAACGAGAACACTAACTCTGAGAAAGACGTATGCACCCCCATGTTCATTGCAGCACTATAGACAACAGCCAAGGTATGGAGTCAGCCTAAGTGTCCATCAGTTCATGAAAGGATAAAGAAGATGTGGTATATACAATGGAATATTTCTCAGCCATAAAAAAGAATGAAATCTTGCCCTTTATGGAAACATGGAAGAACCCAGAGGGCATTATGAGAGTGAAATAAGTCAGAAAGAGTAAGACAAATGATGTATGATTTGAACTTATGTGTGGAATCTAAAACAAAACAAAACAAAACAGAACAGAAACAGGCGCACAGATACAGAGAAAAAAACAAGTTTCTGGGGGGGGTGGGGGGAGGGAGGGGAAGTGTAGAGAAGGGCAAAAAAGGCAAAGGGGATTGAAAGGTACAAACTTTTAGTTATAACGTAAGTCATGGGGATGTAATGTGCAGCACAGAAAATACACTCAATAATATCATAAAGAAACTAATTATAGAATCAGCACTGTCTTTACATTTCATGTTATATAATTCTTCTTTCTACTGCTTGCAAACTTGAGAATACTACTGATCCTATTAACAGCTGCTGTTCCTGGAATAACAACTATGGGTCAAACATTATGTATACTAGATACTTTACATCAGTTGTCACTTTTAATTCTCACAATACTCTTCATTAAATATTACTGTTATTCATACTTTACATGTCAGGGAACCCAAGGATCAGGGACACTTAGCCACCTGCCCAAAATGAAACAGCTGGTTCAAGTGAAAAGCAGAGGTTTGAACCTCAGATCTATCCGACGGTACAGCCCCAATCTTTGTAACACTCGGTTTCATTTAGGTAAGTATGTAGGCCCACCCATAATCATTTTCTCCCGTGTAATTTTGGGGAAAAAGGTGTTATGTCACAAAGATTTTTTTTTGTGAGGACTGAACAAGGTGACATAAGCCAAGTGAGAAACAATGTCAGTTCACACTTCCCCTACTCCCTTTTCTTCTTGGTGGGAAGGTGGGAGGAAATAATAGCAAGATGGTTCCAACATCCTGCCCTTAAGAAACAGATGATTCTGCCATTGGCTTGAAGGTAAGAATGATATTCTTCACTGGAAAACAGTATCTGGATTGAAAAGCTTACCCTTCTTTATTACAAGATTAAACTGGTAATGAGAATTCTAAATATTCAACTGTTTATAGCAAAGAAGGTCACTTGTACAAGCTGGTACCATAGTGATCGCTCTCAGTGTGCTCACTTGCACTGAAATCGGTCATAGCAGATACGGAGGCAAAGGCAGATTTGCAAAAAATTAGTCAAGTGTGTTTTTCACATCAATCTCATAGTACAAAATGCTTTAGGAGAACAAAAATCCTGAGGATTCATGTTCCTGCATAAAAACAGACCTGAAAAATGGGACGAAAAGATAAATGTTTATTATACTGCCAAATGCTATAATTATTTAAGAAAAAAGGGCATTAACATCCACCATAAGAAAGAAATAACAGGCAGAAAAAAAAATTGAGTTATCAAACATTGCTGGAATATAAGTTCCTACAAATATATTTTTTTATTTATAGTTACATTTACAACTACCTGTCATCATAGATTACATGCTACATAAGCCATTTGGCATTAGGGCCTTATGAAAAGTAAATCACTCGTCTGTGTACTATCTATAGCACGAAAACGGCCTAGCAGTCAGTGTAGTTATTTGAGAAGAACAGGTTATGGAGGTGGCTGTTTAGCCAGGTAAATCACATTATTAATAGTTTAAAATAGTGCACACAGGAAAAACCCTGGCCTCCTGTGTTAAAAAGAGAACTATCCATTTTTCACTTGAAATTATAGGTATTGCCATTAAATTTCTGGCGGTAATAACACAGGATTTCCTGAAACAACTGCGACTTGCCCAATAATTAAATCCTTGGAGCCAAGCTTAGACTTGGACACGTCTTTCTCCGTCCTTTCCCTGTAATTAGAGGGTGACAGCACTTTCTGTGTCGATCAAGAGAAGGGCTGGGAAGAGTCCTCACAGAAACTGAACAGCTCTTTTCTATCAGTGTAGCTATGAGGAAGAATCAAGAAAATATTTCATTATGATATTGCAGTACAGAAAGTGCTTCACAAACTTGAACTTCTCCATGAAAAAAGCTCACTTAAATGAGGCTCCTCGGGTAGTTACTACCTTTCAGCATCTCAAGGACCTATAGGACAGGGGCTATAGCAGCACGTGACAGGCTCAGTTTTAAGGTGAGGAATTAAAATAACAGATTACTTTAGAAGATTAGCTCTTGATGAAGGTAATAGGGTAGGTTTCAGCTTGTCTTAACAATTGATAGCAGTGGGTCAAGGATGCCAGGCATCTTTCAAAGGATGAGACAAACAAAGACTTCTCTATCCAGTACAAATTTCGAATGTCCCACTAAACATTCATTTAGAGAGAAAATGTACTTTAAAATTTACTGAGCCTAGAATCTAACTCAACTTTGTATATATAAATTCTCAAAATATTTCATAAGGTTTTAATATGATGTATTTTTTCCATGAATCTGACAACTATAAAAGCCAAAACAGATCATACTTGGTCAGAACTTTCTAAGAATTGTTCACCATTTTCAGGATCTGAATGTTTGTACTTCACAAATTCCTAGGTTGAAACCTACTTCCCCATATGATGACATGAGGGGGAAGCACCTCTGGAAGGCAGAGCCCTCACGAATGGGGATAGTGCCCTCATAAGAGACCCACAAAGCTCCCTTCCCCCATGTGAGAAGAGACGAAAGACAGCCATCTGTCAACTGGCAAGCTGGCTCTCTCACTAGACACTGAATCTGCCAGCACCTTGATCTTGGACTTCTCAGCCTCCCGGACTGAGAGAAAAAAATTTCTGTTGTTTATAAGACACCCAGTCTATGGAATTCTGTGACAGCAGCCCAAATGGACTAAGACACCATTTCACCAATAACAGCAATGCTTCCAGGGATGGAGGAGTCACAAACAGACATCTTCTATCTGTCTGCATTTGTAGCTGTCACATCCATGGTGATTCCACTCAGCTGTGAGGATCTATTTTCATTATCTTTGGCCATAGAGAAGTGTGCCAGTATTATGTGTTATATTACATATCTTCCTTTTACTCATTCTATATTATAATCCAGGCATTATATTCATGTTTTTTTAAATGAATATAATAGATTGTTTCAAGAGAGCAAAGGAGCCCTGACTAGTGTGGCTCAGTGGATTGAGTGCCAGCCTGCAAACCAAAAGGTCACCGGTTCGATTCCCAGTCAGGGCACATGCCTGAGTTGAGGGCCAGGCCCCCAGAAGAGGGTGCTTGAGAGGCAACCACACCTTGATGTTTTTCTCCCTCTCTTTCTTACTCCCTTCCCCTCTCTCTAGCAATAAATAAATAAAATCTTTAAAAAAAGAAAGCAAAGGGAATATTACAAAATATTCATTATACAAAGAAAGCACAGGATAGGGCAGGGTAGAAAACTATTGCTTTAAAATTTACAGACACCTAAAATAAAATCCAGCACTTCTGGTTCATTTATTTATCCATTTATTTATTTATTTTTGGTTACTTGCATACTTGGAGGATTTACACTTACATCAGAAAAAGCACCAATTTCCTGCTGACATTTTTCTATCAACTACCATCTTGTGACTACCAATGCCTTCACTTTTATCTTCTTTTTATATTTCACTTTATCTTCCCTGCATGTTTCTAGCAATAAAGCTTTTAACATTTCGGAGGGTCAGGTGGAACCACAGTGCTGTCTGCCTCAGTTAAGCCAACACAAGCACAGGCCCCTTCATGGCAGTGCCCCACTTTGTTCCTCCAAAAGCTGTGAAAATCGTCTTCGTCTTCTCTCTGGTGTTTCTACTTGAACAGCTGACCAAACATTAAAATCATGACAAATTTGAATTCTTAACTCCATCAAATGTATTCTTTCTCTATATACATGGGGTGTTCCTTTGAATATATAGGAGACACTCAGAAATCAAAACTGCCTGAGGTCTCATAGTCTTTTCATAGTTTCAACATGGTAACTTTGTATTAATTAGAACCAAAACCAAACCAAAACAATAAAAGACCCACCCCAATTGAACCTTCCCATTTGTGATATGCCCACCGCCACAGGCAAGTTTATCATCAGTCATTTTCAGGGTAAGCATCCCTTCATTTTCTCAGATGAAACTTATAAACAATGTCCCCAAGTATATTATGATCTCTCTACTAACGACACAGAATTTCACCCTGCTCTCCATAGTGGGGACTGATGCCCAAAGGCACAGAGCCCCAGTGCTGCGGGGCAGGGATATGCTTTCACTCGACCCTTGTGAGAGAACAAGGGTGGGAGGGACAGGATGCCGATCCCAAATCCATGACTCACCATTCTGCCGTGGATAAAGAAGAGAAACAGAAGCAGGCAGGAGACAATCCACTGCTTCAGGCCTAACGGGGACCTTGAGAGATCCCAGTCGTTGCTAATCTACAAGCAGGAATCACTTTTTATGTGTCTGCACATTTCATACATGTATCCAAGAAGCAATGATCCAGGTCAGGCAAGTTCAGAATGCACCTATTTTCTGTTCTACCTCAGTCAGCAAGGTATTTGCGGGGTGTGTTCCACATTAACGCACTGCACTAGAGGCAGTGAGAGACAGAAAAGTCTGAGAGATATGTGAAAGTCCCAAAGAACATGAGGTCCAAGCCAGAGCCAGATATATCCATATTACTATTCAGTAAATTAGACAGCACACAGTATTATAGGCCTGTAAGCAAATGACCAGAAAAAGATCAGTGGGAACAGTGTTTATCTAAGTACCATCATGGAGGAAGGGGCATTTGAGCTGGGTCTTGCAGGGCAGATAGGCAATGAGTAAATAATAAAAGGGTTTTAAATGAGGGAACGATACGATCCTATTTGTGATTTAGAAAGATAGTTCTGGCGGTAAGGTCAACAGTCATCATTTACTCACAGTATGATGAAGCTGATAACCTAGTTCCTTTCCTTAAAATTAAACAACAAAAATCAAAAGACCCTATCACCATTGAACCATACAGTGATGCAAAATTGTGCTTCACTTGTGCAAGAGATTTTAATTGCATGGCAACTATCTACTAGAGACTGTGCCAGATACCAGAGGTAGAAAAAGAGAGTTCCTCCTTACTTCCATCAAGCTCCCATTGGAGGGATGAATATAAATTCATGTGATGGGCACCATAAAAACAAAAGATAAGACTAAGTAATAAAACCCTTAATCTGGGTATCAAAGGAGGTAAGCAAGGGGGCCAGATGGAGGAAGAGGCACTTGGGGAACACCAGTGAACATGCGTGAGAGTCAAGCACTAAGAATGCAAGAGCTTTATAAAGAACATGTCCAGTGAGAAAAGAAGGCAAAGGAGACTGGAGCAGCCAGAACCCACCACTTGGGGGGCAGACAGAGGAAGAAGAACTGACAAATGAAATAAAATAATTAAGGGTGTCAGGGGGAGAATCTAGCCAGCACAAAACAGTGAAGACTTCTGAAGAAAAAGGGAACTAATTCATTAACAATAAATGCCATGGAAAGGACAAGTAAAGCAAAACCTGACACGAAGCCATCAGATTTGGCATTGGGGAAGGAGGGGCAGCCACAGGGGTCGCTTGCCAGAATGCTTTCTGTAACAAGAAAGCCTGAGCCTGGCCGTGGAGGAGGCGTGGTGTGAAAGGGCACCGAAGCACCAGAGTCCCTGAATCTTGACAGTGAACACTGAAAAATAATGTTTTAACACAAGTAAGATTTTTAAAGAAGTATGCATGACCAAAAAAATGAAGGCATAAAAATATTAAGAATGAAGTGACAAAAGACAAGGTCTTTGATAATCCCATTTCATTCTAACGATGATTACAACATTCCTAATAATACTTGATGCGTGTATTTCAATGGTGAATTTTAATTTTTATCTTGAGCTCACAGGTGGCAAGATTTTACTTTTGGCAGTTTGACAGCTATGCTTGAAAGGGTCCCAAGACCTTAGTAGGTATCAGCTAGACAGATGGCCAAAGCACAAAGACATTCTGCATCTTATTTTTTTTCCTAGAGGTCTGTAAAACCAAATGGTGTCATTAGAATGTTACGCTTATTCAGCACCTTATTACTCCTGTAGACAACGTGTTTAAAAACTCTCTTTATCCTTCCACGTCTGAGATAAGAGATGACAAAACACCTGTCCACTCCACCAGGGACGCATGAAAAGGGAAAAGATGAAATTGGCTTCAAACAAAATTATTTTTAAATAATAGTCTTTTAAATCAACATATTTTTGGTTAAATAAGTAGTATAGAGGAATATGTAGATGGTGGTGGTGACATTTAGAATATTGTCACAAATCAATTTTCTTGTCCTTATAAAGAAAAGCCTTATTTCCTAAGGTGACAACATAGATGACTAACGCTTTTCACTATATTTTTATAGTCAATAAAATAATCTAATTATTTTGAAGAGTAAAATTATAAGCAGGCAACCTCAGTGACAATAATATATATCAATCCATGCGCCAAATAGTAGGGAATTCACAATGTTAATCTTCAGAATGATATGAAATGCAGTAATGACATCACACAAATACTAGTTCTTTACACTTCAAGGAATTTAACAATTTCTGGCATGAAAATCGCTTACCTAACTCTTCATTTTCAATGACTTCAAATGTGGCCCAGATTTCACCTTTTGCAGGGATAATATTTTTTATTGCTAATATATCATTAGTTAATTCTTCTGCCTCCATCACTGGAGATATCTGTAAATGAAGCAACAAGATTTCTTTAGCATACATGTCAGACACAGATGTAGCCTTGTGCTAGGGTAATAATATTTGCTATCCATCATCTTATGATACCCAAAGTTTCTTCTTAGTATGTTTAACTAGCTTCCCTAAGTTCACAGAGAAAATAACCTATTCACATCTTCTCTATAAAATACATTTCAATGTGAGTGCAAAAAGTTATTACAACATAGATATAATCAGGAAGAAAGTTTTTCTCAGTAAACATTTAGATCACTCAAAAGGGAAGAATCCACTTATTCACACACACAACAAAGACCATCACAAGATAGCAAATCTGATGGTCTCCCCAGGAGTAAAACCTTTCACTTATCAGTTCTATAATCAAGAGTTCAAAGTGTCTTGGTTTATTCAAGCTGATGCCTAAATTATACACAGCTCACTGCTGTCTGCCATGCCAAAGAGCCTCAGGGTTTCAGTGATCTGTGGTGTGCCCTGTCATGCCAAGTGACAGATGGTAGGACACCAAAGTACACTGCAGCCAGGATTTCAGGGCACAGGGAGGCGTCCACAGAGCCAGCCTGGGGCCAGCTCTACAAGAGTCTGAAAGCCTCAGGCCACTTCAGAAGCACACCACCTTCTTCAGGGACTTCTGGGATTTCTGGTTTGTTTTTTCTTGTTTTTACTTTTGCCAGTTTGAAATGCATGCTGGCCAGAAGCAAGTTGGCTTTCTTCACTAGACTTTAGTTATAATATTAAACAACTAAAAGATCTTTTTAAGCATTAGAATAGTCTAACTGCACATTTGCAGTAAATGTACCTGTTTTTAAAATTTCTTAGGAAAAAATGTGCTCACTTCCATTCTTCTTGTCATTATTGATTATACTGCACATATATAAATAATATCAATATATTTCATTCCTTATACTTATACAGTCCATCTTTTGAACTTCGTAGAACACGCTACCTTCTTTGGAATACATTAAGGAGACATGAAATCCACTGTTTACCATTCAGAAAAGCTCAATAAAGTATAAGCTTGAAAGAAAAAAAATACAATATTTGGGAAAAGTAGAGAACTTTAAGCAGTAGAATCAGTAGTTGATGTTTCATTTCAATGAGGCTGTTCATCTGAATGCCTTTAACATTTCTGAAGTATAACCTTTTCTTAAAATGATAAATTACTGAGAAACCAAATTTGTACAACAGTCAGCAAAGAGTGAGCCCCAGATTGACGTAGGAAAGAGGACTGGAACTCCGCTCCTCATTAGAGGAAGAGCCCACGGCCTCTCTCAGGGCACTTGGAGCTCCATGGAGGACACTTTGGAAATCATTATTCTAAAGAATACATAAATCAGTAGAATGAATATCAGGTTTGGAATATGATGAACCAGGTTTGAGTTCTGCCCTTAATGATTTTCAATTCCTAGTTTCTAGTCTTACAAACTTGGGGCACTGCCTGCTCTACCTGCCTCCTTGGATTTAGTTACTGCTGAGATAAATATAACTAAAGATTTTTGCAAAGCCTTAAGCACTGAGCAAATGTTTACAATTATTTTTGTATAGTTTTTCAATGTTTTTAAAGAGAATCTTAAAGGTAAAACTAGACAGTCCTTTGTTTAAAACTGTACTTAAAAATAAAAGCTTTGCTCATGTGTAATAAATTCTGTTATGGCTTCTTTAGTAAGACAAAGTCAAGCTGAGCAACTAACGGTTTAGGTGTAGGCAGAGTTAAGTCATGTGCTGTGAACGCCAACTCTGACGTTAGAACCGTGCTGGTTCCTCCAGTCCCCTGTTACACCATCACAGGACCAGCACGAGAAACAGGATGTGGACGAGGGGCTGCCAGACCAAGGCCTATGATCGTGGTTCAGCTCCATGTTCTAAGTAAGGTGATCAGAGCCACATAGTCAGAATATGGAATTATTAGAAATACATAAATTAACAATTACAATACAGGCCTGGCAAAACTAAAATCCAGAAATATATAATGATAAGAGTGTTTAATCTTAAACTTTAAAAATGGTAAGAAGCTAAAGATGAATTTCTCCTACAACATGGCAGAAAGCCTATTCCATTCCTCCACACAGAGGCCACATTCGTACTCGGCAGGAATTTGAGATATCAGGGTTACTCGCTCTAAGGCAGACTAAGTACCGAATATGGTAGCATGACAAGGATTGTTTTAATTCATGAAAATTATTAATAGTCTTAGGAAAGAAAAGTTATCAAATATTCAAGTAAATTGGTAGACTGGAAGCTCAAGTCTATGACACAAGGGTGGAAGATTAATGATAACCGTAATATTAATAATAATAGTTATTAAACACTTATGTACTGAGCAATGTGCTAAGTGTTTTATATGCATTATCTTTCTGAGTGCTCATATCAATGTTATGATGTAAATACTATAATTTTTCCTCACTTTACATGTGAGAAAATACAGGCTCAAACAGAGTAAATAATTGGCCTAAAAATGAGAACCTAAGAATGGAATGACCACAAATTTAAGTTCAGGTTGTTTTCTAGAACCTATAGATAGAAAATCCTAACCTTAACCTAAAGGTTAAGGTGTGTTCTTTCCAAATGACTAAAAACATGGAATTCCCAGAGGATATTTATTTGAAAAGTCACTCCTGTCTTCATGGTTTGAATTGGACATGTAAAATAAGCTATAAGAAGTGATGAAAAATTCAAAACATGTAAATTAACGCTAACACTTGCAATTCCCAGGGGTATTCTTTACAGCCATCTTTAGGACTCACCCGAATTATATTACTGCAGTCCGGTTCCTTCCTTTCTACATACACTTCAATTAACAAATCCCCAGCCTGGGAAACCTAGAAAAGGGCAGATGTGAAGACAGCAAATATAAGGATGTTGCAAGAACACACATATGACACTTAAGACAGTGAGAAAGTCCTAGTCCTAGTTCTAAATGTTTTATAATAAGGAAATCAGCCAATCTCCCCATTACCAATGTGATGACACCCATTTACCAGACATGGGGGTTAAGGACAAGGAATCTACACAAATGTTACAATCAGCAACATCTGTCACAGTGAGGCTTTTTAGTCTCTTACTAAAGAGTTTAGAGTCCTCAAATACCCTTATGCTCTTACAGAAATAAGGAATCTGGCTAGAATAAAAGTATGTATGCTATAGCAACAGATGTTCTTACACAAAATAAGGAGTGAAAATGATTAATACTTCTCTATATGTAATATATTACATTCTCTATATTCTTCTATTCTATAGAGAGAAGAATTCCATATATAATTCTTTTCTAAGCTACAGTGTAGGCTTGATACCAATAATTAAAAGGGAAAATAGGTCCTGCTAAATCTTCAGATAAAATGTGTCTAAAAATGGAATCTGAGGATAAATCAGGTCAGAGTTGTACTACAGAGAAAGAATACTTAGCAAGAAAAAATGAAGGTAAAGTGATAAAATAAGGTAGATAATAAAGATAAGTTTTTGATTATCTTTAGCCAAGCATTAGTGCTATTGTAGGTCACTATTATACCTGAGGAGACATACTAAGTGAAGAAGATACAAGCCAGAAAATAAAAAGCATAAGATAACATTATGTAGAGGTTGACAGTATAATGTGGAGAAGATTAACCAAGAACCAAATGAATCTATGAAAAATATTGAGTCACTTTTTCTTGAAATTCCGTGCAGTTGTGTAACCACTTAGAAATAGCATTCATCATCCACTTTTTGATAGGGAAAGAATCATTCTGAAGTTAAGTTTGCCTCAGAGTACAACCTAACGAGTCAAACTGTGGGGAAAACATTAAAAATGTACTTTGAAGAAGAGTTCTTAATTATTCCAATACCGCTGGCTTAGAAAAGCTTGGAAAAGCGTGTTTCCAATTTTCCTTTCTCACTTTCAATGCTATACAAAAATACTAGGGAAGAAGAAATACAGTTGACATTTTTACTTTTCAGTGTGTTTGCATCAACAATTCTCCAGGAAGGATACATCTTTAAAAGTTAAAAAAGCAAACGCCACGCACTTGCGGAGTGAAGCCAGAAATAAGCACAGCCAAGCAGTTCAAAGAGGGGTAAGAGGGACTGCCAGAGGGCTCCAGAGCAGAGCTGGAGGGGGGACGAAGAAACGCTCAAGCAAAAGGACAGATTTTTCTAGACACGTCTACGTCCCTTTCCAACTGCTCTATTTTATGGATGATTCTTTCCTTATTTTTACTCATTCTTCATTAGAAAGTATTCAAGACTCATTTCTTTATTGTAATATGAATATAAAAGATAAAAATGCAGAAGGGTCCTCATGATTTATGTAAAACAGAATAGATGATGCTGTCAACGATTATCCCTTGGGCTCACACAATCTCTTATTTCATGAATGAAGCTCTCCCCGCAAAAGCAAGAATCCGAGAGAACTGATAACGAGCCAGATTTTTTTTAGTCTTACAGCTAACTCCCTGGGAGGCTGCATTAATTACTTTGGGTCAAAATGAAGGAAATGCTTCTTCAGGAAATTAGTTTCCCAGGATTGGTACTCGGGGATCAAGGCTCTAGACTGAAAGCCTTTCCTGGTCTCCTTCCTATAGAACAATAGCTCAATGGCTTCTCCACCTAGGAGTGAACCTTTCAGCAATGAGGTGACTTTAGGGTTTGACTAATAAGGAAACATTTGCCTCATTCTGAGTGCATCTAATAAACAGAATGTATTTGACCCACTTCTATTCTTTACACTGGAACTCTGAGTACACTACAATTCCCAGTTACCAGAAGAAGATTTAAGATCAATTTTAAGCAAGTCTAATGAATAGTCATCAAGCAAGGAGACGTATTCAGCTGTATAGTACAACCCAAAGACACAGATCCAATATTACTGAGGGAGGTAAGAGAAGCTCTAGAAAAGTCAATTTAAGAGATAAATTAGCATATGTTACAAAGACCACATAGAAACATTATTACTAGTGCAATCCTCCAAGATCTGGCAAAGCAAAAGCACATAAAAAGTAATTTATATGCTCAAAATCATAATGGAGAGAATCACTGGGGAGCCTGAATTTTCAATTTACTACAGAATTTTTGGCTTTAAAAGCTTCCTGTGAAATCCACTGGCATTTTCAATAGTCCTTTTATAAATAAAAACTTTTCTATAAAGGATATTTTGATAAGATTACTACTGATTTTTCCTTCTATATTTTGAAAAATTTACATGAATGAACTTTGGCATTTTGCATATATGCATCATGCTCCAGAAGTGTACGATGATTTTATGCTGGGTCCCTCTGCCCATTAATTTTACTATGCTTCAAATAGAGACTTGAAAATAAACACAACAAATGGCTTCACTTACGATGGAATTTTTGTGTGTGTGTGTTTTGTGTTTTTTTTTTAAAAAAAATTAAAATTCTTTGAAGATCTAACTATTACTACTCACTTGAGTGTCTTTCCACTTGGTAATAAAGCTATTTTCTATGTCCATTTGTTTGACTTGGTCTTCTTTAACCTGTTTAAAATACAAATTTGGGACATTCTAATAAAATACATGGAGTGATGGTGCTCATCCTCACATAAGTTTCTTCAGGACTTTAAAGACCAACAAGTAACAATAGATGAGAATGGCCATCTTAACCAGGGCTTTCCCACACAGCTGGGGCAGAGCTGAAGCCAACAAAACATGGCTTCATGAAGGTCAGAACCCTTTGTGATGATAGCACTTGAGGCCACAGATTCCATCAGCAAAAGCCCCTCTGCCAAGGCAGTTTAGTAAGCAGAGGGGCAGATGACTGGCTTGTAGAGTCTGATTAGGTTGAGAGACAAGACTCTTTTCTAAAACTAAAATATTTATTAAGTGCTCATGAAATTTCCATTTAAAGTTGGATTTAACAAAACTATGAAGACAATCTTTTATTTTTTATTAATGAAACAGCACAAATATAAAAAATAAAGAGAGCATGCAAAGCCACACATTATTTTTTACTACTTTTTCATTTCTCAGCATTAGAAGTATTGCACAGAAGTTGCTGTTGATCAGAAACAGTGAACACATATAAAAAGAGATAAAGAGGAGACCACAGAGCAAAGAGAATCTGACAACTCTGGTGTCCATTCCTATATAAATTAAGATACAAACCATGGTTATTTTATTTTACAAATATAGTTCCTTCCTGTGCTAAGGAACCTTGTGATCAGTTATTATAAAGAGGTAAGAACTTTACAAATAGTAATCTAGTAACATTAACTCATTTGATATCACCTAGTGTGTCTATAGCACTGGAAAACAAATCATCTGATGAAACACCATTGAATGGAATGCTGAAAAATGTTAAATAAAAAACCCTAAATGCCAGAAAGGATGGTGGAGCTGGACCACTGACCTGTATCCCCTGCATTTTTTACATTTTCAAACCCTGGCCTTATTTCCTCTATTTTTACTTCTTTGAACTAAGAAGCCATCTTTATTCTAACAGTTTTTTGATGAAACATGAAAATATTAACTTCATAAAAATAGCAAATTGTAAAGTTAAGTAATTAGAACATAGATGACAGTAAAAAACACAGAATCATATTTCAGAATTTTCATTTTTTTCCTATTCAGTACACAATGACAAGAAAACAGGAAAATGCTTTCAAATGCAGAATTTAACAGTCTGGCATTTATTACTGAATTTGTAAATTCATAATTTCACACTTCTAAGTACACATACTGAAGAGACAAAAACATAAAAACACTATAAATAGAAATATTCTGTCCAACAGACACCAGATGGTAAAAAGGCTTTAAAGCCAGCCAGATTTAGAAAGCTAGTTATATCTAAAAAATCAAAGATAAAATGTAACTATCCTTTATTTTCTTTATTTTAAAATACTCATAAAGATCTGAATAAAAACATCATAAAATATGTATTTCTGTTTGCAAACTAACAATACTATTTTAACAAGAACAAGATATAAAATATTTACCTCAAATATTTCAACATAATTATTAATTAGGTCCTCGATTACATTCACTTCTTCACTAGTTTGTCCCTTAGTTTGAAACAAATAGGACGAAAAGACCAAGGCCAAATTATGGGCATTCATGTGGTTGATTTCTGAGCATTTCTGAACCCTGTTAAAGAAGAGCATAGCTCATTACAACACACTTGTATTTGAAAAGTTCATAGGACTATAAGTCATAACATTCATTTATCATTTTTAGCATATATTGAAGGTCTTCAGATATAAAAGGTGCAGTGGTGATTTAAAGACAAACACACAGTTCTTTCTTCTAAGTAGCTAACAGTGTAGTTCAGCACATAGGAAAAGACTACTACTGTTAAAGATATTACTACAAGTTACAAAGCAGTCCTTGAGTGCTGATTTACAGGAACGCACTGTATCCAAAAACTTCCAGATACCTGGACAACCTATGACTAAGGCATGAAGGTATGCTTGCAGAACACCTTTGGGACTGAGCTGTGACCTGTGGGACTCAAGCATAAACGAAAGGGAAAAAGTGGGTGGTAGGTAAGTAAGAAACAAGGCAAGAAAGGGGAATTGGGAGGCATACAATGGAGAGCTCCAAATTCCAGGGTTGAATGTTCTAGAAACTGCATTATCAAGTGAGAAAATACCTGGTGGCTATGTTGGTATGTTTATTTAAAATAGAACATTAGCTCTCAAAAGGCAAACACAATTTAAAAATATAACTACACTTTTCTTGAATATAACTAAGAATTGCTTCTTATAATGAACAGAAATAAACAGATAATTCTTCCTATCAGTAGACTATTCTTGGGTCTTATAAAGAGCATTTAAAGTAGTCACAAATGTAAGTTCAAAGAGATTAAAATTAAAAAAAAAACAAAAAACAAAACTACAGCCATCACCATGATGGAAGAAAATTTATGTTGATAAAAATGCACGAGATGAGAACATTAAGTGATATACATGGAAGTATCTACTAATGCTCTCTATTTGACCCTGGCTGTGTACATAGCAGACCCTTAATTGCCTAATTACATTTGCCAACTTTCAGGACACATACTAAACAAGGGAGACCAGCTCCATCAAAAGAATAAAGCAAGGTTAACGTAGGTATACTTTCTGCAAGAACAGAGATTCTAGTAGGTACAAGAAAAAGTGAGTAAACATGACAGCAATATATATAAGAAACAATAAAATGCCAAATTGCATAGCAGAGATGGAGTAAGTGCATTCATTCTATTGATTTACAAGATGCACAAGGAATTACAAGTTGATAGAGAAGAATGTAATAACTGTGGACACCCCTCTCAAAACCCCTTCTGTACTCTCATCACACTGTGCTGTGAACACCTGGAAAATTTATCCACATGTCTGACTCTGTTCCTAGAATCAAAGCATCTAACAGTTGGGGACTTGCTTTAATCACACTATAGTCCATTATAAATATCTGGTGAATGGAATTAAGGGAATGTTAGTCATGGAGGAAGTAATCCTTTTTCGTAGGGCAAGGATAGAATTAAATGCTGAATCAACTTGACCTTATCCGAACTGACCTCAAACTTTTGAGGATACTATCAAACATTCTCATCTTGCTCGAGATTTCCCTCTGCAAAAGCACTTTCCTTTGGTACCCTTTATCTCTCTTTACTCTCTGTAGCTGCCTTCATTTCTGCCTAAAGTATATACAATATAGTATTTTCCTTTTCTTCCTTTATCCCTCCGCCCCACAAGTTAGCACTCCCCAGTGTTCCTTATTCAGCTGCTCAATCTCTTCTCACTCAGGCCTTATCAGAAGCCCAAGGAAACTGTTTCCTAATCAGTTTCTCCACCTTGGTTCCAACCTCTTCCCGACCCACCCCACTACAGGGGTTCTTATCCTAAAACAGATTTAATCAGCCACTCCCTGTCACTTAAAGGAACAAAATCCAAATGTTTTTGCACAATCAACAGAGCCTCTCACAACTTCCTGCCAGACAACAGCAGACCAGCTGGGCTCCTAGCACACCCACTTTCTAGAAACTATCCTCTGCTCATGTTTTATACTTGTCATTATTTCATGCCCTGAATTGCACATGTCTGTTTAAATCTGAAGCATCCCCTGGACCTCCACACACAATAAATGACTCAATTCCTCCTCTAAAAGTTCATTTCTCATGCTAAATGTCTCTGTATTAAAAACCCATCCCGATGATGCTGTGCTTCCTTAAAAAAACATAAAATGCCCCACTGCACCCTGAGCGTTCACCGTGCCACCCCAGGCTCCCTAGTGCTGAGTTTGGGAACTGCAGACTTACAAATATTTTTGTAATTCATGTATGATTACCAAATATTTCTGTTCAGGTGGACTCTGAATAGGCATTGTCTTGTACACAACAGAAGCTAAAATATACATGTTAGTTGAAGAAAAGGAGGGAGGGAAGAAGGATGGGAAGGAACTTATCTCAAATTCAAATGTGAATTAATAATTATGTGTAACTCAATGTTTAAAATGTTAATAAATTGTAGCAGCCTGGTCACTATTACAATTTTTAAAGGAAAAAAATCTGTCCCAATGTCTCATAGGCTTTGAGACAGGACCATATAGATTGTACAGTGTATTTATATGGTGCAATATGAAAACAAAATTTTATAGTAATGGAGTTTACATACATGAGAAGTGATGGCCAGAAAAGATGAAAAGATAAATTGTGGAGGATTCCTGAACATAGACTCCAAATGAAGTACTCTGAAAAGAATTCAGCTTCTTTGAAATTTATTCAAGGGAGTTTTACACCCATGCAGGAACCTACAACAATCTATTTCTTCAGGGAGATTTACACTTAATAAAGCCTCTGTGACAATTTTCACTGATAGCAAAACAAACCTTTGGTTTTAATATAAAAGATTATTCTCCAACACCCTCATCCTTCAGGTATCATTTCTCAAGCTACCATTATATTCTTCCTACTCTCCCCAATGCAGAAGACTACATGCCCTGACACGGAAAATGTTTTTGACTTGTAAAATGTCCTTACTTTATCAACAGCCTGACACCAGCACTAATTAGAGTCAGGTTAGATATAAATTGATAATGAAGAAATGAGAGTCTACGAAGAGTCCATAATAAGACAATGCCGGGCTCACAGACTGACTCCTGCTAAAGAATTCTAGCCACTGCACTTTCTTCCCTTCTCCAACTTCCCTTTTAAATGAGTTTTCAGATTCTTGTTTATGCACTTCAGGATGCTGTACATGATTACTTTCAATTCATTTAAGAAACTCTCTAGTTTTTATGCTCTGTAATTATAATGCTATTCATTTAAAATGCATCGTAATTACAGAAAGACACACAAAAGTGATAGTTTAATGGGAATTTCATTTTGAAACTATTCTTAGGATATAGGGAAAGATCTGTGGTCATGCATAGAAGGTTGTTAACCACAGTATTTTAAATTCAGGATATGACAACTTATCAAGTGTCATGTTTGAAATAAACTAGAAAATTCGTGAATCCACCCACCTGTAAAGATGTTCAATTATAGCTGCCAATGTTGCTCGGTTGACCCCTGAAAGACTACGTATAAATGTTCCATATTTTTTAATTCTTTCCTTGTCATCCTGGGTATCTAGAGGTTAAAAAAAAAAAAAGAACAACTTTAAGCTGAAAATAATCATCTGTATTACAAATTTACCTTTTAACACTATGATAAAACAATATTCACAGTTGTATTTTACTGAGAGATACAATCAAGTTTCAATAGAAAAATATTCAAACTTCTGTAATTCTAGAAAAAATATTTACATAAACTTCCATGGCTACATGCTATAGTTCTTATACTTCATAATTAAAAATAAGCACTTTCAAAGCCCACGGTTGTATTGTATCTTCTACTTCATGGACCATAGAACTTCACCTAATAGGAATATATTCAATTAATAAAGTGGAGTGAAAATTGAAGAGATAAGCCAAAATTCCTTTAATTCTGGCTATGGAAAGAGTTCATTATCTATATTTGAAAATGACATTTCTGTTCCTTTTTCCCTTGTGAAATCATAAAAATGTTCCCCAAACTAAAGCTATGAACTGTGAGCTATGGACTGTGCAATGAACTGTGCATTACCCAGCAGACGCATGCACAGGAAACTGTACCATCCCTGGCATCCTCAACTCTGGAATAGGAAAGGGGACAAGAGAGTAAGTCATGTGCAGGCCCTGATGACTATGAAATTGACTTAGAGGAGAACGAACCTTCTGCCTTAGTCGTGGGCAGAACTTGGTTAGTCAGGGAGAAGAGGACAAGAAAGAATTACCTTCTACTCTCCTAACCCCAGGAAGTCAAATACTTGGAGAAATGAGACACAGGAACCTCTCAAATTCTAATTCCCAGGAAAAATGTAGTGGTGATTTGGTCTAACCTACTAATTCACAGAAGAAATAAAAGACCTTTCTTCAAATAAAAAACTTCTACTGACTTTGTAAGTCAAGGGGATTGCACTTACACAGGGGTTGGCAAAAGCAGGTTCCCAGTTGTCCGTATGGAAAAAACACACGCAGGTTTATGATTATTACAACTGCTTTATTAACTTAGAAAAATGTCACGATGCAACTATAAACCTACTTTTGCCCACCCCTGTACATTTTCTCTCAATCCCCAACTACTTTTGGAAATAAGACTTTTTCATTTTCTGTTTAGCCCTTCCTATTCTATTCACAGAAAGCCAGCGGCACATTAATGGTTCTTTAAAAGTACAAGGTCACATATAAAGGGCACTAGGATCCTTGGGGAAGTAAGAAACACTGTGACACATTTTTGAAATACACTCCTATTCAACACTGCAACCGACAGCCCCTTTTCACCGACTTAGCCTGCACAGAGACCCATAAAAGTAAACACCGTCTATGACGTATCTGCGCTGGTAGATGAGTGGCTCTCTAAAAGCAAGAAGGGCAAACACCCCAATCACATTCAGAGATCAGACTGGAAATGAATTAAGAATTAACTATTACCACTTGCGTAATCCAAACATTTACCCTCATGTCACGCAGTTTCTAACTGTAGAAGTGATTGTATCTATTCCATAAAAAGTAATCACTGCTACTACACTTAAAACAAGTCATGCTCGTATAGCCTATTTTCACAAACATATAAAAACACAGTACATGACATTTTCAAAATAAAGCTTAAGCAAATAAAAAGTAAATCGTAAGATACACTTCAGGTCATGAAGAAAATATAATGAACTATTCAACTGGCCACAGTCCTAAGACAATTTAACAGTGTTCTCAGAAGAGAATATCTATTGTGTAAACAGGTGCTATGTCACTGTGAGGCCCTCTTCGCCTCGGCTGCACAGGACCAGAGAGAGCTCTCCTATGAGTTCTGGTTTAGCCTTGTCAGACCTAACACAGGGCACTTCTGAAAGGTCAGGGTGAGAGTTGTACTGGATTCAAAAGCAAAGGGCTTTAAGGCTATTTGACTCAGTATTCAAAGCCTTCCCCAAGTAAATTCTCAAAGAATTCACGCCCAAGTGAGAGGTGAATACATTCCTCTTTAACACACGCTGCCATTTCCCAACTGCCTTCTCCTGATAGAATGATGTTCAAGACATCTTTGTCATTGAATTGGAAATTTTAGCAAAAGCATATTTGTCACAGGTTTCTGATGACTAATTTTAAGACAAACTGTAAGTCTTTATAAAATAGATACTATAACTTCATAAATTCCAACAAAATCTTTTTGAAACAAAAATGAGGGTACCAAGGACTTACGTAAAGAGACATATCATCTAATTCCATATTTTATATCCCAGGAAATTTTACAATCAACTCTTATTGGGATTTGAGGAAAATCGGGAAGCAAATAAAAGACTTCTGAATTAGGTAACTAGTGAAAAGCTTTATATTAATAACAATACTACTCTCTTCTGGCTGGCATTTACTAATAAGGGGCATTCTTAGGGTAATTGTTCAAATTGTGGATGTTTTGTGACATCATTTCAAAATTAATCCCTTCAAGTATCATATTTCTGTTTTAGAATAAACAAGTTTTTCAAAGGAAAATACCATTTTTCAACAGAGGAATATTGTCAAATTTTAAGGTTGTTCCTTGTCCCTGCCCCCCAAATCTTAAAATTGATTACATGTGCAAGAAAGAAATAGATTAGTAAATTATGGCATAATTGCATAGTAAAAAATAAAAACTGAAGAAAATGAAGATTGAAAAATCATCACTTTGAAAGCACTGAAAATACATGGAAAACATTTGTGATTTTTTAAAATATATTTTATTGATTATGCTATTACAGTTGTCCCATTTTCTGCCCTTTATTCTCCTCTGCCCGGCACTACCCCTCCCACCCACATTCCGTGCCAGCCCCGCTTAGTTCATGTCCATAGGTTGTACATATAAGTTCTGTGACTTCTCCATTTCCTGTACTATTCTTAACCTCCCCCTATTTTGTACCTATTATCTATGCTTCTTATTACCTGTACCTTCTCCCCCATTCTCCACTCTCCCCCTCCCCACTGATAACCCTCCATATGATCTCCATTTCTATGACTCTGTTCCTGTTCCAGTTGTTTGCTTAGTTTTTATTTTCTTTTTAGGTTCGGCT
The DNA here is from genome assembly GCA_004027475.1 of Anoura caudifer. NCBI lineage: Eukaryota > Metazoa > Chordata > Mammalia > Chiroptera > Phyllostomidae > Anoura > Anoura caudifer. Next base: position 694,622 of record PVKU01000093.1, on the reverse strand, counting down.
GTTGATAGTTGTGTTTATTGTCATTTTACTATTCATAGTTTTTGATATTCTTTTCCTTAGATAAATCCCTTTAACATTTCATATACTAAGGGCTTGGTGATGATGAACTCCTGTAACTTGACCTTATCTGGGAAGAACTTTATCTGTCCTCCATTCTAAATGATAGCTTTGTTGCATAGAGTAATCTTGGATATAGGTCCTTGCCTTTCAGGACTTTGAATATTTCTTTCCAGCCCCTTCTCGCCTGCAAGGTCTCTTTTCAGAATCAGCTGATAGTCTTATGAGAACTCCTTTGTAGGTAACTGTCTCCTTTTCTCTTGCCACTTTTAAGATTCTCTCCTTATTTTTAATCTTGGGTAATGTAATTTTGATGTGCCTTGGTGTTTGCTTCCTTGGGTCCAATTTCTGTGGGACTCTCTGAGCTTCCTGGAATTCCTGAAAGTCTATTTCCTTTGCCAGATTAGGGAAACGCTCTTTCATTATTTTTTCAAAGAAGTTTTCAATTTTTTGTTCTTCCTCTTCTTCTGGCACCCTCATGATTCGGATATTGGAATGTTTAAAGTTGTCCTAGAGGTTCCTAAGCCTCTCCTCAATTTTTTGAATTCTTGTTTTTTCATTCTGTTCCAGTTGAATGTTTATTTTTTCCTTCTGCTCCAAATCATTAACTTGAGCCCTGATTTCCTTCCCTTTACTGTTGGTTCCCTGTACATTTCTCTTCATTTCACTTTGCATAGCCTTCACTCTTTCTTCCATTTTTCAACCATACTCATCCATTTCTGTGACCATCCTGATTACCAGTGTTTTGAACTCTGCATCTGATAGATTGGCTATCTCCTTATCATTTAGTCCTATTTTGGGCACTTTGATCTGTTCTTTCATTAGGCTTTTTTTTTTTTTTTTGGTCTCAGCACAGTTGTTATGATGTAAGGGGTGGAGCCTTAGGTATTCACCAGGGAGGAGCAACCCACATGGCTGCGTTGTGGTGCTGCATGTGGGGGAGGGGTCAGAGAGGGAACAATACCGCTTGCTCAGCTCTCAGCCAGCTTTCAGTCACTGCCCTTGCTACCCACAAGCAAATTGAGCCCTTGTGGTGATGATTCCTGGATGGGTGGGCTTGTATACGTTCTAAGACTCTGTGGGTCTATCCATGGAACTCTCCTGTGAGGCTGGGAGTTTCTTCTGCTGTGGAAACCCCCATAGGTTTTTTTCAGCCAGAGGTTTGAGCCTCTCTTCCCCCACACTAAAACCTTGGGTTGTGTGGTCTGTCTTGCTCCCCAGCTGTTCCTTCCAGTTCATCCATGTGCAAATGTGGGACCACCAGTCCACCAGCCATCACCTCACCTGCCCCAGTCCTCCAGCTGCTGCCTGACCATGAGTCCTCTCTGCCCCGGCCGCCCTTCTCTGTCCCTCCTACCGGTCTGGATGAATGTTTCTTCTTTAACTCCTTGGTTGTCGGATTTCCAAACAGTTCGATTTTTTGGCAACTCTGGATGTTTTTTATTTTTTAATTTGTTGATGTCCTTCTTTTGGTTGTGTGAGGAGGCACAGTGTATCTACCTATGCCTCCATCTTGGCCGGAAGTCAAAAGGAGTTGTTTTAAATTAATGGATATAAACACAGGTTTACTGAAGTAATTTTGGCCAAATTAGTCATTTAATAAACTACTTTTATAGAGTCATTTCTTAAATATTCATTAAACACAATTGGAGGAAAAAAGGATAAAAACTTGTCATTATGTACTCCAAACAGGAAGAATAAATGATGGGGGAAAGCAAAAAGAGCCATGTAGGAAATCTTATAGAACTGATCTTGTAGTAAAACTTTTATTTTAATCTTAATGAGAAATTAATAGCATATGTGGACTTGACTATCACACTTCCCAAGTTCAAACTGAGTAAGAACTAAGATATCCACTGAAAGCTAAGTATATATAACACTGCTTAGCAATTATTACTCTACATTTCTTTTTAGGTAGATATAAACAACAATTGATATTTACACAATTTCTCTTCTGAGCCATATGCATATTTTCCCTTTCAATTACATTTTCCAATTATCAAAGAAGACTTTTAAAAACCTAATTATACAATTTCAAGGCAAGCATTCATGGCTGTCTACACTACGTGCATTACCTAAAGCAGAGATCCAGTACGGATAGAGCTCCTTAGTAAGCAGCGCGTCGTCAATGTCAGCCAGAAACCTCTTCAACACGCCTGACACGTCTTCCAGCTGATGTTTTCCAGCCCTCAATTTGAAGCTTCTTGCGTCTTTTTTGAAGCTCTCCAGGAGTTCACTTACACGTAAAGAATCGCCATTCTTCTGATAGATATATTTGCACCCTAAACCTTTGTTAAAAAAAAAAAAAAAGTTATATGAAAAAATCTAAAATCAAAATCCACTTTGGTACCTTAAAAATTAAACAAATGTTTGCATTGGGATGATGAGCAAGACAAATTATGATCTAAGCACTGATGTAATAAACATGTATGAGGGGGAAAGGCTTGCCCCCCTAATTTTAGTATTCATAGTGTAAACCTGATGAAATATTCCGTTCTCAGCTTTCAGCAAGACCCTGGTCAGCCCTTCCCCCAGTCCTTCCCAGTATCTTTTTCAATTATCCTTTTAGAGCAACTGCCCTATCTTCACTCAGTGCCCTGGAATACAAACTTGCCTCCAGTTTCACTGACAAAAGTGAGGCTCTCTCGTATACACTTCCCTCAACCCTCTACCCTCATATTTCTACATTAATGTCTGTCTGTTCCCACCTTCACCTTCTTCTAATAGAGTTACAACTCTTTTTTTTACAAAGTTATTGATTCATCAAGTGCCCATAGAAAATGAGAGAGATAGTAGTGGTTCGGATAAGCAGGAGTAATGATGAGGATGGCAACAAAATCGATGATACAAAAACAAAAATCCTCCCTTGCTCCTCCCAGGTCTCTTGTTTCTGTTCCTTTCAAAACTAAGCCCAGTTTCCTATATTTATTATTTCTATCATCTCACATCCCTGTTACTCTTTAACCAGACATTCTATGCCTAATTCCTAGTCTAGTAGAATAACCTTCATCAAGAATATCAATGACTGCTATTTTCTAGATACTACTCAGTTTTTATCTAATAAGAATCCTCTGCAGTGTCTGATACTCCACATGTGTCCCCATTAAAATTATTTTAATCTCATGGTTTTCATGGAATCATGATATCATACCCATCCCCCACCTTCCTCTATGGCTGTTCTGCCAGTCTTCTATTTCTTTTGCTCGTCTAGTATATACTTGTGATTCCAAGAATCTAACCTCAATTCTCCTCACTCCCCAGTCTCCCACAATATTCTCTGGGTAAACCCACCCAACCTCAACAACTACTTACAAATATTAGGTTGGCCAAAAAGTTTGTTTAGTTTTTTTTTTTTTCAATAAAGACACAGTTTTCATTTTCACCAGTAACTTTATTGATCTGGATATTTTGAGTGTGTTGGCTATCTCCCACTATTGGCTTCCAGTATATAGAGGCCAAGGGTACTGCTAAACATCTTCCAATGCATATGTCAACCCCAAACCAAAGAATTATTTGACCACAAGTCAATAGTACCAAGAAACTTCACAAACCACTTTTGACATGTTCGATCAGTCACAGCATCTTCTCCACACACTGCACAAATCTTTTTTTTTTTTGCCTTTCAGTTGCAGTTTTACCTTTCTTGAAATAAAAAAGCATAATACGCCAAAAATGTTGTGTATCTTCTTCTACCTCCAATATTAAAATGACTGCACAAAATTCACCAATTTTGATAGCTTTTTTTTTAAATGCATGCTGATATAACAGCTGTCACAATACAATCTAACAAAATTGTTTCGAATGAAGTTAAAGACAACTAAGCACTACTAGAGCCATACTATGGTAAAAACTAAATGAACACGACCTTTTTGACCAGCCCATCACTTTCCATCCAGGTTTTAATTTTAAGATTTCAAGCATATATAAATACCTTTTAATAAACATATACCATATACACATAACAAATATCATACTTATACATGTAGACAAATCAAAATAACCTAAAAGAAATTCATTCCCCTACCCTGATCACTACTTCACCTCCCAATCTCAACATGCTCTTTGTTTCCTTCCTGTATCTCAATACACAGCACTACCTTCTCCCCAGTCCTTTCCAAGTCAGCACTTTTCCTTCTCACTTACTGCATTAAAAAAAAAATACTATGTCACATAGATTTTTCCATCATCACTTCACTCTCATACTTCCCCCTTTCCTGCATCCTACAGGCTGTTATTTTATGTACTCAGTTCCTCCTTGGTTTTACAGCTCCCTGCCCCTATTCTCCTGCACTATCCAGTCTGACTCAACAATGACGACTGCATAATCTAAGACACAGATCCACCGGTGTTATCAATGTGCCTAAAAATCTGCATCCTGCACTCTCACTGCTTGCAAGGCAAGTTTGAGGATTTAATTGCGATATGTAGACCCTACCTGAATTTTCCTTAGTCTCCTGCCTCTTTTGTCTAGCCCCTCTTCCCACACTATGTTCTGGGCACATTTAACTACACAAAGTTCCCTGAACAGACAATGCCCCTCATGACTCCACAGATGGGCACACACAGCTCCCTCCTCTTCCTTCTAACTAGCTCCTCTTTTCTCTTAAGACTCATGATAGGCACTGCCACACCCATGAAGCCCTCCATGCCTACTCCGGGTGAGAATTACCCCTACACACATGGAGGCCTGTATCAACCCCAGAACCTCTCTACCATAGAATTTTGTACACTTGGGATGTAACTATCCATCTACATTTTTGTCTTTGATCCACGAATCTGTGAAGTCCTAGAAGGCAAGGGTATGCTTATTCGCTGTAAATAGCAGTTACATAGTGCCTAGAAGAACTCAGTAGGTATTCAATAAATGACTACTTAATGCAAGAATAAGCAAATTCTAAAAAAATAATTGTGACTAAGTTTCTGAGGTACTATGTTCCTAGTTGAATGAATTTCTAATAGCTGGTAATCAAATAAGTTAACTGAATTTGAATTTGAACATAACTTTGTTTATAAAAATTAACTCCCCCCACAAACTAACTACTGTAACTCATTTTAAAAACTAAAATTCTGCCCTGGCTGGTGTGGCTCAGTGGACTGAGTGCCAGCCTGCAAACCAAAAGGTTGCTGGTTCAATTCCCAACCAGGGCACATGCTTGGGTTGCAGGCCAGGTTCCCAGTAAAGGGTGTGCAAGGGACAACCACATATTGATTTTTCTCTTCCTTTCTCCTTCTCTTCTCCTCTCTAAAAGTAAATAAATAAAATATTTTTAAAATTATCTTTAAAAATAATAAATTAAAATTCTAAAAAGTATACTGTGAACTCATTCAAGTTCAAACATTGACATAATAAACACAAAAAACACTGGCCACCAAATTTTAACCCAAAGGTCAGGAGGTTCAAAATAAGTGTGACCCTAAAAGCTCTGAGATGACCAACTGCATCCCATAATTGCTGGACATTTTCTAATAAGATTGGGGTTTTCCCCATGTTCTGCTCACTAAATAAATAAATAAATAAATAAAACATTTAAAGAAAATAAAATCTTTCATTGGCTTTATTACTTTAATATGCAAGTTAATGTACCTTGTGTTAGATTACAAAATGGATATAATGTATGAAATTTAGTTGAAAACAATCTAATGCTTAATGATTTTAAATTCAAATAAACATCACAAAGTAAGTTCTGATTTCCCTAGAGAAAATTATTTCTATACACTGGAGCTACTTAAGTTATTTTAATCATTTCTTCAGCTCAAGAAACACTCTATGCCATTATGAAACTAACATGATGTTAAAACTCCCAATGAGGTTATGCGCTTTCTAAAACATAATGTGTGCGATTCGTTCATACATGTAAAATGGAAGTGCACTAATACTGAATAACTAATAAAATGAAGAGGCTAACCTTCTTTCTTTCCCATTTTCAAATGAACAGATGAGTACGGCTGCTAAGAAATACATCAACATACTACAATGGGAAACCTCGCAGAGTGATATCCACATAATGGGATTAAATACATATTCACAGAAAATATATAACTTAACACAATAAATCTGAATATCAATGATAACTATACTTGTAACCCAAGTATAGTTACCCAAGTACATTTAAGTAAGTAGAAGTACTTAAAATAGCATAGCACTCTTCTTAGAAGAAAATAAATTAATATACATGTATTATGAACTTCCAAAATTTTTCTTTATAGCTTTTGTTACTTCTGATATTTTGTTACATATCAGTTTATTGTCAGGTTTCATGAAGAAAACACATGATTCATGGACTTGTCTTTAATGCTCTACTCCCCTGCCTTATTTCCAGTACTGAGATCAGCAGCTGGCACACAATAGACACTCAATAAATACATAACAAGCTAATAACACTATGTTTTACTGCAGTGAATCACAATGTCTCACCAATAATACTTTCTTTTCAAATTAAAATCACCCAAACACATTTCTAATTTAATTTTACAAGAACAAAAACATTACTGCCCCTTCCAAAGTACCAATCTGTACATTTGTAATCTAACTTGATGGTGTTTATCTACAGATTAAAAGGTAGAAATATTTGTATATTAAAAATATAGTTAAAAAATGTCTACCTTCTAAAGTACTAAAGAAATCTGTAACAGAAAGAAGGAATTAGAAGAATTCATAGCAAGTTGAAAATAAACATGAAGAATAAAAGCATCCTTGTGTACTTTTCAGGCATATCTAAGACACTACCATAGACTATTAAAATGATCCCTGGCTGGTGTGGCTGAGTGGATTGACTGCTGGCCTATGAACCAAAAGGTCGCTGGTTGGATTCCCTGTCAGGGCACATGCCTCGGTTGCAGGACAGGTCCCCAGTGTGGGGAGCATGTGAGAGGCAACCACACGTTGATATTTCTCTCCCTCTTTCTCCCTCCCTTCCCCTCTCTCTAAAAATAAATGAATAAAATACTTTAAAAAGAAGGATATTAAAATGAAGCTGCACCATGGGTCTTGTTTTTTTGTTTTTTGTTTTGATCTGTACACTATTCAAAAAAAGGTACAATTAAGTCAGAACTACATTGCAATTAATAACCATGACTGTTAATATAAACATGAGACCAACAGTATGGTAAGCAAAATAAATACATACACACTTCTATACATGCTGAAAAGAGTAAATTCTTTTATCTATTGCCCCACAGTTTACCATTTCTGAAACTACGTTGAGGCAGCACACTGCATTCCCCTAGACTTTACTGTAGGCTTGTGACATCTGCAAAATAGTCTTTAACCTATTTTTATATACATTTTACAATACAGATCCTTTCAATCTGTTATTTAAATTTTTATGCATGTAAAGGAAGAAGAAAATGGTAAAAGTTATATAATTTAAATGAATTACTGGGAGAAGGAATGGCATTTAGTGACTACATATTTATTTTTATTATTTTTTTATTTTTTGAAGTGACTACAAATATAAAAGGCTCTAATTTGGTCCAATGGAAGTACCACTTAAAAACAGGGAGAATGATACTATGAGTTCCAGGGGTTGACTAAAACCTCTGTGATCCTTACCATACTGTGTAACAAATGCTATACAGCTGTTCACGATAATGGGAACGTCGTTTTTGCTGAGCTGCTGATCCTGTAAAGCATTACCATCTGTACCTGCTGCTTTTTCAATTGCAGTATGCCAGACTGTGAAATCCAACTTGGTGTGCCCATGGATGTATAATGTCCTGTAAAGTTTAAAAGCATTTCAAATTATAATTTTGCTTAAAAAAAGAATTCTTACTTCTAGACAAATGATCCTTAAATCCATACATTTGTGATCTTGTCTCATCCATGAGAAGAAAAACCCTCCATCTGTCATCAGCTTCCACTCAAAGTGCTCTTTACCCTGTGCAGACAGTCACACCTCTCCCTAGAGCAGAGGAAGTTCTCTGACTTTGGGGTCTCACCTCCTTTCACACCTCAGCCCATTATTCTCTTTCTGAGTACATGAACTGAAACTGTTCTGGTAAGAATCACCAGTGATTTCTACTGGGTTTATGTGGCTGCACTTTTCAAAATTTCAGAACTGCTGATGATTTCATTTCTTATATAAAAGAGAGAGAGAGAGAGAGAAAATTCACCCAATTTGGCTTTTTAGCATAATTCTTTCTGTCCTTTCCCCCTATCTTTCTTTTCCAAGCTCACTTACTCTTCTGAAAATGAAGGTGGAACCTCAGTGAGCTCACATGAACTCCAAGGCCTCTCCAGCGACATGAACTCCAGGCCAGTGGTTTGGCCCCCCGTCCATTAAGAATTAGTCACTACCAAATCCCAATCTCCGGGCTATGATTTTGTCTTACAAACCAGATCTCCATGTAGTCAAAAAGCAAAAGCATGACACAGCTAAGAGAGTGGGCGATTCGATCACTTCCAGAACTCAAATTTTAGCTCTGCACTTACTTACTCTGTGACTTGGGAGAACTTTCCAACCCTCTTTGGGCCTCAGGTTCTTCACTGGGAAAATGAGGATAATAAAAACACCTATCTTGGCACTGGATTTATGTAATATGAATAACTAAATAATAAACCATACTATTAAGTTATATTAATTTTTGGACACCCTCACCACAATGTGCCACAAGCATCTCAAAGCTTTCTGCCTCCTCCTACCAAACTGGATCTACCATTTTCCACTTATCCCACCAAAAATATAGGATTAATTATAAATTAGCGTCCCCCACCCCTCACCTCACCACTGCCCTATGAATTCAGTCACAGTTTGCGGTTGGTTCCAGGTCCCTGACATATCTGCTTTGCCTCCTCTTTGTTCCAGCATCAACTTATTTCAGGTCCTTATTGCTCCTTGAAGTCTTCAAAACTCCCTCCGCCCTTCTAATCCCTCCTCTTTGGGGATGCCAGAACATTCTTTCCAAAATGCAAAGTGAAAGACGTCACTTCTTGATCACTGTTCTTCTTTAGCTCTGGGGTTCTCAAGATGAAAAGGTCTTCTGGATCTGGCCATCCTTCCCCTCCAACTTTGCCATCCCCTCTACACATGTCACATTAAACAAATTACATCTCCTTATCTTTGTAACACAAACTTAATAAATATTTCCTGTTCTTTGGCTGGCAACTCCAAATCTTCCCCCAGGTGTACACCAGGTGACCCCCCATGACACTTGAAGCCTGTGTCCCTGCTGTGCTTACTGTGTAACAGGTCCCTTCTGAATCCCCATGAGTGCTTCTGCCCTCCTTTATGCCATCTATGCTATGTTTGAGAATATTTTATTTATTGATTGGAGAGAGAGAGAGGAAAGGGGAGAGGAAGAGAGAAAGAGAAATATAAGTTCATTGTTCTATTTATGTACACATTCATTGGTTGATTCTTGTATGTGCCCTGACCAAGAATCAAATCTGCAGCCTTGGTGTACTGGGAAAACGCTCTAGCCAACTGAGCCAGGCAGCCAGGCCTGAGACTATTTTAGCTGTGAGACTCCAAATGTCATGCAGGTAAGCAAGGGAAGCATTTCAGTCTCTTTTATCATTAGTACAGTGCCTCACATTTAGTAGGTACATAATAATTGTGAAGTCTTATCACTAGATACAGTGAAGCTGGTGTTTCAAATCAATTTTTATTTATATTGAAGTAAATTTATATTTATAAACATACCAAAGTAAACTTATAAACATATATTTATACCAAAGTAACACTATTTAATCTGTTTCAAACCGTGCGAGGGCTACTGTGGATTTAATGAAAGGGAAGGATGAGCTGCATAAATGCTGGGCTGCTGTGGTTTTTTGTTGGTTTTCGGGAGGAGGGTAATCTTTTACGCTCCTGATAATTCTGATTCAATTTAAAAAGAAAATAAATGGCATTTTTTCCCTCTGGTTTCTTTTCTTGAAATGTTCCCCTAAGCAGACAGAGTTACTGGCAACTCACCACACTTACACAGTCTTCTGAACTTCCTGTAACTACCAATACTTCATTAATGTCCGTAATCTTCATCTCTTGCTTTCTGACATCTTTATCTACTGTTTTTATTTTCCAACATCACTACAGCAGCCCTAACCTCCAGCTTTTGCAATTTTCTTTTTGAAGAGTTCTGCTACTCTCATATTCCTGGCATGCTTTAGCCTTTTCATTTATCTGGCATCATCTTTAGCTCAGCAGCACTCTATTGCTGGGAACATTTGTCTAAATGAAACTGTATAACTCAGGTAATTTCCTTGAGGAATATCAAGCCCCTACACTGCTAGACCTAACTAAAATTACCTCTTGCTAAATTCAGGAGTTTAGGTAGAGAGAGAATTTTAACTTTGAGTCTTAACTTCGAGTTGTTGTCGTTTTTTTAACCTAATGATTAAGCTCTAAATTTGATATAAAATATTTGAAACTGTTTCACCCTGACCGGTATGGCTCAGTGGATTGAGTGTCGGCCTGCTAACCAAAGGGTCATGGGTTCGATTCCCAGGCAGGGCACATGCCTGGACTGTGGGCCCAGTCTTCAGTAGGGGGCATGTGAGAGGCAACCACACATTGATGTTTCTCTCCCTCTCTTTCTCCCTCCTTTCCTCTCTCTAAAAATTAATAAATAAATATTTGAAACTGTTTGCTTTTAAACAAAGTACTACAGTGGGCATTTCAGCAAATAGTGAAAGAAATCCAAAATGCAATGGCCCTCCCACAATACCAGTATGATTCTGCCATTAACTATGAATGTTTCACATGTCAAACTTCCTTTGTCAGAAGAAATCCCATGATGACAAGTTTAGCTGTCTCCTTGTGAACTAGTAAGGGTTAGAACGCACGACAAGTTAACTCCGGAGTCAAGCTGTCAAGGACTGAATCCTAAAATATATCATCTAGTTCAGTAGATGTCTGACATTGAACAGCATCAGTTCAACAACGGTCCTCTTTGATGTTTACCTAAACTCTGAGCACATTGAATTTGACATTGAACGGCATCAGTTCAACAACTGTCCTCTCTGATGTTTACCTAAACTCTGTGCACACTGAACAAAGCATCAAAAGATACTTTCAACACTGTTGCTGGTAAAGTGGATGATTTCAAGTGTTATCAAACCACCATTTCACATTTCTGGATAAGAATTCCAAAGAAACTTTCATTTACATCTTTAAAATCTGAGAAGTTATTCTGAAGAAGTCTAGTTATAGAGAGAATTGTTCTTATCATCCATTTCTGAAGCATTTACATAAAGGGTACTTCAAAGCCATATAAAGAAACATCCCAGTATCCTACAATGAATCAAGACAGCTCAAGAAGACCCAGAAACCAAGTCCCAGAACTAATAAAAACAATTTTCTCAAAATTGCAATATAGTTACTACAAAGTGTAGTCTGTCGTATGTTTAAGCCTAGTCTACTTGACAAGAAGCAGAAGCATCTTCACAAATAAAACCAATAAATTTGTATAAACATAAATTCATTTATATAACACTTGAAACGCATCTAAAAAGCAAATAACAGATAACAGACTCCATAAATATCCTAAGCAGTTATACAAAAATAAAAACATCAAATCTTTTAGTGTAAGTCAGCACCGAATACTTTTGGCCCACAAATACTTCATTTTCCTTTCATTTCTGGGAGATATTTTTGTTGAATAGAGTATTTTAGGTTAACAGCCACTGGTCTGATTACTTTGTTTTGAGGTGTTCCTTTTTTCTTTTTTTATTTTTGCCAGCATTTAAAAAGATTTCATTATACTATCTTCTGGTGTACACTGTTTCTAACAAGACATTCTTGTCTTTGTCCTCTATATTTAACATGTGTTTTCCTCTGGGACTTTTTTTTATCTTCACAGTTTTTTTTTTTTATTAATTTGATTATGATGTATCTTGACATGGTTTATCTTTATCATGCTTGAGGTATGTTGATTTTAGTACATGTGGATGTACAGTTTAATCAAATTCAAAGATTGCTTTTAATCCATCTTTCTCTTCTCTCATTTTTGGATTCTAATTATACTGAAACTGCCTGATATTGCCCCACAGGTTACTGAGACTCTGGTGATTTTATTTAGTCTTTTCTACCTGTGCTTAAGTTTTGATCTTTCCTTTTGTCATGCCTTCAAAATCATGTTTTCTTACTTACAGTCTACCCTTACATTAAACCCATCCAGTAACAATGTTTCAGATACTGTGTTCTTTAGCTTTGTGAGTTCCAGTTGGCTCTTTTTTTTAGCTATCCATTTTTTTTCTTGTTATGCTTGTGTTTTCCTTTACATCTTTGAAAATATTTATAATATTTACAAGTGGCTGGATTTTTTGCTAATCCCACTTTCTTTCCATTTCCAGGTCAGTTTCTATCACTTGATTTGCAGCTTTTTCACATCACTAGTCATCTTACGCATACGCTAAGACTTTGTGAGTGTCAAACTGAGTGTCAGCACTGTGCTGTCTTCCTTCAGAATGCGTTGGCATCATTTGCTTGCCTGACCCGGGCCACTAATTAAATACTTGTGGAGCAGCTGATCCTTTGAGGTCTATTTTCTAAGCTTAGTCAGGCAGAAATAGAGCAACCTTTACTCTAGGGCTGCCTTGGCCTTGATACCATGGATGTACTTTTCTGGGATCTCTGCTAATGCCCTATGTGTTTAATGAGGTCTGTGTAACATGGCTGGATGAAATGTGAACATACCCCAACAGTGTCAAGCTCTGGAATTGTTCATCTCCTGGCAGCACAGCCATGAGAGTTATTTCTGCCTGGCCTCTTGCAGTTGCAGCCTGCAAATAGGCAGGGGAGCACTGAGCCAAGATGCAAGTGAACTCTGGGAAGATTTCTGAAACTCTTTCTCTACATCCTACCCTCTGCTACGGTACTCCATTCCCCAAATTTTAGTGACTACAGATTCACTAATTCCTGTCTCTACCTCTTTGATGCAGCAAAACCACTGGATTCTCCTTGAGCCTCCCCATTCCCTGTGCCGTGGACTGAATCACGCCTATGGACAGGAAGCCAAGGCGACCTTGCATCTTACTTCATTTGTCCCCCTTCTCTCCATGATCACAGCCCTGGAATACCCATTGTCCCAAAGCCTGAAACTAGTTGGTTCATCTACTCTGCACAGTTTTCTAGCTGTTCAATCTGAGAGCGCATGGACAAGGAAAGTTATTTCTTCACAGCCAGAAATGGGAATCTGGAAAATTTTAGTCATTGGATCTCTAAATTACCCTCATTTTAGTTTATAGAGATACAGTACTTTCCCCCACTTTTAGTTAAGAAACTGCTTCATAGTGATGGAAGACTGGCCAGAAAAGGCAATTACTAAGGATATCTGCAGATGCAGAGATGTGCCGCAAGAATGATACAGCAGAAAATGTTATCCTAAGGAGCACGTTCTTCTGAAGCCCACATAACAATACAAAATGTCAGGGCACCTGATCTCCTGCGGAAGGCAAGGACTCCAGTTTTTCAATCTCATCTCTATACACTATTAGGCAATTACCTATAGGAATGTGAGGAACAGCCCTGTTTTGAGCCTGCTCAAAACCTTTAATGGTCTTTCATTGGCTGTTGAAGGAATCCAAATCCTCATTTAAAAAAATAATTTTTAAAATAGTTTTAAAATACTTTTAAATTTCTTTTTATTGTTGCTCAAGCAGAGTTGTCCCCATTTTCCCACCACCACTTTCCCTTGCCCCACCCACCCCCCACCTCACACCCTCAATCCTAACCCCCCTTTGGATTTGTCCATGGGTCCTTCATACATGTTTCTTGACATGACCCTTCCCCTTCTTTTCCCCATCATCCTCCTCCTGCTTCCCTTCTGGTTACTGTCAGTTTGTTCCTTATTTCAAATATCTCTGGCTATATTTTGCTTTGTTGGTGTTTTGTTGATTAGGTTTCACTTATAGGTGAGATCATATGGTATTTCTCTTTCACCGCCTAGCTTATTTCACTTAGCATAATGCTTTCCAGTTCCATCCATGCTGTCATGAAGGGTAGGAGTTTCTTCTTTCTTTCTGCTGTGTAATATTGCATTTTGTAAATGTACCACAGTTTTTTGATCCACTCATTTACTGATGGATACTTAGGCTACATCTAGCACATGGCTATTATAAATTGTGCTGCTATGAACAAAGGGGTGCATAAGTTCTTTTGAATTGATGTTTCAGGATTTTTAGGGTATGATCCCAGCAAGGGAATCAGGTCAAAAGGCAGTTCCATTTTTGGTTTTCTGAGGAAATTCCATACTGTTTCCCACAGTGGCTGCACCAGTCTGCATTCCAACCAACAGTGCACTAGGGTTCCCCTTTCTCCACAGCCTATCCATTGTTTGTTGATTTGTTTATGGTGGCCATTCTGACCTGTGTGAAGTGGTATCTCATTGTGGTTTTAATTCACATCTCTCTGATAGCTAGTGATGCTGAGCATCCTTTCATATGTCTCTGGGCCCTCTGTATGTCCTCTTCGGAGAAGTGTTTGTTCAAGTCCTTTGCCCAGTTTTTAATTGGATTTTTTTGTCTTCCTGGTGGGGAGTCCTATGAGTTCTTTATATATTTTGGAGATCAAAGCCTTGTCCAAGGTGTCATTGGCAAATATATTTTCCCATACATTTGGTTCCCTTTTCATTTTGCTGATGTTTTCTATAGCTGTGCAGAAGCTTTTTAATTTAATGAAGTCCCATTTGTTTATTCTTTCCTTTACATCCCTTGCTCTAGGGGATATATCGGTGAAAATATTGCTGTGTGGAATATCTGAGATTTTCCTGCCTATGTTCTCCTCTAGGACTTTTATGGTGTTGCAACTTATAGTTAAGTCTTTTATCCATCTTGAGTTTATTTTTGTGTATGGTGTAAGTTGGTGGTTGAGTTTATTTATTTACTTTTTTTTGCATGTAGCTGTCCAGATCTCCCAACACCATTTGCAAGTTGAAGAGGCTATTTTTACCCCATTTACGTTCCTGCCCCCTTTGCCAAATATTAATTGACTGCAGAGACATGGGTTTATTTCTGGGCTCTCTATTTTGTTCCATTAATCTACCTGTCTGTTCTTATGCCAATACCAGACTGTTCTGATTATAGTTGCCTTGTAACATAGTTTGATATCAAGTAAGAGTCTCTGTACCCTTGCAAAGGGTCTGCATTTTTTTCTAAAACAAGGCAAGTTATTAATTAAATGTAATTGATAAAACTAATATTTTATCAATCTATCTTCTAGGTCCATTGGTTCATGCATCCTCCTCAAAGAATTAAGGTTACAGCCAACCTGAACTGAAGTTGCTCCCTAGCCCATCCTATTTCTCTGAACCTGTTGTTGCCACCTCTTGAAAAACCTTAGTCTTTAAGCTGCCTGATTTTTTCCCTACTGAAATTCTAGCCAAGAATGTCAGAGACAGTTAAAAATACTTCTCCTAAAAATGAAATAAATCATTATCCTGACCCTATTTTTCTATCTAGAAAGGATCTTCCCATTGTTTTGTATTTTTTCACATCATGTCTAATTCATTTGTTTGTAAGCTTACATTTTAGTATATACATGGGGCTTTGAAGTGATTGAAATAAACTGTCAAGCAAATAATATGTACTTTAAATCCGCCTTTTGTAAAATAGTCACATATCATAATTTTCTTTAGCAAAAAATATCACTTCCTAAGGTAAATATGAATAGTCTTTCTTTTTGCAAAACCTGTGGGGGTGGTGGATCTCCTGTTTACCTTGGCAACATTCAAATTAAACCATCTCTTCAAATTAAATCATCAGAAAGTTACAAAAGCAGTCAAGCTGATATTGTGGGCAATTGGCTACTGTTTAATTTGCAATTACATGCACAATTTAGAAACTACTTTGAGATAATTCACCCTCCAGAGTATTGCTAACATGGCTGACAGAGAACACAATCAAGGAGGGAAAAATATTGCACGTAGTAAGTTGATATAAAATAAGAATCTTAAACCTAGGGTGTTGATCTCCTAAATTAAGAAAAGTAGTCTGTTTCAAAATTGTGTAACATACTGATAAAATGTTTATTCCCCAATGTTAGCTGCTTTATGTCTGGAATTTGCAATTAAAACTGAATGCAGTCAGGCTTGGGAACCATTAAGTGCATTATAATTTACCATAGGTCAACCAAGGAATCTTGGGAAAAAAAGAAAAGAAAAAAGCAAACAAACAAACAAACAAAACACACACACATATCCCAGTCTTTTCTATCTCTGATAACACAGCTGAGTTATTTGTTCATGTTTACTGTATTCCTTACAACCAACCACCTTTTGCTAAAAGTTAATCACAGGTGTCTGACAAATGGTTATGCAGCTACCGTGTATTATGTGAAGATGGTGAACGCTGCACCTTGTTTATCAGAAAGACATAAGACATATACAGAAAGTGTGGGCTGAGGTGCAGAAACAGTCCTCACATTTTAAGAAAGGATGGTGTAATCTATTAAAAATTCCAGTTAAAGTGAGACTATAACCTACCATCCAGGAAAAGGCCTTCTGACCTTGTGACCCAGAGCACTCACTGACAAACAACAGATATTCAAAAAATACGACTTTTCTTTTGTTGAAGACAGAAATTTTGATTAAGAGGTAAAAGAAATGGACAGGATCCAGTCCCAGTAACAGCACCAAATGGCATGCCAGAAACCCTTAAGTGTAATCAAGAAAGCTTTATTTTTCCAAAATAATAATTTTTAAAGTATACAAAGAATACATATTAAAGCGACACCATCTGGAACACCTTCTGTTTAGTTTTTTTTGTAGCAAAAATGCTCTGGGTGTGCAAAATATTAGTGCAATATTTTTCTGTCTAAAAGCACTCATGCTATGCACATATAGAAAATTACCATGAAGATTACAATATATATCTAAATAGTGACTATATTCACTGGATGAGTATCAATTTATGAACTTTTCCAATTCAGAGGGTTCTTTCTCTTTCTTGCCTTTAAGGAACATTAATATATTTTAGCACCTTAATCAAAGGTAGATAAAAACAGGGGAAAATGTAAAATTACTTCATTATATTTATTTATAATTCCCAATTCTGGTTCTAGAAGTTACTAGGAAAAAAAAGTTTAAAACTTACAGCTGGTTGGTTTCTCTCACTCTTTCAATTACTCACTATATCTATATGCCATCAACATGAATAATTGGAAGTTGTTTTATTTCCTAAAGCCACAATTTTATCTGTCATTGACAAGTCTAACACAATCTACTTCAGAGTACAGTCATTATTCCCAAGGGGCTAACAGATCAAAAGAGAGATAAGAAAGAGGGCAGTGCAATGAAATCCTCCTTGGGCATGGTATTAAAACAGCTCTTGACAATCACGTCTATAATTAATGGGCTTTGTTTGAGTACTGGGAGGGAAGTATGTATTCCCTGTCTCGGTAAATGATACAACCACCCAGGAAGTCACCCAGACCAAAAGCTCAGGAGTCACCCATACCTCCCAGTTTACAAAGAAATGAACACCATCAGACTGGTGTCTCTCTCAGCATCTTACCACCAAATTTAGAAAGCTACCAACATCCAAAACCACCCACCAATTCCTCTTCTCTTCCTGTTACAATTGTTCTCTTGCCCTCTCTCTTACACATTAAATCTCTCCTCTTCTGTGTCTCTTTCTCATAAAAATTTAAGATTGCACAACAAGTTCAAGCCATCTAAAAACAAACTGCATACGCATTCCATTTTTGGGTCAAATCCCTTCTCCCTTGATAATCATATTAACTCCAGACATCCTTGACAAACTACCCTCACCAACTGTTTCAGTTTGCTCACTTCCCAGCCTTAATCTAATCCAGTTTCTGTTTTATCCCTCTTGCCCTCTGCAAAGTCACCAGATGGAGTCCAATCATGTAGTGATGGTGAATCTGTTCTCATCAGGCAGCACCTGACACTTTTGACTATCCTTTCCTTCTTGAAACTCTCCAGGTTTTGTGACACATTTTCTCTTGGTTTTTTGATTCACTCCCTGAGTAAACTAGCCTAATATTCCAGGGTAGCTGCTCCTCCTGATAACTGCCCTGCCTCCAAAACAATGTGCATTCATGAAAGCTCCAACATGTTAGTCCCGCCCTTCTCCTCTAAGACTCTCCTTAAGTGATTTCACCTTTTCCTTCTATATATGGGTAATTCTGAAATCTATTGGGTTGGCCAAAAAAAGTCTGTGTGGTTTTTTCCATAAAATAAAAGACGTATTTTTCATTTTCACCAATAACTTTATTGATTTGGATACTTTGAGTATGTCAGCTATCTCCCACATGGCATAACGTTGATTGTTTTCAATTTAATGTCTCAATTGGATTGCTATCAGCATCAAATGGTCTACCTAACTGTAGAGCATCGTCCAGCAAGAAATCTCCAGCACAAAACTTTGCAAACCTCTTTCGACACATTCAATCAGTCACAGCACCTTCTCCATATACTGCACAAAATCTTTTATTTTTTGCATTTCAGTTGCATTTTTACCTTTGTTAAATGATAAAGCATAATATGCCAAAATGTTGCTTATTTTCTTCTTCCACTTTCAATATTAAAATGACTGCACAACAGTTCACCTATTTTGAAAGTTTTTTTTAATGTGCACTGATATGACAGCTATCACAATACAACCTAACAAAATTGTTTCCAATGAAGTTAAAAACAACTAAGTGCTACTACAACCATCTGACAGAAAAAAAAAAAAGACAGACATTTTGGCCAACGCGATATTATCTCCACCCCACTGACTGTTTCATGAACATCAGATCCATAAATACAACACTCTCCTACCAATTTCTCCTCAGATGTTTACAAGCAACTCACATTCGCCATGTCTAAAATCAAACTCATTACCCCCACGTTACCTCCCGAACCTGTTTTCCCACTATTTCCTATTTCAAGTCCATTCATTTACATAATATATGTATATGTATAAACATATATGTACATACACACATGTACACAGATACATATGAGACGCTATTTTCACCACAGCAGGTACCACGTGCAGATGCACCAGCACAGTCTGGTCTATAAGCGTTCCTAATCCAGCGTACTCACGATCCCCAGGCTGGTTTTTATTCTCGTCACACTCCTGACCTCTCTTCCTTCTGCTTCATCTTTAATTAGGTATCCATGGTATGAATATATATTTTTCTAACAAAATACCTTTTAAGTTGTGTATTAAAAATTTTATTTTCTAACAAAATGCTAAAATTTTAAATTCCAGTAATATATTGTTTACTCAGGCTCTGGGTACCTTGGTTGATTTAATTCTTGAGAATGAGCTGTACAAAAATACCAATAAATTAGCACTTAGCATGTGCTTTAAAAAGAAAAAAATCTTTAGGTTACCAATTGACCTTGATCTTGATTTCAAAAATGGATTATTCTCTTCAATGTCATATAGGCACGGGAATGCTGTTTAAGTTCTTAAAATAGTATCTGGTACATGGTAAATTCTACGCATTCTCATCACTTGTTATTGTTATAAGGATATTGATTTACACAAAACAGGAAAAACAACTGAAATCAGGATGTAAACGTAATAAATACAGCTGCCGTAAATGATGCATTTAGTATGGCAGCTGTTCAAAGAAATTCAAGGAAAATAATGTGGTCCTATATTTGTGACTTGTATTTCTGCTACATTCCTTGTTCTTCACTTTTGTAAATATGTTTTCAGGATTAACCTGTTACTAACATATGTAGATTTCTAAAAATCTTTGAAATTATTATCATAAACATGACTAAGTAGCAGTGACCATTATTTTGGAATTCCATCAGTTTCCCCCTATTCCCTGAACTAGGATATAATCTGAATTTAGATATACTCCTGATACCTATAGTCTAGGGGAAAAGTCAGGATGTGACAAAGTAACAAAATATTTAATCTTCCGGGTGCCCCAGTTTGCCTCCAAGAGTGTACTGCATAAACAATAAATAGTAAGTAAAAATTCCTTACTGAGGAATTCTAATACCTGTTTGCTACATTTGAATTAAAACCTGCCAGACAGTCACTAGAGGGGAGAGGAGAGGGAATTTCAGGGGAAAAGGGGAAGGATTTACAGGAACAAGTATAAAGGACACATGGACAAAAACTAGGGGGGTGGAAATGGGAGGGAGGTGGGGAGGGCTGGGGCAGTGGGCTGGGTTGGGAGTAAAAGACAGAAAACTGTACAAGAACAATTAAAATAAAATTTTAAAAATAAATAAATAAATAAATAAATAAAATAAAATAAAATAAAACCTGCCTACCACTGGTCAAATCCTTCCCTGGTCAGATCCTTCTTAGACTGAAAATGGTAGAAAAACACCTTGACTATAGTAACCTGAAAATGGATATAAATGATAAATACAATTAATTCAACTAGTAAGTTGTCACGTATTTGTTTAAAAACCTAAGTTCCGTGAGCTCAGACAGGGTATTGCTGACCACTGTTGCCTGCCATAGAGGTGGCAGGCGGCAGACGTGCCATAAATATTCATGAATGACTGTAAACACTGCATTAGTGCTAGTGCTTTAACAGTGTAATGCCATCTATGCACAATACTATCCCATCAGCATTTCTGAACACACAATTCACAGTACTCTGACCACAGAGTGAAACCATCATCTGGTACCAAAAATCAGAATCCCAAGTATCATGAAATAATCCCAGAAATAAATAAGGGAAAATACAAAATCCTCATGATGCCTGGAAATTAAAAAACGAACTCTAACACAGATACCTAGTCAGCAACACTCCTGTTCTCTGACGCTGCTGATGTCCTCCCCAGAAGCTGAAGCAAAGACAGGTTCAGATAACCGTTGGAAGTCCCTACTCTTGTCACAAGCAAGGAAAACGATGAGAGAGAGGCTGATTCAGCTGCATTATTATACTGTCACATGTACATTTTTTTTTTTGCAAATTATATTGTACTCTTACAGAGAGAAACATTCAGAATCAGTGTTATTAAAGAATTTTAAAATGAATGACAAGAAATAAAGAAAAACTATCTTGTCCAAAGACTATTACCTTCGTAACTGCAATGCTAGGACCCTAGCGGCTCCTTCCCAGGCTCTTTTCTGAGATCATCTTCTTCTTCTCCACTTCTAAATAGTAAAAATCCTGGGGCTACACGCTTAAGCCTCTTTCCTATCTACCCTTTTTCTCAGTGAATCCATCCATTCCTACGCCAGTATGAAAATGGCTCTCAGATCTGTAACTCCACCTACCTCTCCACTTAATTCCAGATTTGTATATCCAAATGGCCACTTACCAGCCACACTTTGCTATAAAATAGACATCCCAAAGTTATCACTTACAATACCAAATTCTTGATCTACTACTACTATTGCAAACTTACTAGTGGCCAACCTCTAATCTCCTATATTTGTTACCTGAAAAACATGGTGCATCATTCATGGAATTGCTCAAGCCAAAATCTTTAGGGTTCTCCTTGACTCTTACATTCACCTAAGCCATCAACAGATCCCCCCATCCACACCTTCACAATATGCCCCGCCCCTCCTCACAACCATGGTATTAGACAAGTTGGCTCTCATCTGACCTCTGCAGCTGCATCCTAACCGGACACTCACTTTTACTCTTCTCCCCAAAACCTATTCATCTGGAATCAGAGTAGTCCTTTAAAAACATGTCAGAGCATTCCACTTCCCAGCTCTTGAACTGAGTGGCTTGCCATCATTCTTAGAATCAAAATCAAATCTTTACATATCATGGCCTGCGAGGTTCTGTATGATCTGGTCCAGGGATATCTCTAAAACCATTTCTTCCATCTCTCCCACTCATTCAAATCTCCCCAGCCATGGCAGCTTCCTTGCAGACCTTGAACATGCCAAGTACATCATACTCTTACGGTCTTCAAAACACCCTTGACCTTGTGCCTGGAAGACTATGAAGGCTGCTGCATGGTATGCTTCTTCACTTTATGCAGACCTCTGACCAAAGACACCTTCCCATCCCACCATCTAAAAGAGAATACTGCTCCAATGGCCTCTCTCTGTTTACCTTATTTTTCTTTAAGCCAGTTAAAACTGATGGACACAATACTATGTAATTTTTTTTCTGCTTCCATTCTGTTTCCCCCATTAGCATACATGCTTCATGAGAGCAGGGACCATGTCTGTTTTCTGTTCCATCACCACTCTGTCCTCAATAGCTATAACAGTGCTTGATGTGCAGATGCTTCACATTTATTGAAAAAGTGAATTAGCTATGCATGAATCACATGCAAAAATAATTCAGGATATTATTTATTACTCATATAACTACATTGGAAATATATTTACAACTACCAAAGTGCTTCCAAATACTTAAATGAGAATGTCCCAAAGGCAACTAGGTCTACAGAAACAAATATAAAAAGACATGAGCTTCACTGGTGTACTCTTTGTACTCTTCTACTGAAGAGTATATAAATACACACCCACAGACTTCAGAAAATTTCTAGCAGGCTATAAAATAATGGGTTCTTCCCCAAGGAGATGAACAAAATATCCCACTCCCTAGAATTATTCCAATAAAAATCAAAAACAAAAATGCACTTACCTCCCTTTTTCAACCAAGAGCAAGATATCCACTTTTTCCCCATTTTGAACCATTGTGTTGATTGCTAGAGGGAGAAAAGCATCAACATATTTATTAAGAATATTTTACTAAATACACATAAATGCACAATTATTAGTATTGCTTAGTCTCGTGTTTGAGGGTGACCTTCCTAATTTTATGTAAAAGCTACCATTACCATAGGCAATAATAAATTGTGTTCAAAAATATAACATAAAGGGAAAAAACCTTACTTAGCTCTTGCAGTCTTCTCAAGTTCATTCTATCTTCCTGAACTTCTTGCACTGGAAGGCAAAAATGCAAACTAGATTTGTCCATGGCAAACCAGGCTTTTCTCCACTGGTCCAGGGCCTGGCAGTCTTTGTAGTAGAGTTGACCAATCAAATCATAGTCAGCTTTTGTCAAGTTTTCAGCAACAAGGGGAACAAAATGCTGTTAAAACAAACACAGAAAAGAAATAAAGGCAGTGAAACTAGGAAATCCCTTCCCTAGCTACAGATATGAGGGAAAGTGGAAAATTACCTTTGTTTTTCTATTTTAAAGTAACCCAAATTCTCAAAACATTTTTAAAAAATTGCTCTCAGTCTTAAAACTGAACAGCTAATAATGAATTATATTCAAACGGCAGCATCTTAAACCATTTTTCTTGATATATATGTAAAACTGGAACAGGAAAACATCCTATTTGTTGATGTGTGGTACTTTCCAAATTATCAACCCCCACTGTTTGTCTTCACTTGCATCTTTTCCTGAATCTGTCCATGTCCCGTTGTGTATAGCATTAATAAGGTAGCTGCCCATAAAAAGACATGCACAGAAATGACTTTACAATACTGAAAAAAATCTTAATCATCGAAGTATGACCTTTATTTGAAGAATGATTTCCCCAAGGTTCTACATTAATTTCTTCTCTGCTTAAGGCTCTAGGAAGGTAACTGGTAACTGCTTTAGATTACCACCTTTGAAAACATAATGAAGTACGAACATTGTCACAATCTTGTACAAAATTTTCATGGACCCCTAAAGCTCAGCCACAGACCCCACGTTGAGAAACTTATCTGGATTTAGGGTAATAACACGATATTTAGATACCTTAGCTATTGCCTCTGTCCATTTTCTTTGGCTTTCAGATGTTTCAGCTCCGAATAAAAACACGCGTTCAGAGGGCAAATAGATCTCAAAGGTAAAGATGGGCCTGCACCACCCGTGAATAAAAAGACACCACTGGTTACATTCGGGTCTTACGAAAACAAATCACATGAAGGTGAGTTTTTAAATGAAATTCCTTTTGAAAACTGGATAATGCTGTGAAATCAATCTATCATATTTTTCTTTTATTCCACCCTATTATTTCTGTTGATGATCTGTCTTTGCTCGAATGAGTTAAACGGCTCATACCGCATCATGCGGATGGAACAGCCTTCTGACTGCTCACTCACTCCACCGCCTGACTTTGCTCTGCCCGGACACTCCGCAGCTGGCTTCCGTGGCCCAGGCCTTTCCGCCGGCTCATCTTCCCTCTCAGACCAGTCCTTCTGCGTTCACTCTGACCAAACTATTCCAAGCACACACTGTCCAAATACTTCTCTAATTAGCCCTCTTGTTTTATTTCACAAAGCTTCCTTTCACCATCACACTTCATTCTGAAATTTCATCTTCTTACCGTACATAAAATTGGAGCAATATCCCATGTCCAGAATTCTTCCCTCAGTTCCTCATCCACAGCTTCAGATATTTCATGGAATGTGCTAAGTATGTATACTGCTATTCCTTAAAAAAGCTCTGAAAATACCCTATGTTATACAGTTCTCCTCCTCCTTCTTTTTTTTTAGCCCAAACCCGGTGCATCTCCATCATGTTCTGATTGACAGGTATCATCACTATCTACCTCACTGATAAGCACAAAACCAACAGGTTTAATTTATTCTTCCCCTAAACAGCAGCTTTTCATCTAGTTAGTTTATTTAATCTTATCAGATCAATCATAACATTCTCTCAACCACTGTTTTATTTTTAATTATTTCTTCCTCTTGTTAAACTCTCAGTAATTAAGGATTCTCTTTCTCCAATCTCTTCCTTCCCATTACATTCAGCTTTCTTCCCCAAATCTGGGTAACTCCTCAGTGCCCAGATTACTGAGTTCAAACTCTATAATATGCTATACTTAAGACAATCGGAAGCTGCTGCAACAATTATTTTTTAACTGCATCTCACTGTAGATGCTTTCTCTTGCACCTCTACTCATATGATTATCATTCTATCAAGAATGTTTTATTTTTAAATGATTATATGTTGATATAAACTAATATTAATTATTTTAAAATCCATTTTATTTACTAATAAAGCAATATAATATATTGAATGCACTTATTTTAACATCCCATGGTAAAACATAGTAAACTGTAATTAATTAAGAACAAAATCTCTGTTAAGATGGAAAGAAAACAAATCAACTAATAATTTTGTTTGCATAAAAAGTCAAATTCAATTTACTAGAAAACAAGCATCATCTCAACTAGAATGCATGAGTCATTATGTAATGTTTCCTGTAATTTATGTAATTAGAAAAGCTTTGTAAATCTCTTCCCTTTCTTATGTAAAAGTTTTTAAATACTATGCTCCTATATAACTGATTTGTGCAGATTTATTATTTATATTTTTTCATTAATTACATCACAAATTGGGATAAGAAACTTCCATACTAAAGATCATCAATACTCTGTTTCTAAAAGTCCTCACAAAAACTCTATTAGAACCATTCTGTGAGACAACATATTAAGTAAATAATGCTTACTCTTTTAATTGCAACTTTTTGGCAATAATTAAAATGTCAAGGTAGATCTTAAGAAATTCAGCACTTCCATCTGTTATTAAATATAATTAATATTTTGTTTATATCAATGCGAATAAATCATCAATGATTATTCTCCTTTGTCATTTATTCAAACCTTGGTATATTAAATGAATGCAAAATTTTGCACTTAGTCCACTATTTTAAATAATAAGTTATAAAAGTTATAGCACATGTTCAAGAATGAAATACTATAAATTTACTTAAGATTAGTTGCAAACATATTAGCCTTTCAGAAAAACTAAAATACTATTTTAATTTTCACATTTTACTGAATTCCCTAAGGAACTTTCAGGAGCTACAGAAAGAGCAGGCATCAAGAAACCATTAAATCCTTCCACAATAAGCAATTAAAGTAATGAACTAACAAAACTCTTATTACCTGGTATGACAGCTATCAGAAAATACATCTCTTTGCTGTTCAATGATAGACCTACCCGGTATTTAAACAGAAGTCCTCCTTATGCACAGCCAGGCAGATAACTTCATTGATATTAATGGTGCCATTAGGTGTGGCAGACTTATCATTTTCATAGTAACTCAAGAAGCCTCCTTCCAGAACACACCACTTTTTATTTGTCTCTAAGAATTCAAAACAAATAATAAATTGAACTATATCACAACTCTGATTTTTAAAAATACATGGTTTAAATAATGCCTAGATTCAAATGCATTTATTAATTTTCTATTTCAAGTAAAGAGCATGCTATTGATTCATGAGATATAAAGTTGTCACACTCTACTCTCAGAACAATTTATAATCTAGTAAGAAGGGATGTGCCAGACGAAAATAACTCTGACACTGATGACCAGTGGAGCAGGCAGATCCATGAAGGACAGCTGCAAAACAACTCTGAAACAGCAAAAACAGAGGTATACAGACTTAAGTGAGAAAAAGGATAGGGTGAAAAGTAAGACTAGGCTGATCTTAGGTGTGCAAAGGAAAAAGGGGTCACAACATGCAATTCCCTCAATGCCTTGAGTAGGAACTTAATATTCATCTCCTAAGCGGTCAG
Organism: Anoura caudifer; assembly: GCA_004027475.1. Lineage (NCBI taxonomy): Eukaryota > Metazoa > Chordata > Mammalia > Chiroptera > Phyllostomidae > Anoura > Anoura caudifer. The sequence continues at coordinate 668,196 of PVKU01000093.1, read as the reverse complement.
CATACTATGGCCTGGAGGCCAAAAGGCCACATCCAGGCCAGCACTTGTTTCTGTAAATGGAGTTTCACTGAAACACAACCACACCTATTCATTTATAGATTGTGGGCGGCTGCTCTCCCACTACGGGGCAAGTGTGAGTTGTGGTACAGGTTATCTGGCCCATAAAGGTTGCCTATTTACTATGTGCCTCTTTGCAGAAGTTTGCTGAGTTTTGATTTTAGGGTTGATGGTGAGCAATTACAATAGTTTTAGCAGAGGGTTATAACCAGATTTGCGTTTTACACTCTGCTTACTGTGAAAAGTGGATTCAAGAAGGTGAGGCCAAAGGCAGGAAACCAGTTAGGATACTGGTGACAGAAGTCTATCTGAGAGAAGAAGACAGCCCAAAGCAGGATGGTGATAGTGCAGTCGGGACAAGAAGAAATGAAGGGGAGAGATGGGGAGGAGCGGGGGAGACAGGCATGCATTGTGTTCTAAGGAGATAAAAATATATTGATGGGATGCACAGAGGAAGGGGGAACTAATTAACAGTTATACTATTTTTAGCTTTTAACACAATAGAGGCAGTGATATCCATTTTTTATCTAAAAGAAAGTAAAGTAAAATAGGCTTAGTGCATGTAATATGAGTTTCCTTTTAGAACACTGAATTCTAGATATCTTGCAAATTCAAGTGGAAATGTATATTGGGCAGATCACCCTATGAATCTGCATCTCGGAGCAAGCAAAGGTATTGATAACTAGAAAGTCTTTAGAATGTAGGTAGTTTTTGGAAATATAAGTAACCAAGGATATAAACTTAGGGAAATTAAAAATGTAAGGAGTTGTCAACTATACATTAATAAAAAATACGCATATCTAAAATTAAATTATAACAAATGTCGAGGGTCCATGAAAGCACTGAAGCAAATGAGAAGAGACAGTGTACAAAAAAGAAAAGGGGTAGAGTTTTTCAAAAAGGAATGATTGCCACTATTAAATACAGTGAAGAGATCTAATAAATAAGGGCTGCAAAATGTCAGCTGATTTTCATAATGAAGAGGTAATAACTGCCTTCTTCACTGGAAGTGCTGAGAAGCAGCCAGACTGCAGTGTACTGATGACTAAATGCGAAGAGGTGGAACTAGTCAGGAAAGATCAATAACCTATCATTAAGGAAAGGGTGTGGTAAGAAAAGTGGCAATCAAAAACCGCTTACCGAAATGAACCGAGGATGGACATTTTCTCTCTCAGAAACAAAAGGGAATAAAAATGAGAAATGGAAAGGGACACTTTGACCTGAGGTAAGAGGATTGACTGTAATGTGATCCCACCCAGTTCATCCAGGGAGCTTAGACACAGCCTCTCCTCACACCTCTGCCCTCTCACCCCCTTGTAAACCCTACGAAGGTGAAACTGGAAGTCAAAGACTCTGGATTCTAGTGATGCCTCCATCACTAACTGGGTACTAAGCTCTTGAAAAGAGCTTAATCATTCATTCTGTGCCTTAGGTTCTTCATCTATTAAACGGGGGTAAGAAACATGTCTAATGATCCCATTAAACAATGTCACTCCAATACATTTAAGAAAAAATAAAGTGATATTTTAATATTAAAGTTAAAAAAAAAAAAAGAGCCCTGGCTGGTGTAGCTCAGTGGATTGAGCATGGGCTGTGAACCAAAGGGTCACTGGTTTGATTCCCAGTCAGGGCACATGCCTGGGTTGTGGGCCAGGTTCCCAGTAAGGGGCACAAAGAGGCAACCGTACACTGATATTTCTCTCCCTCTCTTTCTCTTTCCCCTCTCTTTAAAAATAAATAAATAAATAAATAAATAAATAAATAAATAAAATTTTTTTTTAAAGAAAAGAAAAATATCTGACCCACAGAATTACAGTGGTGATAAAATAATACAATACATGTAAAGCACAGAGAAAAGTGACTTTATATGGGTTGTTTTACATATAAATTACCATTTTTATATGATCTAGTAAGTTTTATTCAATTAACAATTTAAAATACTATTTTTCAATATAACCACAACATTTGAACAATATTTATATTTGTTTATGTACCCAGTAATGCTGTAAGCTACTTGAGAACAAGGACTATATTTTCTATTCTCAAGAATCACCTCGTTGCTCAGCCTAGGGATTCCTGATCAGGCACACCCCTGGGTTGTGGGCCAGGTCCCCCAGTGGGGGCCACGTGAGAGGCAACCACACACTGACGTTTCTCTCCCTCTCTTTCTCCCTCCCTTCCCCTCTCTCTAAAAATAAATAAAATTAATTTAAAAAAAGGTGTTTAAAGGAAGAGAGTGGGCCTGGGAAAAAGGTCATTGCAGGCATGGGTCTTTCAGTTCATGCTTGCTTTAGTCCTACTCAATTCTGAAAATTATGTGCAAATATAAACTGTGTATTACCACTTAAGTCTTCAAATGGGTTATATGTTACTATACATACACTCCAAAGTCCTTGTGCGTAGCTTACTTCCTGACTAAACCCTAGGCACTGAAAATAGAAATGCAAGAGTTCAAACCAAAGGGATGAACACATGATGTTTATATAATCCACCTTTGTATTGCCAAATTTGGTTATCAATCTTCATCACGTCTTTTTAATTCCTACTTTAAAAACTAAGACAATGAGCCTTGTTAATTAAGCAACAACAACAAAAAAAAATACATGATCTCATATATTTCCTAATGAAAGTAACATGTGAAAATTAAATTGTGAAAGATTTGTTATTTTCTATAGACTTTAATGATGTAATTTAAAGTCCGGTTTGCCAAACGCCTCCCTGAATCAGTGAAGGAAAAGATTAAAATCCAATGTTTCAAAAAGTAGGGCTAGGAAGGAAGAATTACTTGAAATTTCCAGTTTCCCTAGATAAAAGGAATATATTTTTAAATGATCACCTCACCACCCTCTTTTGGACTCTAGAGACTGTACAAACTCTGCAATTGTTAACATTACATCCAAGAAATAGACAGCTCTAAATGTTGCATTTAAAATATACCTTAGATCTACAGATATTATAAATAAAGTCTGTAAATCAGGTAATTTCCCATTTTTGATCACTATATTGTAGTTATTTCAGAGGAATACCCTTATTTTTAAGAAAAACAGACTGAGATACTTAGGACTAATTAGGGGCATCAAGTCTGCAATTTAAGTAATTCTGAAAATATGCATACATACGCATAACATAAAATATTAATATTTAGGATGTCTAGTGAAAATTATATGGGAGCTCTTTGTACTATACTTGCAACTTTTCTCTAAGTCTGAAATTATGTTAAAATAATTCAAAATTAAAAGAAATATTTACTAAGTCAATCTTTGCATTTCCCATTATCACAGGTGAGGTGATTGTGAGAAGTAGAACAAAGAAAATGAGATGATGTGGTTTAGCCAGGAACACCTGCATGAGGAGAAACCCTCAAAAAGGAGAAACCCTGGCAAGTGCAGATCACTGTATTCTGAGAAACTGACTGCCAACTAAAAAGCTGAATCATAACTGGCAGAAGAAAACAGCACCAAGGATTGACGGGTACTGGGAAAGAAAACTAACAGAGCCCCAATCAATTCCTGCTGGAAAGCAACAGGTATATTGCTCCACAGCCCTCAAATTGCGAGCCACAGTGTATTCTCTGCACAGTTACATGAAAGTCACAAAAGGACATTATTTTTAACGAATATTTGTTGCAGACTTCTAAAATATAAAAAAAGAAAAGTCCAGTAGCAATTAATTTGGAGCCATAAAATAATTGTAAAACAATGTACTCAGATGCCTAGAGTAACTTCATAAAGAACAAAGTGAAAACGCACACTCATGGAGTAGGCAGCCTCGCACCGGTGCAGATCAGGAGCACCGCCCACCGGCAGGCAGCGGGTAATCCCATCCAAGGGGGGCTGAGTTTGGAATAAGAACCATAACCACCATCAGGTGGTCCCTTTCAGGGTGAGAATCATTCATGGAGGGAAGCCATCCTTGGTCTGAATTGAAAAGAAAAATTTCCCAGAAAAACACAGCTTCTGAAATAGTCATTTATAACTGAAAAGGCATGTTTCTGAAGTAGCAAAAAAATGCATCCTGAACTGCAATCATTCCATAATTCTGGGGAGACACAGCATGAGGAAAGTCATGGAAAGGATAAACTGCTGAAAACTTATTTGGCCAGAGACTCAGACCACACGTCAAGCAGGCAGAGGGAAAACAAGACTGCAGGCTCACGGCGGAGGCCCTGCCCCAAGAGTCTCACAGGACAGGTGCTCAGGGGTTTGTACCTTTCTCAGCAGACAAGTGGGAGCCTTTGGAAGGTCTTAAACAAAAAGTGCCAAATACATCATGCATAAAATAAATGTAAATGCAGAACCCAATTATGCAAATTCTAATGGGAAACAAATGACAGGTCTCTTTTAAAAGGTGAGTACAAACTCATTTTGAGTTGCAAATACAGACCTAAGGAGATTTAGTCCTAGAGCATTATCATCACTATAACCCTTGATTAGCTTCATTTTTATAAGTGAAAATGGGCCAGAGGTCAGACAAGGGAGACACAGATATTACCTTTGAGGATTTATAATAACAAAGTTGTGATAGCAAATCTTGACATTTCTATTCACTTGGGAAGCAATGAAAAGCTTTAACAAAATTGTGTTGGATTGCACTGGTCTGCGTAACCAATTTAGGCACGCTCTGTAGACTTTGACCTTGAGAAACGCCAATGCTATTCATGACACCTTGCTGGCTACAGAAGAAGTCTTACTATCATGAAGTCACAAGAAAATATCCAACAGAAACAAAATTGGGCCACTCTCAATGGATAACCCTCTGAATGAAAGCTGTTTAATAGGTAAGAGGTCATGCACACAGTGACTAACTAGACTGACTAGAGGGGTTGTTCATTCCTTCTAGACAATCTTAATGCTTAGGTCAGGGAAGACAAACATTACTAGAACTTACTCAAGCACAGGTAAAGGACTCCAGAGGTAACCTACTGAAACTTGACTACGAAGTGACATGGGTACCATAGCTGGGTACCTAGGTTGTCTTCTGCAGCCAGTAGGATGTACCTAAACTCAAGGGCTAAATGGAGACCAGAAGCAGTCCCTCTGCTGCTGCTCCTTCTCCTCATCATCCCCTCAGCATTGCATTGGCGTGCCATGCATTCCTCTATACACTTCATGCACCTTAACTCACTGAGTCCTCAGAAGAACCCTATTAGGTCAGTTCGGTCAGTACATACCCCTTCCTTGTATCCTGTCATAGGCACCAAATTGGGAATGGACTTCCCCAAGATCACACAAGTACTTAGTATCAGAGCTGGAGGCAGATCCCAGGCAGTTACAAAGCCACAGTCTTAACTACTTCACATACCATCTCTCTCTCTGTGACTGCTACACATCTGAATTATGTATGATCATTTTTAAACTGTTAGGGTAGAGACCACACCTTCTAATGCCTATGTGCACAATCAGTCTGAGGTAGTTAAGGTGAAACTACTATTTTTAGAAAGCACAAAGCTGCATCCTGATGAAGAATTTCCTAAACTGATAGTATTCAATATCCACTGACCATAATAATATACACTAGGAATCCTTCTCATTTAAAACCAGCATGTTTTTGCCTTGACCATTGTGACTCAGTTGGTTAGGCATCATCTTGCAAAGCAAAAGGCTGCCAGTTCAATTCCCGATCAGGCTATATGCCTAGGTTGTGCGTTCGGTCCCCAGAGAGGGCATGAAATAGGCAACCAAAACACTGATGTTTCTCTCCCTCTCTTTCTCCTTCCCTTCCCCTCGCTCCAAAATAAAAATAATAATAATAATAATAATAATAAAATAAAAATAATTTAAAATAAATGTGTTTTAGCCTTGGAAAATCTTTTTTTACAACTACACAAGACAGGCATTTATAGAATGCCTTCAAACTTCAAAGATCTTCAAACTTATTCAGTGCTAATCTATGAAATTAAATAGAAACATAATATAGAGTTTCCAGTAAACCCTATCAATGACTTTCTTTTTAAAAATCCAACACTGCATCAACAAATCAAAGTAAGATGCTAAGGGGAAAATACGGTTGAGAGGAGAAAACAGAAAACAAAGCCAGGATGCTATTATTCAGCTCTATACTTAGGTTTAACAAGGGCTATCAATCTTTCTTTTCATGAACACTAAATCGAGAAGAAAAAGAAAAATACAGATCAGTCTTCATAACCAGAGGCTAGAAGAACTTCAAATCCTGAAAACCTGAACTGACAATTTGAAGCCTCTGTAACTCTCTGAAGGACTGCATGCACTTTATTCCCTGACTTTTTCTTGGTTTTTAATCATTTTGCTCTATGGCGTTTGGACAAGCGCTGATGGAGTGGTACAGTCCAGGTGCTTGCCATTCAGAGGCAAAGGTGACAACTGCACTTTAATCTCTAAATCTTTCCATATAATTTATCTTTTCCATAAAGCTGGTTCAACAGGAGTAACACCACCACAGAATCTTGAGAGCACAGAGAAAAAGAAAAAACAAAAACACCAGAAACGTATGCTTTATGGCGCATCATGGTTCGACTTTTTCTTCTTCATTCTTAAGCAGGCTCTTTCTGAACCAAATATGTCTCTTGCTAGCAATTATACATTTGAATACACAGGTGAAAAACAAACTATTAACAAATCACTTGCACTTTTACACTGCTGTAATGTGGTTTGAGAAATGGCCATCTCTTCAACAAATAGTAATCATGTGTCTACTATGTGTTGATATGGTTTTAGACACCAAAGATTTGATAATCCTCAATAAGCCAGAAAATGCTGATGCTTCACTCCAGAGGGAAAGAGAAACAAATCAATGACAGAGGGGTGGCCTTCACGTGCTAAGTGCTACAATGGAAATAAACAACCAACTATACAAGAGAAGAACTGGCAGTGGGAACACACTTTGGCAGAGTGCCAAAGCAGTCTCTGACTAGCCAGCACTGAACTGATCCCTGAAAGAGAGCAAGGAACCAAAATGGGGGAAGGGGGCTTCTTGCCGAGTGAACAGCAACTGCAAAGGTCCAGAAGAGGCAGAAAGAAAACTGGGGCATGCTGCAGAAACAGACAGGAAACCAGTGTGGCCAGGCATGATATAGCCAAGGGAGGGAGAACCTTAGATAAAGGGGAGCTGGCATGAGAAGGTTTTTTAGATCATATAAGGGATAGGGCTATATCCTGGAATGGGAAGCCACTATGTGTACTTGAACAATGAAAGTACATGATCTGATTTACATTTTTAATGATCACTGAGTCTGATTTTTGGAAAATGGTTAGGAGGAGGCTAGGGCAGATATTAGCACACAAACAAGGAGGCTGTTATAGCCAGGCAGGACATGACAGTGGCTGAGGTGGACATGGGGAGTAGCCAACTAATTGATAATCCATTCCGATTTTGAAATAATAGACCTTGCTGATGAATTAGATGGAAGAAATGAAGCCCATCAAAGAACTCTTTGCCAGGAGATTATTTCCAATGGTATAATTCCTGTGTGCTACATATATACACAAGATAGAAAAGTTCAATTCCGTAGACTTAGAAGAGAATGGTCTAAAACAAGAAAACATCCCTAGTTAAATTGCACATGTAGATAATGCACCAGTTTCCATTTCTTCAAATAAATTTTAACAAAAAATATCTATAGTTAGTTTACAAAAGATAAAAGGAAACAATGATTTAATTACAAGTTTAACACATTAACTCAATTCTCAAGTGATTAAGAAAAAAAACTTTTCCAAGGAAATAGTAACACTGGTAAGTCTACAAATTAACAATTGTCAAAAATAAATACCTTATTTTGAGCCTGCAGGGTGCTTATGATATATTGGAAAGATTTAGGAAAAAAGTCCTATATTTCAAATTCCCTATTATGTCTTCATACAATGGTTTGAAGGGCAGGGCTAAGATCTACTATTTAGAAAAGACATCTAGAAAACTTGTAATTATTATAATAATTGCTATCATCAACTCACAGATCATTCAGGTACTTCCTCCTTCCTGCTCATCAGTCAAGTTTGACTTAATGGTTAAACACAGATAAGGAGTAACAGAAGATGAGAAAAATCTCTGTAAAATTTGTCATTTATTATGAAAGGGTTCAGGAAGACATTAAAAATCAACTGCTGAAAGAACCAAAAACATCTAAATTCAAAGGATTAAAATGCTGTGCCACCCCAGTGTCACCGATGGCACACTGGCCAATGCCAGTGTTATATAGTAACTATTAGAACACAATTGAGATGTAAAACTGTGCCTCACACTGAACTCTATTTCTCATGTGAAAATCAGCACAATAGCAACTATCTTGCAGAATTTTTATTAGGATTACAATTAATGTATGTAAAGCACCTAAAGCAATGCCTTACTATAGTACATGCTCACTAAAGGGTTGCTACTGTTCTCAGAGAAATCTAATGAAGTACAGTTAATCCCAATGTAATTCTGCTTAGGGAAATACTATTTTTGCGAAACAAAGCATTTGTACTGAAATAATCACTTCAAACGCATGAGGATCCGAAGTAACACTTTAAAGTGAGTTTTTCATCCTATTGTTCCTTTGATGGAGTAATACAGAGGGATTATACCACCTAGGGAACTAACACCAGGCTCCTGAGCCTCTGAACACCCACCATCAATTGGCTGGTACAGCTTAATCTCTCATAAATTCTCTTTGTTCCAGGAAGACAGATCTCATATTTTCCTGCCTATATTTCTAAAATGAGTTCACATATTTGCCATGTGAGCATGAGGCCTGTGTCTCATTCATTTTTGTATTCCTAATGCCTACCTAGCACAAGCCTGACACAAGGAACTGGATGGATAAATACCTAAGGGACTCTGCGCTGATAATTCCCCAAAAGAATAGGTTGTTGAAACAAATTAATTCCCATCATTATTTGGAAACCATGCTTAAGCTCTATTTTACTTACACACACACACTTACCATCAGAACAAACTGAACTACCCAATATCACTTAGTATGCTGATAGGATACACACTGAAAACCAGTCAGTTCTCCCCACGTTGACCTTTACCTCTATTATCCTGCCAGTTAGGGTATCTGCCCCTAAGGAAAGGGGCTAAGCTTCCCATGTCTTTGAGTAACCCTCAAATCCTGAAACAGAACTGGCCGGCCCTACAGTGGACGTAGGTAAACTCCGTTGAGCATTCACTCAGCATTCCAACCCAGGTGTAAATCCCTGTTGCAGCGCGTAAAATATTATCTGTGCCTGGAAGCATCTGTAAATTCTAAAATATGTATTTCTCTACTACAAGATCAAATCTAACATCTTAAGGGGGAAAAAGCAACAAAATTTAAACCTAATTGTTTTGATAATGAAATGCAACTTTATCAGATAACAAAATCTAAAAGGAGCAGAAAAGATACCTTCCAGCAGTTTTTTCTCCAAAGAGAGTTTAGGAGCAGCAGAAGGAGCCTGGTACAAAAAGTCACAGAGGAACGTGCACTGAGAGGACTCTTGACTTAATCCACCTTCAAAATGAATGTCATGTTGAGGAAAATCTAGAGAAATTACAGAAATAATGCATTTGAAATCCAAAATGTCAACAATTTTCCCTTTGCTCATGAATATGAGTTTCAAACTAGAAGAAAAACTACTTCAAATATAACACAGAATAAATATACACAGATATTTATTTTACTTTGCATAAAACTTGCAAAATAAGCACTTAGGTTGTGTTTATTATTCATAGACGGAGATTGGATTTAATTTTGGTGAAAACGATCACATAGGATTAACTGTTTTAATCTTCCATTTGTAAGATTAAAGAAACAGAAAAGATGCATTTCCTAAACTTTTTCTTAAAATGAAATAACACTGCTTCATTCCAATTAGGGAAAGACCAGAAGAAACCGGGCTAATGAAGGGACAGGGCCAACCTGAATATTTGTTATGGTGGAGAAATTCCATCTGCAGACTCTGCCCCGCCTTCTTGGCCAGCAGGTAGGGGGTGCTGTGCACGGGGTCTCCGGTTGCACACATGGCATCTGCCCCACTGAACAGCAGAGCCATTGTCTCCAGAACATCCGATTTCACCACAGCAGCACACAGAGCCTGCTCATTAAAAGAAAACATACCTGTTAAAGGAAGAAGATACAATTCTGGCCATTACAATTAGTGAGTCTACCAATCCATTCATGATAGGAAGTTTGTATCCATTCCTAACTAAGAAATATAATTATAAGTATGCTTTGAATTAGGCAATAGGCACAAAAGGCCTGCTTTGTATGCATTGAAATTATAATCCCCTATCTCCAAGTCTCAATTCATTGTTTTGTTGCTGTGATGTTCCAAACCAGTATATTTGCTTTGAAAGACATTTTTTATACTTACAAACTATGATAATGACTGATTCTCAGAAAATTCAAAACATTTCAAATGTAATAATGAAGTATCCACTGAAGGCTTTGTCATATGAATGTTGTATGTACCTATGTGTGTATTTTCCAGCCTAATCAGGGTCTATAGACTCTTTTAATTATTGTTGTGCTTTGCTAATTTGAAAAAGGAAAGTCCAATTCAGAATCTTTCCTTTTAGGGGACATTTATGTGGGAATGAGGACAGTAGCAGACACAATAAAACATTAAAAAACAATAAAACATTAAAACAATAAAATAGTACTGACTTATGTTATACGTCGTCATTGCACAGACCTGATGGACCCTGAGTTCTTTTTCTCCTTGAGGTAATAAGCTGCCTTTACATTGCTTCTCATCCTCTCTCTCTGCTTCCTCACTTTACTGGCTTCCCATTTGCTTCCAAACCCTCTGATTTTGGCACCCTGATTCCATCTGACTTTAGTCTCAGCTTCACCATTTACCTTCTTCCTGACATGGTGCATCTGGATGGACCATTAATAAATTTGCCCTCTGCAATGCAACTTCAGGACAATCACTCATTGACTATCTGAATGGGCAGCTCAGAGCGTGCAGCCAAAAGTCTCAGGATTTTAAATCTAGTATGTCTGCCCAATACACAGAGGCCATTAACCACGACATCAGACTGCCTCCACTCTTACATCATTTCATTGTGTTTGGTGTAGGTTAAACTGAATTATAATTTTGCCTTCATACATCTCTGTATTTTGCTGTCTCACTTGTTTCTACCAGCATTATTCCATGAATAAATAATTTCTATTAAAAAAAAAAAGAGTCCCAGGATGTCTTCCCAGTTCTAGCCAGGAAGGTCTGCCAGTTAAAAAGTACTTATCTTTTCTACGTCCAGAATTTCCTTCACTTTAGAATCCAGAAACCTGAATTCTTGTACCTAACTTTGCACTAATTATCTAGGTGATCATGGCCAATCCCTCCTCCTCTCTGGGTCTTAGTCTTTTTTCACCGCTAAAAAATGAGGGTATTGGATAATAGAAAAGTTAATGTCCCTCCCATTTCTGACTGTCTTCTCAATCTGATCATATGTATTTCTTCTTGTTGTCTCTCTCATCATCCTATTCTTATCCTTTACCTTTGTATTTGCTGTGGTATATTTATTGAAGTTCATCTGTTTATGGTCAATCTCCCCTATTGAGGATCACTCTCATCAATGAAATAAGCACATATTTTTACTACAAATTGTATCCCCAGCACTAAAAGAGAATTCAGCAAGCTTTAAGTATGCAATAAAGAACACTCAATAGAGAAAGGATATTTTCGTCAACAAATGAAGTTGGGAAACAGGATCACCACATGCAGAAAAATGAAATTGGATACTTATTTTATGCCACTCAAAAAATGAACTAGAAATGTATTAAAGACTTAAAACCTGATATTGCAAAACTTCTAGAAGAAAAGAGGTAGTAATCTTCTTGACATAGGTCTTGGCAATGATTTTTGTATATGACAACAAAAATACAAGCAACATGCCCTGGCTGGTGTAGCTCAGTGGACTGAGCACAGGCCTGCACAAACCAAAGGATTGCGGTTCAGTTCCCAGTCAGGACACATGCCTGGGTTGCAACCAGTTCCCAGCAGAAGGTGCACAAAAGGCAACCATACATTAATATTTCTCTCCCTCTCTCCTTTCCTTCCCTTCTAAAGATAAATAAGTAAAATCTTTAAAAAAATACAAGCAACAAAAGCAAAAATCAGTAAGTGGGACACATCAAACTTAAAAGCTTCTGCACAGCAACACAATCAACAAAATGAAAAGGTAACCCAATAAACAGAAGAAAGTATTTGCAAACCATACACTGGATAAGAGGTTAATATCCAAAATATATAAAGAACACATACAACTCAATTAAAAAAATCTGAGGAAACAGGCAGAGAAAATAACTGGACATTTTTCCAAAGACATCCAAATGGCCAACAGGCCACGAAAATATGCTCATCCCCAATCATCAGGGCAATGCAAATCAAAACCACAATGAAACATCACCTCACACTTGTCAGAATGGCTATATTCAAGGAGACAAGAAACAGCAAGTGTTGGTGAGGATGTAAAGAAAAGGGACCCCTTGTGCACTGCTGGTGGGAATACAAATTAATCAGCCATGCTGGAAAACAGTACAAAGGTTTCTCAAAAAGGTAAAAATGCAATTATCTTATCATGCACAATCCCTCCTCTAAATATATATATACTAAGGAAATGAAAACAGAATATTGAAAGACACCTGCATTCTCACTTTCATTGCAGCACTGTTATTCACAAAAGCCACTGTATGGAAACAAACTAAGTGTTCTTTATTAAATGAATGGGTAAAGATGTGGTATGTGCACATAACGGGATATTATTCAGCCATGAGAAAGAAGGAAATTCTACTATTGGCGATAACATGAATGGACCTTGAGGGCATTATGCTTAGTGAGTGAGATAAGCTAAAGACAAACACTGTATAATATCACATGCACATGAAATCGAAAGAAACCAATCTCATAGAAACAGAGAGCAGAATGGGGGTTGCCAGGGGATAAGGCTGGGCAGATGTCCTGTAAGGGTACAAACTTGCAACACCATGATAGGTAAGTAAGGTATAGGGATCTAATGCACAGATAGTGATTATAGTCAACAACACTGTATTACACACTTCAAAATTGTTATGACACTAGATCTGAGATATTCTCATCACTAAAAAGAAAAAGTAGTTATATGATGCAGTAAAGATGTTTGCTACAGCTATGATGGTAATCAAATAGCAATGTATAAGTATGTCAAATCAAGGAAAGAAACACCTTAAATGCATACAATTTTATATATACATTATATCTCCATTTTAAAAATATTCAATGAAATGTATTTTTGGTAAAAATTATTCAGTGACATTAAGAGTACCATTTTTAAGAAGCCCAAAGTGGAAGTAAATCCAGTAGGTAAAGTTCCCTGTAATGTTCTTAAGAATAATGTAAGCTATTAACATAAAACCTACCTAGTGCCTTAAGCTCACGAGAAGTGTGTGGTGTGGCAGACAAGACCTCATTCGGGGACATCAGAATTTACCACTGACAAGATTCCCATCACCATCAAAAAGAGAGAAACCACTGGGAGAGACATGCCCTGGCTCTCCAACCTCACCAATTATGCCCCAAATATACAACTTACTATTTATATATTATTTATTATGAACCTCTAATATACAAAATTAGATTAATTATAACTCTTGGTTTATGATACCCTGTCATCATTATTCCAACATGCCTGCCATAATTGGTCAGTTATTTTAATAATATAATTAGCACTCATTACCAATCACAATCCAAAACAAAATTAAATGTCTTAATAATAACCTATATAAGTATAAGGTTCCCCATTCCCACCCCATCTCCTTGAAGTTTCCTCCCTTAGGTACCTGTTCTGAATCTTGAATTTATTGTGTGGCACTGCTTTAAATCAACTGGCAGCCTCACTTTACAAATACCAAAAATATACAAAGAAAAACTTAGTTCATGGGAACTAAACTCGTAGGAAAGAGAGGTAAAATCAATTGTATAAATCGTATAATGTCTGAAAAGTATGGAAAAGGTCTTTATTTATTTTCCAAGATGTTCAGCATAATGCTCCTTTCCTGGGGACCCTCATCGAATGAGGCCTGCCCTCAAAAGCACACCAAAGAACTGAGAACCATGAAAGAAACCTTCTCTAAGCATAAAAACTACAGCATATAAAAGCATATGCTTTAAAAATCTATACATAGGAGAGCCTCCTGACATACTATGGAAACAGCAATTTTAGAAAGTGGGGGGACAGGATGCTTAAATCCTCTGCTCAAAAGGCGAAGACTAAGTAAGTGGCCTGATGTGGTCACAAAATGACCTGGAATGACTCGGCAAAGAACAGTTCAAATCAACAGCACTAGACAAACCATTGCCTGTAACGATAAACTGAATAAATGATGTTAACTCTGATGACAGCAAGTCAGCAACATGAGAGCTTAAGTTATATTTGGTATCCAGTCCCCAAAGCAGGGAAAGTGGTCAACAGTTTAAGAATAACGGGACATGCCTAAGTTAGCTGGAATCTCATGGACAGAGTGCTTGCTTTTCATGACAACTCCTTACGTGACACAATGGGGAACCACTGACGCAATCTCACAAAAGGAAATAAAATTAAACAATTTTAACAAACTGTAAAAGATTTTTTACTTCTTTCCAAAATTCTTGGCATATATTTAAAAAGATACTACAAATCCATGTCTACTGTTATGTTTTATTGGATACCTTGTTTAATTCTTCCTTGGACAGAGATGCCAAAAGGGTTTTTCGGAATCTTCCTTCTTTGTACTTCTGAGTAATGAAGGTTTTTCTCTTTTCCACTGGGGAGTCCATGTGTAATTCTTCATCTTTTTTAAGATTACCAGCCCAAAAGTCATTTGCTCTTTTGTTTCCAATGACAATAAAAAGCTGAATTATCAAAAAATTATGAAACATATCAGTTCCTAAAATGTACTTAAATCTGCAGAAAAACTGACTCACATGATAAATTAAAGCATAACAGTATAAAATATGCAAAAATACAAGAAGGATCCAACTCTTTCAGGAAGACAGAGTGTGAAAGAAGATACTATTTATATTTTCAATACAGTCTAGCTGTTTTTAATAATGGTAAGAGATTAGCAAGGAAAGAAATTGCAAGCCACACAAATTGCAGCAGAAGCATTATTATTTCTTGAAGCTCAGAGGGAGACAGACTCATGTAAAAGGGCTGAGTAGGTGGGCTGCTGTGGTTGAGTGGTGCTGAGACGGAGCAGAAAATGGAGTCAGGAAACAGCGAGTTCGACACGATTGCCGTTAATGACAGAGCGCGGCCAAGATAAAGAAGAGTGACGTTTGCCCAGTGTTTTCATCACTTTTCTAATATTTAATCCATGCTGAGTTAAAAAGAAAGTAAATTCTGGCTTAACGAAAAAGCTGTCAAGATTTTAAAAGTAGTTATTAAAGTTCCTTGTACTTTTTATTTTTAAAATAACTATCTTACTCAGAAAGCCTTCTGAAAGTTAAAGTAAAAAGTTGCTACAACAAAACAGGCTAAGGCCATTTTGATAATGTGATGAGAACTTTCTCAGGGAGCTCCTAAACTGCATCCCTCCTCCCAGACCTCAGCTAGCCACCAGCATCGTTCCGAGGGACTTACCTCGATGAGTTCGTTACTCCAAATGCTCGCATCCATTTTTAGGCTTCTAACCTTGGAATCTTTTGGTCCTAAAGATCGATGTTGTCCTGAAATCGAAAAACAGTTGCATTTTTATGTTAATTTGTATGTAAATGTATTTTATGTTTTTGTTTAAAAACTGCATATGGATGTGTATGTTTACATATTTTTTCAACTTACAATACACTAATATCTAATTTCCACTCTGGGGTACTAACAGTATTTATACAGAAGTCATAATGAACCACCATGAAGGTAACAGCAATCACCTTCATCATCACCCTGTACTGGCCCAACACTATACTCTGAACAGTGTGTGTGGCTGTGCATGGGCATGTGGGTATGTGTTTGTGCATGTCCATATGTATGTATTTACGGACATACATATCTAAGTTTTGCATTGCTTGGTAATTAACTGGAAACTGTAGGTCACTGAAAATATTTTATAATGGGTCTGTGTAAATTACACATGTGTAAAAACAGATACCCCTTTACTCTTAAAAAATGCTAGCTACAACTCTAACAAATCTGTCCTTAAAAGTCTTTAGTGGATTCTTTATTCTACAACTTTATACCTGGAAGAAAGTAACAGCCCAGCATTCTGTTGTTATCAGTTCAATTCTGCTGCATAAATCAACGCTCTGTCCTTCCTAAGCACCCCAGCCCATGTCAGACGTCTCATTTCTAAGCTCAGGAAAGAAGTATACAAGGCATAATCCTTGATCTTAAGGAACTTTTGTGTAAGAGCATAAAGGCTCACTCCTCTATCAGAAAAGGTCCCTACCTTCTCCTCTTTGAGATGGAAACTACTCAGAAGACAAGCCTCAAAATTCTCAGGGTAGGAATTTGCACAGGTCTATATTTACTGTTTACTGCTAAAAGGCAGTAGGGGTTCAAACTAAGAACCAGGTCGGAAGAATTAGACAGTGTTAGAGAAGCCTACACAAGAAATGACAGAATCCAAGTTGAAGCATCAGAAAGAGGAACAAAATAGAGGGTGGATTTAGAAACACTGCAAAGAGAAACAGACGGGACTTTGTGGACTTTAAGGAAAGAGAAAGGGTCCAGAGGGTCTCTCAGGTTTTAAGATTTAGTGCGGGGTGGACATTATCACGTCTGACAAAGCTCTGGAACATAGGAGAATGTACAGTTTTATGTAATGAGCTGCACACCAGCGAGAGCTCCATATTTAACATGCTATTTTTGAGGTGTCTTGAGCAAATCCAAGCAGAGATTCTAGTAGGTAGATATAAGAGTGTGGTTTCCAACAAAGTCATCTGCATAAAAATGAGTGTTCAATTCAAATGATAAATACCATCACTCAGGAACATCAGAGTGGAAGGGAACATGCATGTTTCAGGAACAGGCAGAGAAAAAGTAGCCTGAAAAAGGATGACCAGAGTAGGCAGAGCACACCTAGAGGGAATGGTCTCCTAGAATTTGAGGGAGGCGGGAAGTCCTAAAGCAACAGGCTGATCATGAGCATTAAACGTTGCAGCAGATGATAAAGACAGCAATTGATTGCAGGGAAACTAAGAGGTAAAATACACTGGTACACGTGGTGAAAATATTTTTACTAGAATAGAGAGAAAAATGGGCTGATAACAGATGCTGAAGAAAAATTGGGAGGTTACAGAAATGAAGAAATCCAGAGCAGATCACTGCTCTTTGGAAGTACTTGTCCGTTAAAGAAAACAGGGACTAATTGATACACAGAAGGGAGTGTAAGTTTTCAGAAAGCTGGGGTTAACAGCACAGACTAGGGCAAGTTCATCCACTGAAACAAAAGAAACCCTAGTTGAACACCTTACACAAACAGTGAGTGATGGAGCGAAGATCCCAAGAAGAAAGGAAAAAAAGGAAGTTCAACAGCCTTGGACAACAAAAAGGCTATCTCTTCCTCAGACTTGAGAGGAGAAAATTATAGGGAAAAATGCAAAGTAGAGGGTGATTAATTGATGCTTTTTGTTGTTGCTACTGATGTTGTTTATGAGGTCTTTGGGAAATCCACACTACCGTGATAAGAAATGTGGTAGAGCACAGAGCTCTAGCGTTAAGGGTTTGAAGGAACCCTTGTCTTGGCTCCAGCTGACCAGGGTGCTCCTCCTCCAAGTCTCTCAATGAAACCTGTTCTCTAACTAGCACACAGTATACTCTGTGATAATTACTATTCATATGCTACTGCAGGAAATGCCATGTCTTATACAACATTTTCATTCCTAGGACCAGCACGGTATCTGGTAGAGCAAAAACATGAAGTAAAGTTTGCGTCTCGGCTAACATCCTTCAAGAGCTCCATAATTATATACTTAAGTGGGGTCCATTCCCTCCACTCACCTGCACAACTGTCTGAGTTCTAAATACAGTGAGCTGTCAAACCATCTGTAAGGTGGAAGATTACAACAGGAAAACCAGTTCTAGGACTGGTTACTTTAATAAACTTCAATATGCTTGGAAAGCGCCTCTGTATAAAAATTCTCATTATAAAAGGAATCACATCTGGTGTGCCAAGTTTAGAGCTTAGCACAACCTTGATGTGAAAAGCAGGACTTATATAAAACATAACAGAAGAAAAAAAGGACAAATCATGCAAAGAGCAAGCGTGTTCAGGGTGCACTCTGAAACACATCCACCCAAAATCTAAGAATGTCAACAGTGTCTTTTTAAAATCCATACATGGGCCAACAGGCACAAAAAAAAATGATTACAGGCTTAAAAATCAATTTTTATATCTAAGTCATGCATAAGAGAAGTTTAGAATTACATTTCTAAAATTGATTTTAATGTGATAAGCTTTCTGTGTTTTTATTTTCCACAATCATTAGCTGGAACACAGTATATGACAGCAGAGAGCACTTGGTGCCGATCCGCCACCAAACAGTGATGTGCGTAACGTAATCCCTAATTACCTGCACACTTCTTACAGATGACAACACAGAGATTGATGGATGCCCAGTCAGGATCTGGGGCTTTACAATCAGCGCAGCTCCTGTTGGACTCGTTGAACCAAATCTTCTCAGCTACTTCATAATCGGAGAGAGTTTCCGCGATCGACTGCTGCACAGCTTCAATCCACTCTTGTTTCTCCTTTACGGATTCAGCTATAAAGCTGCAACAGTGAACGTTTCTGCATTATCGATCTGCCTTGTAAAGGCCAATTAAGCACTGGGTTCAGCTTGCATATTCATTTCAGTCACAGATTAAACAGCGGCTGAAAAACATACCTTCCAGGCAGTTGGATAGTCTTTTTCTGTTAAAAATCATCTAATTTAGAAATCTATGTTTTTCCTTTAACCTTTCACACTGCTTATGACTCTGTTTCATATGTGGAAACAAAATTAACATACATCTCTTTCTGACCTGGATATACAAATTGTCTTGTTAGGTCAAAAGCTTAAACGAGAGCCCATGTTTTCTAAGCAGCGGTTATACAATAATCGATGGGAGACTGGCAGAGTTTCAAAGCTATAGGATTATTTTGCCAAGAAAGAATGTCATGATGTCTGAAACTAAACAATCAAAAACACATACCAGTATTAAAAATAGATTCTTTTTTTAATTAGAAGAATATACAGATAGCTTTAAAAACTGAGAAATCAAAAAGTTTAAGTGATTACTATTCTAACAGAATCCTAGGTCATTTTTAGCCATGTTTTTGATTTATTCTTATTCTTAGTGTCTATTGGCGCCTGAGTGAAAGAATATACAATTAAACACCAGTTTCTTAAGCTCCTTTAAGAAATCTTACTGGGTTACTGCAACATGGTGGGAAAAGTGCCACAGTGCTCCCTTCTCAGTCAATGACCCAAAGTAACTCTTCGCATCAAAATTTTCTGTTCTAAAAATGAAAATGCCTTGGAAATATAACAAAAATGCTTGGAAATATAATGAAAACAACAGATGACTAACGTATTCTAAACAATCTGTAAGAAAACCAAGTGGCCTGAGTGGATATTTGTTGAAGTTCTTTACGGCTTCAGCATCGCTATAATATTTAGAGATTTCTTAGTGGTTTCTGCTTCTCCATAGAGACTGGTCATAGTCAGTAAGGTACAAGGGAAACAAAAGTTCAGTCCTTGCCCCTGGGTCCTGGTACAGAGCTCTGAAACCACTGAACTGATACAAAGTATCTTTTGTATGCTAACTGACTCCCTTGTGTCTGGGAGCCTAGAATGAAGCTGCACGCTGGAAAGACCAAGGTATGATTTGAGGGTTGGAACTTTCAGCCAGCCCCATCGCTGACCTCCAGGAAGCAGGAGGGCTGGCAGTTGAGTTAATCACTAATGGCCAAGGATTTCATCAATCACTCCTATGGAGTGAAGCCTCCATAAAACCCCCTAAACAATAGGGTTCAGAGAGCACCCAGGTTGGTGAACACATCAAGCTGCGGAGAGGGCCAGAGAGCCCGGAAGCTCTCAGCATTAGTCCCTCGTACCTTGCCCTATGCTGATCTCCCATCTGGCCTTCCCTGAGTTGCATTCTCTATAACAAACTGGTAATAATAAACTATTCCTCTGAGTTCTATGAACAATGATAATAATTTATCAAACCTAGGGGAGAAGAAGTCACAGGAATCCCAATTTATAGCCAATTTGTACAGAAGTGTGAGAAACCTCAGGACCCAACATTTGCAACTGGTATGGAGAGGACCACCTTGTGGGGCTGAGCCCTTAGCCTGGGGGTCTGGGGGCAGAGGCTCACTTAGTCTGAGGCTCACTCTGGTATGGCAGAACTGAAGTGAACTGGAGGACACCCAGTGGGTGTCCACAGAGTGGGAGAGTACGCTGCTGTGAGGAAAAACCCCACCTATTTGGTGTCAGAAGTGTGATGAGTAAAAACAGGTCAGCCAACATCTACATTTTCAGTTGAAGCATAAATCTGTATATGTGAAAATAAAGCTTAGTACTCTTCATTCATCTTTTGTTAACATTTGATCCGGTAGACATGTTTTGACAGATGGATTAAGTACCAGACCTGGTAGTGTTTTTGAAATTGCTAAGTAACTGTTAGTCCTTAAAGGCTTCGGACAATTGCCTCTGACCTTTACACTGCCTGGTGGTGTGTTAACTATTTGTTACAAATGAATTCACATGGTTGAACTCACGAGATGCTGACTTAGGCCTCTCCTGTGCACTAAAGCTGTGGACTCATTCTAGTTTACCCTAACACACACTAAGAGCATATATTAAGTTTTCCGTTTCAGTGTCATAACGAACGATTCCCAGAATACCATAATACAGGATATACAACAAAGCACTAAAATATCTGATTAGTAAGTGCTCAAAGGCCCATTAAATTCAGCATCATTTTAAGCTAAAGTTCCTTTTAGGAAATCATTACAAAGCATTTATAACCAGGGATTGATCTTAAAGGAGGGACTGTATTTGATTAAGCTAAAAGAAAGTAGCTAACGCAGCTTCAAGACAAGATAATTTTCTCTTTGTTGTTTCCTTCAATATGTGATATAGATTTTCATATTATTTGTTAATAACAAAAAAAAAATGAACATGCTCACTGAGCTTACTACGCAAAAGAGGTATTATGAAAAAAAATTACTCAAGTTTCATGAAATTAGTATCTCTGCAGATTCTGTGATTATTCAAGTCATTTTGACAAAGTGTTTAAATATACTGGCCAAGAAATTAAACAGCATGGAAAAGTAAAATACTATTTTATTAAACATTCTAAGAAATAAAATCATCACTAGCAATGTAAAAGTGGCTCCCAAAGCTTTCCTGTAATAAGTGTACAAACAGAAAATATTTAAATATCGCTTACCTAAAACTCTTATAGGGAGTGATTATTTCAAAAGACTGTTTCACAGTTCGATCCACTTGCTTGACATTTGCTACATTCATAGGAATTG
Source organism: Anoura caudifer (assembly GCA_004027475.1). Classification (NCBI taxonomy): domain Eukaryota; kingdom Metazoa; phylum Chordata; class Mammalia; order Chiroptera; family Phyllostomidae; genus Anoura; species Anoura caudifer. Next base: position 646,715 of record PVKU01000093.1, on the reverse strand, counting down.
TGGTAATACCAAGTCCACTCTTAAAATCCTAAAGGAAAATATAAAAAATGATAAAGAAAAATATGAGTTTAAAAGTACAATTGTATTCTCTAAAACCCAATAAATCCTACTAAATTTTACTACACACATCTACGGAATTAAACAAGTCCTTCAAAAATATGCATTGAGTACTTTTCTTATTTCAGGGTGTCACTTTCAACACGTGATAACAACGTGCCATTCTGAGAGTGACATCCGGGCTGTCACTAAACTATGGGTTTCTCCCTGTGGAACGTAAGCTGAGAAGGGCATAGATCTTGAGCTACACATGCCTGGCTCTTTAAAAGTTGGGCACTTTTTCACCTTTATTACTATATGCCCGGCAGTTTTCTAGGTCTGCGGGCAAATTACATGGCAGTCACTACCATTACCATCTATGTAGGAGGAGGAGCGGGCAGGGCTCAGAAAGACCCAGGTAGTGGAAAGTGGAGGTGTGCACCGTAGAGAGGGACTGAACACCAGCTCTCTGCCCGCTCTTCTTTTGTTTTACATGATGTCAGCTCTGCTGTCACATACTTTGTCTCATTTACTCTCCAACACAGGCGCTTATTGTACAATTTTATCTCATGTCCAATATTTTATTATATTCTTCTTTCTTCAGTTAGACTCTGAAGCAGCTCCTCTACTGCTATTTTGGTATGAAAAGTGCCTTCTGTTCAACACCTCTAGCCACAGTGTTTGGTGTGCCTCACCAAAATCAGAAATTCTTCAAAAAGCTACAGTCTGCATTTTAAAAGCATTAAAGGTTGCAATATATTGTCTGGTCATAACGGCTTGGGAATTTGATTTATCAAATAAATAATGTCAACATGTTAAAAACTCATAATCTGTACCTCAAAATATGAAATATCTATGGGAACAGATGTGGAATAAATGTGCCCTCAATTCCTACACTAAAGTACGACTGGGAAAAGAAGCCACACAAAAGGCAGACTACAAAAAGCACCGGTCCACTTGCACCGAGGACACTTCACGCAAAGACAGGGAAGGTGACAATTCCCAGGCCGCCTTCTCTCTGTCTCTCCTGCTACACGGGTCAAAGGTAAAAGTTTGTTTCCCCCCTTTCCGCTGCAGGTGAGAGGGAGGGGACATATGTCACAGTTCTGGTCAATAATTTATAAATAATTCCTGTCTTGGGGTGGGAGGGTAGAGAAAAGCTTTGGGAAAACGAAGACTTCCACCCCTTGCCTTTCCATCTTCTTGGGAAATAACATCTAGACGCAGAGAAGCCATGACAGAATGTTAGGATCCTTGTGACAAAAAGCCCAAGGACAAATTCTTGCACTTCCAGGAGGCCAGAGTGAGTGAAAAAAATGGAAAGAGCCTTGTTCCCTGAAGGCATCGGCCCTGCAGTGCCTACACCAAGAGATTTGTTAAAGCCAGTCAATCCCCCACCTATGGAAGCTGCCCTTCAGGTTCCTGACACTAGTGCATTCCTGACATAACAGTAAGTGAAGTAAAATAAAATTATGGCATATCTTTCCCCACTTGTAAAGGCATCTAGAGTTTTCATTATGAATTGCAGAACAGTCTCATTTTTTTTAAATGTACAAGTTTTTGGTTAGAATAAGAAAATGATCCATAAAACGAATCATCAATTAAATATGTTTTTTCCTGATGAAAGAATGGCTCATTTTCTTAGGAGAAACAGCCAAAACTTGAGAGTCAGTACTATGAAAGATACAGAGACATGTGAAGTGTTGTAAAATAATTAGAATTACGTGATATACTTCCACTTTGTACAGTAAGCCCACTTAAGAAAAATTAGTACTTCGTGGGATTTCTGTGGATAGAAGAAGGAAATCAACATTTCCCAACCTGCCCCATTTTAATGTTTCAGCATACTGGTACAGCGTTACGCTTACTGATTGAACCAAAAACAAATTCTCAATTATCCATACCAATGAACCTGCTGGATAATGAGACTGTCAGAGAAACCCCCAATGCATGTGAGTGGAAACTCAGCTCCCTTTCATAAATGAGGAAATAAAGGAGGGGCAGCAAGATAAGACATTTTAAAACAGGTTTCTGAGTCTAGAATAAAAGAGTTAAACCGCACGTCCTGACAGGAACTGGAGATCAGGTCACGCTGTGGGTTGTACTCTCTGATGGGCGTCCGGCCTGAAGGCGCTGCATGTTTCTAAGGGCAGAGCACTCACTCAGGCCATCGGCCCAGCAAATGGTCAAACTGACAACTTTTATGGAAATGGATGGGCCACATCAAGCCTCCAGCCTGACGAGATGACACTTCATTTCTATAAGCAAGTCATGAAAGGTCTACAAAACTGAAATTTCTGTTAAAAACAAAATAAGTGAAGGTCAGCTCAAGGCCCCAGACTTCTTCCCAGCAAGGCAAAGATGACTTTTTAGCCTGAAAAAAATTGCAACCCATTTATCAGCCGCTTGCTATGGCCGTATGGTTCTGAGTAATTTGAGTATCCACTGAACTCACCAGCACAAATGGACTGTGTGATGTACCGCAGAGGAACAAAACAAATGCCAGTGCTCCTGGGGGCTATTAAATAAGAAACAACTGTGTTCCTTATTAAAAATACTTGTGGTGACATTAAGCCACCTTTTCAACCAGTATTTAGAACCTATTTAGAATATATCTCATTCCTTGATGCTCACCGAAGTTACCTGTGTTGCTCTCATCCAACCCCCCGAGATTCTGATTCCACAAATAGCAAAGTAGAGCCTAAGAATCTTCAGTTAAGAAACAAAACAAAACTACAGCCCTGTGATCCTCACATGTAGCCCACATTGAGAAACACTGAAGTAGAGAGCAGAACCAGTTGTGGAATCTAGACAGCATGAATCTGCAGTATTTAAATACAGGATATAAGTACTTTTCTCTGCCTTCTGCACAGCAAAGAAAGCAGGCAATCATATCAGACACAAATTATTTGAAATCAGTAAGACTGCTGGCTAAACACAGACTGGCCAGAATTCAGTGATACGCAGGGTTCCATCAAGACCCTGTGGGTCCTGGGCGCCCACCCCTGTGCTGATCTCCAGAGGCCATGAGAGCCTCAGTTTTCATTAAGCCTGCACAGAACACTCCATAATCAATTCAGCATCTATCTGTGCAGTGCCCTGAAGCTGACAAACAGCTGGGAACTCTCATTTGACTGAATAATTCTGGGAAGAAGGCAGAGTAGATAGACCATTTTTGAAAATAGGAAAATGTGTCCTGGCAAACAGTGTTTATTAAGTACTTAGCAAGTACCAGCCATTGTGCTAAGTCCTGGGCCGACCCGGAGGCAGAAGACAGGATAGCACCAGCCTTGGGGAAGATTCGGCCAAAGGAAGGAATGAGAGAATTGTAATAAGACTGTGAAAAGAAGAGTGCATAGATGCCAGCGGGGCAAGCACCAAGTTCAGCCCAGAAACGAGAGCTGTGTGCATAAGAGACTGTCCAAAGGCAGTGACACTTGACTGGACAAATGACAAGACCCAGACCAGCTGGGTACGATGCACCTCTCTCGCTTCAGTTCACTCATTTGTGAGATGGAGATAACAGCAGTATCCATTGCATCGCTCTGGGGAGCATTAAATTCACGCATTAAAAATGCTTCAAAGAATGCCGTAAGTGCTACATGGTCCCATTTAGCAATTATAATAATAATAATCTTTATCATTATTATTTTCTACCTTTTTAAGTTTGAAGCCAATTGAACATGTTCCCCGTTACAAAGTTAATTACAAGAACACACATATATAAAAATAACAAGCATGTGTACATTTTAAAAATGGGATGTAATATGAATTTATAAATTCTTACTTAAAAATGTAGTATGATATAATACGTAAACTTTTAAGAAAATTTAAAATAACAACCCACTAAGGGTGATCAGACTGTGAGCACTATTCCCATTTTGAAAAACAGGCACAAGTCAGGAAGAAGCCAAACTTTCAACCTTTCAAATGCTATAAACTGGACTGAAAACAATACCACAAAAACTAAATGGCTAGACTGTCACTATAGAAAACATGAAGACAAAAACCGATTGGGGAGTAAACGATGTTTTGCGCTGAATTTGCGGTCAGAGAACGCAGGGTCTCAGAAAGCGTGAATCCCACCACGCGTACCGCCGTGACAACAGCCGTGGTTGCACACGGGCAAAGGGGTAACAGCCGAGAGACAGCGGGAGTCAGGCCTGGGGGACAACCCGGGCTGAGCTGCTCACTAGCTGGACAACTGCTGGCAAGTCAGTCAGTATATCTAGGCCTCAATTTTCTCATTTCTGAAAAGACAGCAATATCTATCTTACATAGCAATGTTATAAAAATGGTGAATATAAAATCAAGGTTCTGATACATCTGGACATTCCTTTGAGTTGAGCGTTCTAAAGCCGGAATTGGTTTACAATAAAAAGCTTCCCATTTTATTCACAATGAGTGAAAGTATTCACACCAATGATTCCATATTAAATATCCAGATTATAATTAATGGTAAGTATTCACCAAGATACTGGAATGGGTTATTTGAACAAATCTGAAGCAACAAAATCTGGTTGAAACTACATTTAAAAACTATATAGTGAAAGCTGCAAAATAAAGATTGATTCCTAAACAGAACAAATAAAGGAGGGTTTATTAACCCCAAATTTGCTGAAATATCAAACCTATTTTGAGAAATACTGGATGCCAAGTTTCCATGCCAGGAATTTTAGAACTTGGTGCTTAAACATTTGTTGAAAACAGATGTGGCATTGTATGACATTGGCACCAGATTTCCTGGGGAATACCAGATGCAAAGTTTGGCCAGATACAGAACCCAGAGAATCTGAGGCCACCAACTACATCCTGCTGCTTCTTTCTGAACCACACAACCCAGAGCCCTATGAGGTCTATTTAAATTCTATCAGAGTTCCAGTCCCGTGCCAGACAGACACCAGGGAACATTATGCTGGGAGAGTGAGGGGGATGAGTCTCTTGTTACATTCTGATTTGAGAATGTTTAATCAAGTAAATTTATGTAGTTAAAACCTCAACGCCACAATTAGCATTAAATAGACAGATACACAAACCCACCAAGCAAGACATCTGGCTGCAATGAATCTGCTAATATTAACATGATATTCAAAAATACTCATTAGAAAAAAGATGGCAGACTGGTTTTCGGGACAACATAACAAATGGAAAGTAAAGCCTAATATCTTAACTGTCTTACATTGATTGCAGAAATTCCATGCAACATCTACATTATTCCAAGATTAATAAATTATAAAAGTAATTATTTTTCCAGAATATAAAAAATCTATAGGCTTTAAACTAACACAAAAAAAATTAATTACATAAGAAAAATTTCTATGTAACAAAAATTAGATGAAAAATGAAAAGTAAGCAATTGCTTAGTCACAGAAAATGTGACATGAAGACTAATATCACTGTTATATAAATGTTATATAAACAGCTTAAAGAAAAGACAAAATCCCACTAAGTGAAGAAAACACAAAGTTAATTCAAAGAGAAGAAAATCATTTTAAAAGAAAAATTTTTTAAAAGATAAACTCTCTATTCAAGAAAACAGCTGTAAATGACCATTAATTCAACAAGTTCCTTCTACTAAATGTTTACTGAGTATCAGCTACTTGCCTGGGACTCGTGAGGAGAACACATCAGTAAATAAAGTAAATATATATACCATTAATTTGGGAATATAAAAATTATAACACTTTTAAAGTTAAATGAAACTGGTACCTATTCACATAGCCAACAGCACTTTAAAAGTAAATAATTCTTTAGAAAAAGGTCATAATAGTCTTGCCAAAAAATAATCAAAAGGGAAAAGAAGACAATATACAAAAGGCTACCAGAAATCGTATTTATCACTATGTCCTACCCCCACTGGCAGGTAAGATCCAAAAGAGGAGGGATATTTCAGGTTACCATTGTACATCCAGTGCCTACAGCAGTGCACAAAAATGAGAAGGAACCCAATAAAAAAGTGTTAAATAGATGAATAAATAGTATAGCCTATGCAAACTGAATTACGCAACTCATTTTAGACAAACTTGAAGTAACAATAGAGAAAAACAATAATAATTACACTACATTGCAGGCATGTAAAACATACGCCAAGACAAGAAACAGAACAAAATTTGCAAAAATTAAACACTTTGGTGGGTAGTGTTGTGAAATGTTGCCAAATATTTAAAGGGTTGCTATTTAATTTCTGTGATGATAGCACCACAGTGTTTTGCAGCTGAGTAAATAGATAGTTTTATACTATGGAAACAGTATGGAGAGTCTTCAAAAAATTAAAAACAGAACTACTGTATGACCCAGCAATACTACTGCTGGGTATTTATCCAAAGAAAGTAAAAACAATAATTTGAAAAGATATGTGCATACCTATGCTCACTACACCATTGTTTACGGTAGTCAAGATATGGAAGCAATCCAGGTATCTATAGATGGGTGAATGAATAAAGAAGTGGTGCATATATACAATGGAATATTACTCTGCCACAAAAAGAATGAAATTCTGCCATTTTGACAACATGAATTGACCTAGTCAGTATTAGGTGAAGTAAGTCAAACACAGAATAACAAATATCATATGATTTTATTTACATGTGGGATCTAAAAACCAAAATGACCACAACAGAGCAAAACAGATACAGACTCACAGATACAGAGAACAAACTGATGGTTGCCAAAGGGGAGAAAATGAGGAAACAGGTGGAAAAGGGGAAGGGGATTAAGAGGCACAAATCTTCCAGTGATAAAAAAGATCATAAGGATACGATGTACAACAGAGGGAATATAGTCAATGATATTGTAGTAACTATAAGGTGACAGGTGGTAACTGGACTTCTTATAGTGATTATATAGTAAGGTATATAAATGTGTGATCACTGTGTTGTATACCTGGAATTAATATAATGTGTGAATGTAATTAAAAATAAATTTAAAATAAAGAACTTTAGTGTCAGTTTCTACTCTGCCATCTTCCTATCTAATAAATGTTTTCATTTTTTTTCTTTATGGTACTTTTCTACTTTTTACAGCCTATCAGGGAAAAAAAAAAAAAAACAACCAACCAACCAACATTCCCTAAGGCATTTCTCTTACTCAGCCAAGAGCTACTTCACATTTCATTCCCTACAATCTGCTAATGAATGAAAGGGAAAGAAAGAGACGAAAAAGGTAAATGTTAGAACTGAGCAACTGAGAAACGAAGAGTGTGTGCTGACTGCACAGAGTTTAGACCTGTCAGTGAAATGTACAAGAGAGTGTGCAGACTGGCATTCCCCTTGCCATCACTATGCCACTTCTCTTGAAAGAGCAGAAATTTGTACTGGCCAGGTGGCTCGGTTGGTTGGAGCATCATCCTGTACACCAAAAGGTTGCAGGTTCCATCTCCAGTCAAGGCACATACCGGGTTGCAGGTTTGATCCCAGGTCAGGTGCACATGAGAGGCAATCCATCAATCAGTATTTCTCACGCTGATGTTTCCCCCCCTCTCTCCCTTATCTCTCCCTTCCTCTCTCTCCAAAGTCATTAAACATATCCTTGGGTGAGGATTTAAAAGAGAGAGAGAGAGAGGAAATTTCAAAAATAAAGCAGTAATTATAAAAATGTCTGTTCTAATAGCTATTTTAACTTAGAAGATATATGGAAGTTCTTGATTCAGTGGAAAGACTAGATACAGGAAAGTAAAAGAATTACTAAGAACATATTTTTAGGGATGCCTGACATGGAACCTTAGGGACACCTATTGGAAGTAGGGAAAAGGCTTTAGAAAAGATTAGTAATAACCTACAAAATTATAGTAAATTTCCAGCCATACAGACAGTTTAGGAACTTTAAGGCATATAACAGTTTCAAACACTTTCTTTTATGCTGACTTTGCAAATGGAGTTTTAATTCCTTCAACAGTGCATTCTCTGGTAATAAAAGTCTGTGTGAAGAAAAAACAAACTGAAATAGAATTTATACATTGAAAAATGAATTCCTATAAAATTACTAAAATTTTAGTAAAAAAACAGAAGCCCGGTAGCTAGAGTTTAGAACATACACAATTTATTAGTAACAGCTCTTCAAAATTTTTTAATTTATTACCACTAACAATGATTTTCCTAACTTTTTACTTAAATGTGCGTATTTCAAAATAGTCAATCAAGAAAAAGATATGCTTGCAAATGAACAAAAAGAGGCATAGCAACCCCAAGTTGATGGATGATGAAATACAGAAGCACCCAAAGTTGTGGAAGGCTGTTTTTACAAATTTTCCAGCTCCAGAAATATCTTGTTTACTTTATCTGGATGTTTATAGCTCCTAAAGAAGAAAAACCTTAAAGCAGTGTTTTCCTGGGTGCAGTTTTGGGCTGTCCTGTCACTGAATCACCAAGATGCTTTCTACAAATGCGGGTTTCACTACATCATCTGCAGAAATTCTAAGTCAATGGGTCTAATGCATCCAGATATCTGGAATTTTAATGTACAACCTAAAAAATGGTCTTAGAGACAGAAATCCATCTCTCTTCTTCATATGATGCCATTTATTTAAACCTAAGGAGACTAATTTAATTATCTGAGCCAGTTTATAGCAGAGTAAGACTGAACACCCAGAACTGCTACCGCCCAGACTGATGTTCTTTGTTCTGAATGTGCTCTCAAGCTCCTTTTATTATAGCTCTTCAACACAGGCTGCCACACCTAGCCTTCCACCTCTCTGTACTATCTGTTTATTCTCTCTAGTCACCACCAAAGTAAATTAGTAAAACTATGTACAAATACAGGAAATAAAATTATAAACTGTGCATATGTTAGGGTAGTGGAGGTCCCTTTTCTTTATTTTTTGTTCTAGTTGCACCATAAATTATACGGACAATAAATTCACTGATTTAAAATTTTTTTAATTAAAATAAATTAGCTTTGATGCATAGAACTAAATTAGAGCCAACAGATATTAAGATACAGAAGCTCAAATCTAACACCCTTTACATTTTTATGATGAGATTTTTTCCATCATCCTTTATATAGTGCATGTGTAAAACTTAAAAGTTGCATCAAACTATTTTGTTATCTCTCAGTGCTTTTCCTAAACACTAGCTTAAAGCCCTCTGCATTCAAGAGAAAGATTTCTTATTTAGCATGTCACCCAAATTCTTCACAAAATTTGCTAAACCATGTGAGTAAATCATTAGGCAAATTACCTCGAAGGAATAGCACACAGTGGGATATAAAAATAAATAAAATAAGAATGGTATGTCAGGGCCTAAACACAGAGGGCCTTCCTTAATGTACCCGGCCAGTCTTCAGCGAACTAGTTCGTTAGACCAAGTCTTTAAGACCTGGCTCCATACAACATGATTAATATGATGCAATTTTTAAAAAGAACACATATGCAAACAATAGCATGCACTTTTTAAGTGAGCGTGTGTGTATGTATGTATAATATATAGATGCACGTTAATGCATTAAAAAGGACCTGAAATATACATACATCCAAAAAAGGTTTACTTCTCAAAAAAGGAGGAGGGGCCAAGTATTAATGCTTTAATTTTAAGGAGAGTATACTCAGTATGTGTGTAACACAGAAGTGTTCTAATTCTCAGACTTCATTAAATGCCCATGTTCTGCACTTCTCTGTAACGCCTACACAAGTCTAACAGAGCACTGAGCTCACCATTTACCAGAAACACTGGTCTTCTCCAACTTTCCCTCGGGAAACCATGGGCCATCCAGTTAGCACGTCACTTTCCGAGTGTCTGATGGGGTACAATGTTTATTGGAAGAACACTGGGAACCTTCTAGGCAACTAAATTATTCAAGGAAAGGATCTGAGTCTATTTCTGAAAGGTCACAGGCCATATATTTTCTTTTCAACATACACTTTAAGAAGATAGTTTGGGCCCTGGCTGGTGTAGCTCAGTGGATTGAGCGTGGGCCTGTGAACTAAGGGATCACGGTTCAATTTCCAGTCAGGGCACATGCCTGAGTTGCGGGCCAGTTCCCGGCAGAGGACGCACAAGAGGCAACCACACATTGATATTTCTCTCCCTCTCTCCCTCTCTCTTTCCCTTCCCCTTTAGAGATAAATAAATAAAATGTTTTAAAAAAAGAAGAAGAAGAAGATAGTTTGGTATAGCAGCTAAGAAGCTAGGCTGAGAGTTACCAAGTTCTGGTTTTAAATTAAACTCTGCATAATGAACTGCAGTCCTTAAACAAGTTACTTAATCCTTGTTTTCCTCATCTATAAACCATGAATAAGAATATCTTCCCCCACCATTTGTGGGAAAGATTAAAAAGAATGTCTATAAATTAATTAGCAAGTAGCTGGTACTCAACAAATGGCAGTCCTGCCCGGCCAGTAGCTCAGCTGGTGAGAGCAGGGGCCAGATATGCCAAGGTTGTAGGTGGAACAACAAAACTAATGTTTCTCTCACTCTCTCTCTTCCCCCTTCTCTAAAATCAATAAATAAAACTTAAAAGAAAATGATGGTCATTTTATCCATTTTATGCTCAATTACCAATTTTAAACAAAAATTTCCTAACTTCCTGCTATTCAGAAAATATTAATAAAACCTTAACAACACTCTACTTTTAAAGAATAACAAACTCAACCAATCTAGCTAATGTAAGTAATTATATTGGTAACTTGAGGCCCATTAGGTCTGTGCAAGTAAAAGATGAACACCTCAATTAACTTGTGGTATTCATTTGGCAGAGTGACTTCCATATTGATACATGCAAATTAGGCATTTTTAATCTCCATCCCAAGAAAAGTTTTAATCATCTTACTTCACTAACAGAATGTTCATACTGAATTCATACACATTATTAAGCTACACATCACTATTCTTGAGCAATATGCTAACTACCCCTGAGTTATTAATATGCCAACAGGGCTCAACTGATGCTGTCCACAGTTAACTAGCTAAGAAATCTTACAACCCCCCCGAAACAATGTAATGAATAAGTTTACACTGAAGTTCAGAAGATAGCTTGTATAAAGATCTATAGTTAATTTTTTGAAACTACTGTTGTTAGTTTTGAGTTGATACCTCTAGTTTTGTTTTGAAAATAGCATTCATATTTCACCATAATAAAACACATCAAAATGAATCATAAAACGAGTTCATTTTTGATCAGCTATCCAAAGCACACCATTTAATTCCACAAATAATTACTAAGCATTGACTATATTCTAAACTGAAGGATTAAGTAAGAATTAATTCCCAAAAAGAGGTAAGAAAAGAATTTTCTTATTCATATTAAAATCAAGATATGATAGGGAAAGGAATGGCTATGGAATCACATGGAGTTAACGAAATTCACAGAACTTTAACATCAGTCTCCTCAAAACATTTAAATTTTCTATTGAGTCCTTTCATATTAACCAAATTCAATTAAGTCAACAAGACTATTTTATTTATATATGTGATGATGTGTATATGTACATATGTATGAACGTGTGTATATCCATCACTTGCCTCTAATATATTCCTCTACAAGTAAATAACATATCTGCTCAAAAAAAAAAAAAAAAAGCCAAGATGGTGTAAACTAAAGAAAAGCACGTGCCTCCTCTGTAGTTTTCTGTCACAAAATCACAAAAACAGAAAAGAAAAAAAAAGCAACACAACAGGTGCGACACTGGGCCTGTTTTATCAACAGCTGTAATGTCGAATTTGTTCTTAATTATTCTCTCATATTATTTAATAATATTACTTCAGCTGAATACTTTTCAAAATTTTTCAATGATTCTACTTCCTCAGTCACTTAAAAAGGTGATGTCTAGCCTGAAATCTGATGTAGATTACTTTCTTGCTACTGAATAACTGAGAAAAGTGAGCAAAACAACTGTCTTAGTCATATTTAGCACAGTAGTCAAGGCAAAAGCAAGACTGTAAGTAAAAAACACTAATAAGTCCACCAAGGCACCATGACGAGTGTAATCAAGGAACTGCAATTTGCAATTGCTATAACATAGCTTACCTGTTCATTTTTGCAGAGCCACACACTGTTTCCACTTAACACGGTAAAAATTTTGGCTTTATACCCTCTCAATTCAAGATATCCACATTTATCAGGTGCAGTAACTGTTTGAGACTGCGAGGGGGACTGCGATTTCAGTGCATTTAATAGTATGCTCATCCAGTCATTTCTCTCCTCTGAAAATAAAGACAGGAGAAAATACATATCCATACTGATATAAATGACATGCACACAGCAACATGCACAAGGGCCCTACTCTCTTTACCACAGGTAATTCAAAGATTCTTTCCCACAACCACACTCTAAATGCCACTGCAGGCAGGGCCAACAGCCCTGTTCTGTATGGAAGAGGAAATAACACACACTGCTCTGTTGTCCTGTAACCAGTAACACTGGCCCCACCTGGAAGCTTATCAGAAATGCAAAAATCTCAGACTCCACTCCAAACATGATGAATCAGAATCATCCTGTTTTTAAAAAGATCCCCAGAGGACACATTTCCATGTTCATGTTTAAGAAGCACTCTTTAGGATTATTCATGAGATAGGATTTTCTCTTTTAATAGAAAAAAGTAATAATGTGACCAAACAGTTAAAACACTGTACTTGGCAATTAAGTTACACAATGCCCAGAAAAATCTTCCTTTCTGTCACTTAGAACATACTCTGTTTAACAGTATGTTGCCTTGATATTCATTTATCCATTCCATTCTCAACAGAGTCACTAACAATAGCAACTCATTTGGTAAATTAAAATTTGGGTCTCTCACTTCTCCACAAAAGCTTGGTGACCTTCATATACAATACTTTTATGGGCACAGCAATTGGATCTCATCCCCAAAGAGCAATTAAAGCTATAAGTCAAGTTAAGTATGAACACAATATGGAACACAGAGTGCAGAGAGTCGTACAAATGCTATCAAATAATAAATCAACTCATTGAAGGTAAGTGATCCGGTGAAGGGTATGAAGTATGTTAGTATTGAAATTAAGAGAATCCAATGTTTCAGCTGTCAGACAACTGTTTCTGGGACTACGAAAAGAAGGGGTATTTGTGGTAGGACTTCATGAGGATGAAGAGCAATTGAAAAGACAAAACTGAGGTTTGGAGAGCCCAGGAGACATAGCAGCTACCTAATATATAGAAACAAACACATGGAGGCTGCCAAAATGAGGGGATAAAGAAACATGTCCCAAATGAAAGAACAGAACAAAACTCCAGAAAAAGAACCAAACGGAATGGTGACTAGCAATCTATTAGATGCAGAGTTCAAACTACTGGTTATAAAGATGCTCAATGAACTTAAGGAGAACTTCAACAGCATAAAAAAGGACATAGAAACCATAAAAAAAGAATCAAGTCAGAAATGAAGTATACATTAACTAAAGTGAAGAATAATTTACAGGGATTCAATACTAGAGTAGATGAAGCTGAGAATCAAATTAGCAATTTGGAATATAGAAATAAAAACACCAGATCAGAGTAGCAGAAACAAACAAAAAAATCCAAAAAAAAAAAAGAGGATAGTGTAAGGAGTCTCTGGGACAACTAACTTCAGCTGTACCAACCTTCACCTCATAGGGTTGGTGGAAGGAGAAGAGATTGAGCAAGAACTTGAAAACCTACTTGAAAAAAATGATGACAGGAAACTTCCCTAACCTGGACAAGAAAGTAGACATACAAGTCCAGGAAGCACAGAGAGTCCCAAACAAGATGAACCCAAAGAGACCCACACCAAAACACATCATGATTAAAATGCAAAAGTTTAAAAAGGCAAGAAGAGAATCTTAAAAGCAACAAGAGAAAAACAGTTACCCACAAAGGTGCTTCCATAACAATGTCAGCTGATTTCTCAACAGAAATTTTGCAGGGCAGAAGGTATTGGCAAGAAATATTCAGAGTGATGCAAAGAAAGGACCTACAATCAAGATTACTCTACCCAGCAAAGCTATCATTTAGAATTAAGACATATAAAGTGGTTCCCAGACAAGAAAAAGCTAAAAGAGTTCATCACCACCAAACTGATATTACATGAAAGGTTAAAGGGTCTTCTTTAAGAAGGAAAAAGATAAAAAACACAAAAAATAAAATAGCAATAAATACATATCTATCAACAATTGAATCTAAAAAACAAAAGAAACAAATAAGCAGAACAGAAACAGACTCATAGACACAGAGAACATTTTGATGGTGGCCAGATGGGAGGGGAGTGGGGGAACTGGGTAAAAAAGGTTGAAGGGATTAAAAAGTACAAATTGGTTGTTACAGAGTAGTCATGGGGGTGTAAAATACAATATAAGAAATATAGTCAATAATATTTTAATAACTATGTATGATATCAGATGGGTACAAAATTTATTGGGATGATCACTTAGTAAGTTGTATGATGTCTAATCACTGGGGTGTACACCTGAAACAATATAATAATGTATATCAACTGCAATTGAAAACTAAAAAAATGGTTAAAACAAACTGGTGTTTTCGAGAGGAGAGGGAAAAGCAGAACTTGTAACTCAAAGCAAACAGAGGAAAACACAAGAACAAAGACAGAACCAGCATCTGTTCAGGGACTAACTTATAAATGAACATATTTATAATTTTAAGCTCACAAGGAAATAACTGGAATAGGACTAGTGATTCTCCAGTGCCTATGTAAGGAATTTTGACTTTATTACAGATGCAAAGGTAAACCATTTCAGGATTCTTAGCAAGAAAGGGGCATGATTAGGACAATAGATGGACCAAAAGGAAGCTTGGAGATTCAGGAATAAGGCAAGAGAGACTTAAAAGTGCAATGAAAAAGGAAATAAAAGAAACACACAACAAAGAGTCAAGACATTAAGAGGTGTAAAAAGCTGGTGAGGTTCTAAGTATGTATGACAGGTATTTGCAAAAGAAATAAATTACTCAGAAGAACAGTTACCTTGGTGTCATGTATTGATCAGACAAAGAAGGCCGAAAATTCCATTTTATTAACAGAACTACCCCCGGTTCTCAGTGCCCAGGCATGAGCATGACTGACAGCAGCATGTAAACAAATGTCACTTGTACAAGAAAGACACGTGGATGTGGATAAATGTTTAATGTAAATGAAGAAGAAAGAGATAAGCCTTGAATTACAACTCTATCTATGAGCCTGGAAAATGGGTTAGCAAAAAAAGAAAAAATATGGAGCAGTGGATATCAAGGCAAAAGGAAAAAATAAACAGTGAATTCCAGGTAGGAAAACTGTTGAAGAAGGAGAAAGACATTCTTTCCCAAAGCTTGGAAAATCAGACCGTAACTCAGATCCTTCTACAACAGGTCTGGCCAGAATAACTTCATTGTAAATTGAAATTAGTTTCCATATTAGACTTGCTCACATTAAAACAAGAATCCAAAGTTATTTCTTAATATGTCTTAATTTTCAAATATCTTCATATTTGCTCACCTTCAAAACTACTAAAATCAGTTATTTCATAATATGTCTAAATTTTAAAATTATCTTCATTCTGACTCATCTTCAAAACTTCTAAAAAGAGTCAGTTATGTCTTTAATGACCAAAGTCAAAATATTTACTAAAAAGTCACTCAACAATGTTTACTGCAGGCATTACATAGTCCCCAGGAAACAGTGCTTGTTCCTATATATCAGGACAAAATATTTACTGAACTTCCGCAGCATCATTTCATAAACTAAAAAACATAAAAATATTCAAGTTGCTAAGTCAATGTCAACATGCAGCAGCTACTCTACATTTTACATCTACATAAACAGATCCAGACTGCATTATGATAATTTATTACATTTTCAGTAACAACAGCAGGCCTTCCCCTTAACTTCGTTATTACTTGTGATCATTAGTTTCCACACATGGTAGTCCTGCCAAGTATGTATATACAATGTTTTCTGCTTGTTTGTTTGTGTTAATCCACATAAATCACTGAGTTTAAAATGTTGGCTATAATTGTATGTACTAGGCCAAAGTGTGTGTGCCTTCTAGATTACTATGAGCAGAGATCTCAGTGTCTGGAAATAATTTGAAACAGGCAATTGCATCTGTTGGACTTCAGCATATTAAGGCTGCATCTCAGCAAATGGTCCCCTTATAGCCTACAAGAATTATCTGGCTCCTAAGGGCCTCATCAACTAATAGGAAGTGAACAGTCATAAAGATGATTAGGAATTAATAGTAACATTCAGCTTATTCTTAATAATTCATGCCAATGAAGATATAACAATGATACAGAAAACTCAAACAATGAAATAGATTACAAGTTGCATTCGATACTCAACCATACAACATGTGCATCCTTAGACACGGGAGATATGCTTTGACAAGTCACAATATTCCAAAACAAATAATAATTTTTCCCTTGGGCAAAGTGTTGTGGGCAAAAGCTAGATGCTCTGCTAGCTTTTGCTGGCTCTTCACACCAAGGTACTTTCATTCTTTCCAATAAAAAATATTTACTGAGTGTCTATGCACCATTCCGTCTGAGAACATGCTCTGACCTGGACATGGCTTTGCTTAGAGCAGAAAAATTCAGGTTTAGAAGGAAAAAAAAAGGAGGGGGGAAGTATGTGAAACAACAGCAATTCCCTCAAACCTCAAATTAGTTCTTGAGGTGTTCAGGAATGTCAACTATGGTATAAGATTCAAAAAAGGAAATTTTAAAAAAATCAACAGGCCAGATTTAATATTCTCTGAACTACTGGATTTAGCAGTAGGCATAAATACTAGCAACAAATGACTGATTACACTAAGTATTACTAGACAAGAGCTGTGTGACAGATTAATAACATAATCTAACCAAGTTTAGATGGATCCTTACTTTTGATATACTATAATCTGATATGATAATACTGTATTTTTTATATTGTATATCTGATATGATATACAATATAAAAAATCCCACTATGTAACCCATGATTGATTTTAGAGAAGGAAGTATTGTATGCCAGGGTTGTTCTTGTAATTAATAATGATTCGTTCATACAAATATTTTCTGAATGCCTACTATATTCCAAGACCTATTCTAAATATCAGGACTTAAGAGGGAACAAGACAGGTCCTAGTCTTACTCTCCTGGAGCTCGCATTCTTGTGAAAAGAGGAAGGCAAGAAAATGCAGAAAAGTACACTGTATGGTGACAAGTGCAATAGGATAAAATAAAGAACGAGATGAGGGACACTGGGAGTGCTATTTTATATAGGGTAATAGAAAGAGACTAGGAAGGTGATGGTTGAGCAAAACCCTAAAGGAAGAGAGACAGTAATAGAGCAAGTCAAGAAGACGGGTGGAGGAAGAGCATTCCAGAATTAAAAAAAAAAAAAAAAAAAAAAAAAAAAAAAAAAAAAAGGCAGCAAGTGTTAAAACTCCAAGGCAACAAACAGCAGGTTTAGCAGGTTTGGCAGGTTCGCGAAATGAGAGGCCCCTGCAGTGGAAATGTAGTGAATGAGGGAGAGCACAGAGAGGACATGGACAGAGGAACCAGGGCCAGGCCATGTAGGGACCATTGGACATCATAAGTACCTCACTCTCAGTGAGATGGAAAGACAACGTGGTACCTGAAGTGGCCTAGAATGACCTTTCTTGTTCAATGACCACTCTGACAGCTGTAGGGAAAACATGACTGTAGTCGATCAAGGGAGGTTATTACTGTAATCCAGACACAAGTGGTGGCTTGTACCAGAGTGGTGACAGTGGAAGTATTGAGCAGTGGTCTGAAGACAGACATATTTCCAAAGTCAAAGTGGTAAGATTCGCTGATGGACTGCATGTGGTATATGCGAGAGAAAAAAGAAACAACTCCACAGTCTGTAGCCTATTATATTTTTTAAAGATTTTTTAAAATTTATTTTATCTTTAGAGGGGAAGGGAAGGAGAGAGGGAGAGAAATATCAATGTGTGGTTGCCTCTCATGCTCCCCTGCTGGGAACTGGCCTGCAACCCAGGCATGTGCCCTGACTGGGAATCAAACCGTGATCCTTTGGTTCACAGGCCCACGCTCAATCCACTGAGACACACCAGCTAGGGCTGTAGCCTATTATATTATGAGAAGTCTATCAGAGGACATGGCTGAGAGCTTTCAGTTCCCCTGGCTCTCCCTCCAGGTAGTAAACATCCCATGCCTTGCTTCTAAAACATTTCACAATTTTAAGATAGGTAAGTCAGCTTGCCCAAAACATCTAAGGGGAATTTTTGTTTTTTATCCCAAGTGTTCTTTATAAATAAATAAATATACAAATGATAAATAAATAAAAGCTCTGTAGTATCACAGTTGCCACTGGAGGGCCGTATGAGGTTGTCTAGAAACACGGTGGAAAGGAGGACACACTTGCCCGTCTCCCAGGAGTCTGGCTTGGCTAAGGTGGATTAGGAACGTGGACCTGCAGCTGACAGCCAGTGCTGACAATGGCCTTGGAATGGGAATGATCACGCAGAATTCTTAAGCCCTCTTTTAACTAGGAGAACCGCCCAAAGGTCGCCTGCTTTTTGAACTAACACATCTGCATGTGTGACAGCAGGTAACAGGGGAACAGAGACTAAATGAAGAGATCATTAGCTGTTATGACCAGTCCCAGTGGTTCTGCTTGAGGACAAAAAGAATCAGACTAAATTTTATATGTGAGGAAGAGCATTTTTAAAATGTTATCATTTCAATATAATTCACTTTCAACTAAGAGAAAAACAATATTGCACTAAGAAATCTAGGGAAACTGAAGCCCTTGAAAATGTACGGGGTGAAGATGCCCAAGTGTAACCCTGCCTTAGCTGTGGGCTGTGCAGCAGTTTGGAAAGAGCGGCACCGGCTTTTGGGAGGATAAGAGGAGCTACTGTACGTAGGTCATTCAGAACCTTCCTGCTGAAAACAAAGAAGTCATCTTTGTTTAGGACATGAAAGCATTTTCCCTTTCTCTTCTAAACTTCAGTCTTCTATGAGGAACAGATTGAAACCAAGTTTAATTTTGCTTAAAGTTCATTAAGTCAAATATGTCATCAGACCGACTTCTGAAGTTCCCACAAAATAAAAAATAATCAGATATATAAATGGAAGAAAAAAATACTCTTAATAAAGCACATTTAGCGTCCAGATGAAAGTTCCATACTAAATATATGGACACACATATGCCATTTACATGTATGTATACATACACACACACCTCTACATCTACATATCTTTAGAAATGTGAGTTGTTACTATGCAAAAATGACTTTCGATGAAAATAACTTATTCAGTAACCCATGTTAATACCTCCCTTTTCACTACAACAGTATTTTCATGCTTTCAAAAATTAAAGATCTAAGACTTACTTACTAAATAATCTACAGCCAAGTTAATGAAATTCTTGTACTAAGTGGGCATCTCAGAGATGAACTGTGCATCACAGAAGGATTTAAGGGTCAGTTATAAACCTGGAACTTGTGAGTTGATCCATTCTACTTCAATAAAATGTGTGTCTAACTTTCAACCACAGCAAGCACATAGGGTTAAACAGATTTTCACACAATTCAGCAACTTTATTTAGTATGTCCATCTTAAAATGCAGGCCATGTGGCATATGTGAAGTTCACTGTGAGAGGCCAAAGGCAAGGTGAGAAGCACCTCAAAGAAGCAGGTGGCACCTATGGGGCTGTGGGAACCAGAGCAGAAGGGAAGATCACCAGGCCAGCCAGCCAAGAGCTAGCCTAAGAGAAATGCCATGTGTTTTAAGAACTAGCCTAAGAGAAAACTGAGTTCAAACACCACTTCCGTAAGCAAGTATCACAACTTTCTGAACTTTTAGGCAATGAATCGCAAAAAGCGGCTTCTCACATAGGCAAGTCTACAGAAAATGCTCTAGAAGACAGGGGTGGGCAAACTTTCTGTAAAGGGCCAGACAGTAAACATCTTAGGGATTCCTAATCATGGAGTCTGTGTGGCAACGACTCAGTACTGGCACGGAAACAGAAAGCAGCCATAAAATGTAATGTCAGTGAGAAAGCGAGGTTGTGATTTCACAAGGTTTCATTTACAAAAACACGCAGAGAGCCAGACTTTGGCTACAGGGCATGTCATGTCCACCCTGCTCTAGGCGAATGCTCTCAGTGTTTCCTGATAGCAAGTAAGAAGCACTGTTTACATTCCACATGTGCAACAGGTGTGTCGGTCAGTATGTCTCCCAGTACGGTGTTTACTGGCAACGATGGACTCTGGCATTTCTTATCCTTTTTTTGTTTGTGTTTTGTTTCGGGGGTGGGGGGAGGTTTCTTCTTTTGACATCATCAGAAAGCACTAAGTTGATCTCACAAATGGGTAGTAATTCACAGTTTGACAAAAGCTGCTCCAGTGTCAACAGCAACTGGGACTTACTCTTTACCCCAAGCAGTACGGGAGCTTTCTAAGAATATATGATAGTTAGGGATGGATAGACAGTTTGAATGTTTTCTACCGGCCATGTCCAAGTGTATGTTTTAGGAACCCAGCAGTTTGAAAAAGATAAATGCTGTCCCATAACACTTAATATTGTTGTAGTTTATAAAAGGTGAATGCTTGTATATGTAAAATAGAATAGTGATTGTAACACCTACACACCTTGTAAAACTATTGTGAAAATGAAGCATTTTGATTATCTGCCACACAGCTTGTATTCAGTAAGTTTTCTATATTATCATTATTCCAATAATTAAGTACCAAGAAGTAAAAGTACATTTAAAAATCAAGTTGTTATAATCTACACTAAAAGTAGGCTTCAAAGTACGTTAAAATCCTATTTAATTAATGAAGATGATCTTACCTGTATTATTTAAAAATAGTAAGTTTTATACTCGTTATATTATTGGCACTAGTTATATTATTATCTACCAAAATACACAATAGAAAACTTTTAACTGCCCTGGTCTCCCTCCCTCTTCCCACCCAAAAAGATAGAGAAGAATTTAAAAGTATAGACTGCATCCCCAAACTATCTTTAGATCAATATCCACCCTCAAGTGACCTATAGCAGAAGCTGCAGGGGAAAAAATTCAAGAAAAATAAAAGATGCTCCAAAAGCTATGTGAGAACCATTACTCCCAGTGTGTGTTCAGTTAAAACTTGCCCTGTGAAAACATCCATAAAATCAACTTTTCATAGCTAGAAAAATGATTTTGCATACCAAGTAACTGTTTTGCATCATCAAAACAACAGCTAAAAGGTGAGCTCTGTAAGAGCAGAGATGTCTGTCTGTGTTTTCCACTGCTGTACACCCAGAGCTTAGAAGAGTCCTTGACACATAGGAGGTTCTCACTAAGTATTAGTTGCAAGCAAGAACAGTGAACAAATGACTTGTCAACTTGTTTATGGCATTCAAAACATTAATATAAAATGCACATTATTTAGAAGTGATGAATTTAAAGATTTCTTGACATCTCTAGCTTAACTGGTTTATTAATCTTCTGAATGGTCAGAAATGCATGAATGTCTGCAAGTGTTTTCACAGGAACAAAGAAATCATCTTACCTTCTTTTTCCACTCTAAAAACAAAAGTTCTTTGTGTTGTAACAACCTCAAATTTGTTGTCTCCTTGAACTCGTACTGTAGATATAGCAGAAAGGGGAATCATTCCTTTGGAATACTTCTCCTGTATTGATTACAGAAAAAGATACACAAAAGAAGACACATTAAAATGAAATTCTCTTGATCTTATTGAAACAAAATGGCACAACATTTACAAGAGCTTCTCTTTCATGATTTCAATCTAATTTTTTAAATGACATACAAAGAGTATAGGCGTATAATCTCACATAAACTTAATACCCTCAGAAAAGAAAATATAAATGCTCCTTTCAAGTAAAACGTCTTCAATATTCTCTTCATCGGGATTTAAAAGGCAAAAAATCAAATACAAATAATCGTACTACACTGGCCAAAAAAACAGCAGCATGTTCTTTAAGACAATCTGGTCAAAAAGATTTTATGGTGTTTGCAGGCATCTGCTGGCCATAGCAGGTACTGTAACTGAACCACTTCAAAATGACTGCTCTTACATATTATGAACAAGAATATATCTAAGAAACCAGACTGCTGAATTGTATCAATTTTCCATGTTACTTGATGCTCTGGTGATGATGATGATCTTAATCTCACAGTAGCATCTCTTTACTTTTTATTCCCCAATGAAAAAAAATGGACGTGGCTGTTTGCAAATGATATATGCAGATCATAATTTTGCTCAAGAAGGTCATTTTGCCTTCATTTTCCTGGACTCTCTTAAACCATATGGCATAATGACTACCCCACAAACTCAAGTATTTACTAGGGGTATAAAGTTTACCAGGCCCTGTGCTGGAAAGAAAATTCAAGGAGAAGGAAGTACCAAACCATCCCAGGCAGAGAACAAGTGCCAAGTTCATATTCTTCCCAGCAGTAAACTGTCATACACAGCGGATGTGTAAGAGACCGTCGGCAAAGGACAGTCGCCGCCAGCAATGCGGCATCCACCCAGAGGTTTATCCTCTGCTACTGGGCAAGACAGACGACACTATCGTGGAGCTTCCTTAGTTCTCTGACAGCTTCTTCTCCTCCACAGCCTTTGCTCCAGTCTCTCATCCCTTTCTGTGCCCATCAAAACCCTACCCATTCTTTCAGTGTCATCTGAAACACCGATGCTGCGAAGGCTTTGCTGTGTTCTCCCAGACAGCCAACACTGAAATCAGAACTCTGATTTAGGAAGAAGAGTGGGCAACCCCACGGAAAAAGGAGAAAGATGTCAAGAAATGACTAATTACAAAGTAACTTATTCTCATTCTTTTCCATTGTTTTTATCTTCCCTCCCTAAGAAAGAAAAGTCCTTTCTTGCTATTTCAACTGCCGGTTTTAATGCAGAGAATTCTAAAACCTACCTGCCTTCCTTATCCATTTTGGTCAACCCCTCTCAGATACTTGAAGTTATCAACAGTGCACATAACTGTCCCATCAGCAGCTCAACTTTAAAACGCACTTATCTCCTGAAAATGTTACGTTCCCTCTCTATCTGCCCATTAAAACTGTATTCTTCTAGTCAAGTAAGTCTTAAGTAGGACAGTCTCTGGCCTTTGCTGACCTTCTGCACCCACATAACCTGGGGCTCTCCCCTCAGCTACCCTGTCAACCTGTTCCCTGCCACTCCCTGACTCTTGCCAGTCACACTAACCTTCTTGAGGTCCCCTAAACATACCATGTTTCTGCCCAAACTAGTGCCTTTGCATACTATTTGTTCTGCAAGCAATGTTTTTTTAATATTTTCTCAATTAAATGTATTGGGATGACATTGGTTAATAAAATTACATAGGCTTCAAGTGTCCAATTCTATGATACGTCATCTGTACAGTGCAACATGTGCCCACCAGCCAAAGTCCAATCATCTTCTGCCGCCTCTCACCCCCTTTCTTCCAGTAATCACCACACTGTTGTCTGAGAGCTTTTCTTTGTCTTGTTTGTTCATCTGTTACTTTCAGTTTTATATCCCACATAAATGAAATCATACGGTTCTTAACTTTTTTCTGTCTGACGTATTCTGCAAGGAAAGTTTTTCATACCCAACTGCACATAGTTAAAGATGCTCCTACAACTTCCATGTTTCAGCGTAAGACACATTCCCGAAGAGAGCCTTTCTGACTGGCCTCCTCCCTCAGGACCTCATTCCCACCCAGGCAGGTAACCCTAATTGAAGCTAACAGCAACCTGAACTTCTCCTTTATGACACTCACTAAATATCATTTAAATGATGATTTTTATATTTACTGTGTGCTCTTTTGATTAATATCGACTGCCCACACAGAATATGGGTCACATGTCTGTTTTCCTCACCATCTTTCACATAATCAGTAGTGTATAAATATTTTCAAAATAAATGAATGCTATGTCCAATCAATCACAGTTATACCGAACTCTGACAGCTCATTTTTAATGCTTTTCTAAATTTCTCCTTGGAACACTTGCACTGGCCTATGCAGCCGACACCTGGGAAGTGAACGCCTGACTTACTGCACGCACTCCCGATCAGCCTCCCCACTTTCAACTTATTTTCTTTCTAACATTCCTCACATCTCGTTGTTCATATGTCAGAGTTGGAGAAAATAAAAAAGATTCTCAAAGGAGAATGAAAAGATGGGTCTTGAAATCTGTATAGGACTTTGATGGATGGCAATGGCTAGGAAGGTTAAGAGGAACAAGAAAAAACATGGAGATGAAAACAAAGGAAAAAACACACTCTGGTTTCTCACAGTGTGTATCCAGACATGGCTGGAAAAGGTCATTGCAAAGAAATAAACTAAATGACTGGCTAGACAAAGGAAGCCCAATAAATGCGGGTGGATTACAGTGGCACTACGAGATCACTGAGGGCTCTGGGAATGACAGGAGGAAGAGAGTATGTCCCCACCATAAGGCAGCCTATGGCTTGGGGAAGCGTGCAGCACCCTGGGGAACAGTGTAAGGGCCTCTCTGGCTGTAAGAGCTGAGGCTACCTGTCACAAATCTAGACTGTCCAAAAACACTTACAGTCTGTCCCTTAGGTAAGCCATTCTCAAATTTTAGTTTCCCTAAGAATTAGAAGGGCTTATAAAATTATATTTCTAGTGAGATAATTAGCTATTTGTTGTATAAAATGTTACCATTAACCATTTTTCAATAGGAAAAAAATCAAGTAGCATTGTAGAAAAAGAAACGGAAGTTTAAAAAGATATTTTTCCTTCCTCTAGATCTCTTTAAAGAGATTAAAAGACAAGTCCTTGAAAAATAACAACTCACCTACAAACCTATAATAATAAAATTACATTTAACAAGGAAGTACTTAGTAGAACAGTAATAGAAAAATAATTCTCCAGAAGTGATCAAAATGTACTTAACAAGCTAAATATTGTGTTGCTTTAACCTCAGGAAGTTGCAGTTCTTCTAATGGCTTGTTTATAATCTATCACGAGATAATTACAAGATATATCTAATAATTTTCAGCACTGTAAAGTTGATTTTACATTTCTCTTCTAACAACACACATGATGAAGACAATATAGGGAAAAACTCAATGACGACAGCTCAAATAACTATCTTTTTCAGACTAAAATTCTCCCTAAGGAAAGAAATTTTAAAGCATCCCTTGAGCCTGTAACACACAGATATCTAGGTCAAGTTTGTCATTTATCTACCACTTTCAGACAATGAAACGACCACAGGGCAATTCTGCCCACAGCTGAGTAAAATGGGGGGTGAGCTAGATTTCTTGGCAGGTGATAAGATATCAAGGCTATTGGATGTTGCCACTTTCGGTAATACAATGAAAAGTCCTTGCAGAGACATGATTGAGCAGTGCTAAGCAAAGCGGAAGAAAACCAGGGAAACAGGCAACTCTGCACACTGCCTCCTGAAAGCCCAACTACGTGCTCTTCGAGTGCACATTTAAACATAAAAGACACCCCCCCTTCCCCGCTCAATGTATGTGACCACTAAAACCTCACACCTCGCTGACACAGTAGCTATGACTGCTCCTACGGCCAAGGCTGCATCATTTTATTGCATCAACATTTAAAAATATGACAGGCACTCATCCCCTCAATGCACTGGAGATGAGCTTTTAAAGGACAGAGTGAGTCCAGTTGGACACAGATACTAGAAATTCTCTCCCCTGAGTAGTGATAATGAGACCACCACCAATAGAGCTTCGTGGCATGGAAGCCTATCTCATTCCTAAACAGTTTTCTTTCTCATTTCAGTCAAACTGGAGAAAGGCACTGGGCTGAAGAAAACTAGGGGTCAGATGTCAACCGATAGAGACCACAAAGCACCCACCCTACACACAGAAGTTGTCTCGACATTCAAATACACAAGCGAACTAAAGACTGGAGCTACAGCAGAAAAAAAATATTCACCTCTCAAAAAATATTCACTCCACTATCTTGCAAACTTCCAAGAGGTGTGTTTAAACCTGTTTGACGCTCTGTCTGGATCACTGCCAAGTAATACCAAATAGTTAACACTTCTCTAAACTTTCCCTCCACTTGGATTTGACTATGGTTAGTATCTTCAGTTTTTGTTTTATCTAACTATGCATTTGTGCAAATATATATGTAGTAAATACAAACATACATATAGACAGGTAACTTTTGAAAAACATCTGTAGATATAATGACACTTCCCTCCTAAATGTTTCAGAACTGATGAAAACAGTGTCACATCATAGACACTCAATTGCCTCATCATAGACATTCAATTGCCTAAAGACTGTATCATAACCACTCTCCCATAATCGTCAAAGATTTTCAGTGAGTTCTATCTCCAAACACCCTTCCAGGTTCCTCCCCCACAAGCCTCCTTAACACACTCTACTCACCACCCGGAGGAAACTACATACACACTAAAACGGATTTCCCGTCTGTGCATCTCACTGTTCTCACTGCCCTCAAGTCCTATTCCCTCTAATTTCTCTACATATGAACATCCCTTTCTTCAAGACCCATGGCCCATAAAATCTCACGCAAGAAGACTTCCTGGGTTCTTCCACAGGCCCTGCCAGAACACAGAGTTAACCCTCCTGGCTTTGCCATTCCCTACCACGGTGTCATTTTCAAACATTCCTTACTGCTTTCTAGGATAAAGAAGGCATTTTCTCATTTATCGTGTATCACTCACAGCAATTCCGGAAGGATGTAGAAAATCCTCCACAAGTGACTATCAGGTATCTAAGGTTTTTAAAAATTCCAATTTTATGTGTCAATAAAAAGTTAAATTATTGAAAAGAGTGTTTCACCCTATTATAATTCTTTTGATGTGATAATCAACCCATATTCTTAAAAAAAATGTATCACCTGCTTAGTTTACTAAATTACACTCGGTACTCATAAAGCAATCTCTGAAAACTGTAAAATGTAAACTTACCTTCTCATTATTGTAATAAGAAATGCTATGGCCATCAAACTTCACCCATCTCTTCTGAAACATACGTTTTCTGTAAAACATAGGAAATTGTTATTTTACATTTAAGCACCATGAACTTGAATTTTAAATACACTTGCAATGTAACAGCGTTGAGTACATTCCCATTTGCTGCTAGGCAATGCAGGGAACAATAGGCCATGGCAATGCATAGTTTTGGCAACGGTGCACAAAGGGAAAAAACATGCCTGATGACACTTTCCAAGCTGCTGACACAGGCCTTCAAAATAATGACACTGTTAGCAGCGCTGTCACCACATCTGCAGGGATGAGTGCAGAACAAAGTGTTCTCACACACCCTGTCACTGTACCCATTTCCCTTGAAGTAGATAATCCTTTAATGAAGGTCATATTAAGTTTACAGCATTTACTTTACCTTTATTTTTGCTAAAGTAACAACACTTTGTCAAGTGGGTTATTTTTTCAATAATTTACATAGATAAATCATTTAATTATGACCAAATAAGCTAAAAAAGCACTGTCTAAACACAGGATCAGTTACAATCATCCCAAATTCATTGAAGCATTAAGATTTTAGGGGGAAAAAATCATATGGAAGGCAAATGCCATTTAAAATAGTTACTAACATGAGAAACAAAGTAAAATAATATAATCCCATGTTTCATATGTAGGCTTAAAAGAGAAAAAATTTTCTGACTATGTAAGGGAGAAGTGAAGAAAACCATTTCTACTTGGGTTTTTTGTTCTGCTTTATTTCAGTTCTCTTTCCTGAAGACTGACAACCCTAAAGGTTTTGAATATCCTCCTCTCTGCTTGTCTCTCAGTGTGGACTGATACAATCGAGATGCTTTTAGCCTTTAACTTTTTTTTTTTAAAAAGTCACTTCTAAACAAATAGATAAAGACAGCTATCTATCTCTTCTTTCTGCAGCGTTCTGACATGTTTAAGGTAAGGAACTGGCAAAAGGTTCGGCAGTGTTCAGAAGATTTGGAGATAGAGAAAAACTTCAGAATGTGTGGAGAATTTTTCTCCTGGGCTTTTTCTGAGTACCACACACTTATTTCTCAGCAAGCCTCCCACTCCGATCCTTGGCCAATTTATTCCGCTTAAGATAAAATTAGAGAAGATCAAATCAGAAGGGGGAAGTTTCATAGTTCCTCAGTGCAGACATTTTCACATATAAGCACTGAATTATGAAGTAGTAAGAACACGCACAGACCTTAACATCATTTAACCACGACTAACTACCCAACCCTCTTCCCATCTCATTCCCTCATCTTTCTGCTTCTTTTTAACCCCTCTTGGTCGGATGTGGGTTTTCTCGACACTGCAACACACAGCAGCGTTACAGAGATCTGGTTTTTACTTCCACCAATCCAAGGTTCTTCAAATTCCCAGCATTAAAATTTAAAAGCAAACACACAATAACAGGACATTCAACAAAATCACCCTGCACTCATTTCAGTCCATCTCTGTCATGTAAAGGCAAGGAAACACATCTTTCCATACGACTGCGGCCGTAATTCCATAAACCAAGATTTGTTTTGTGCCCCACCTGCCTTACAGGTGGGTAGTGGTAAAATAAAGCTCAGTAACTTAAAATCTCCCATTTTATTATAGAAATAATGAACATCTATGCGAGAGAAAGGCCTCAGAACTTTCCATTATCACTCTATTCCCTTTGCTAACTACTCCTTATCTTTCAGAGTTTTGCCTCTACCATCTACACAGGCATTCCTGCCCTGATAAGCCAGTTCAAAGCAGATCACAAAATCTGATTCTCCCTCAAAGCACCGACTCCTCTTCCTCATAGCTCTTAAATACATTTGCCTACGTGCTTAATGTTTGTGTCCCACACCAGTCTTTACACTTTACAAGAGCAAAGTTCAAGAGCGTTTCATTCTCTACTGTATGATCAGCAACTAACACAGACACAAACAGAGTACTAAAAAAAAAAGAATTTGTTGAATGAATGAGTGACATGATTATGTGGCTGACTCCTTATCCTTCACATCACAGCTCAGAAGTCATTCCCTGTAAGTAAATATCCTATTTCCCTAAAATATCCTATTTTATCACACAGATCCTTCAGGCCCTCTTGGGCTGCTCCACTTTCTTTAATCAGACTTAACAGATTCTGTAATCATATACTTGTTTTTGCTTCATCTGTCTCCCATGACAGATTTTTAAATACTTGAATATACAAACGATTTTTGTTTTATCAATGTAAAACCAGCAACTGCCACAGTTTCTAGCATATAAAATGTGCTAAAGAAATATTTAATGAATATATTTTTCACTAAAAAATAATCCAATTTCCATTTTATATACAGAAAAAATAACACTTCAAATCACTACTAAAACACTTCACCTTTAATTTCTTTTTTTTTTTTTTTGCTTTTTTCAAATACTAAAGATCGGATTTTCACATGAGCATATAAAAGCTTTGTAAAACCAACTTATTATTAAAGAAAAATTAACACTGCACAAAAAGTGAAAAAATGACCATTAACTTCCATGTAATTTTAAAATATATTTTAGAGTTAAACATTTTTTAAATGTATTTATTTGGTACTTTCCTATTTAAAATGCAAGTTAGATAATTTAAGATGTTTCTAAAACCAAATTTATATATAAGCAACCTATTTTTCTCATTAACAGTGTCAATATTCAATCACCATATTTTGCCACATATAATTTGCACTTCTTGCCCAAATTTCTGCGGGAAAAATAAGGATGCACATTATACATGGGTAGTACTAATTCTGTACCTATATAAATGTTTTTAATTCTTTTACTTATGCTTATGCATTAAAAGTGCAAATCTAGAAATGATGATGAAATCCATATGCAAAATAATGCCCTGGAGTACAATAATCAGTTTTGTTTCTAAATATAAATAAATAAAAAGTTGAATTAAAAAATTAAAATGAAAGATTTTTTCCCTGAAAGTATGGACCACAAACATGGGTGCACACCACACCCGGGAACACACGGTACACGGCCAATTCAGCGGCTGTGCTCTGCATGTGAACCTCAATATGGAGTTCTAATAACTGGTTACTTAAAGAACTGACACTTAGATCCTTTACATAGCATTGCTCTCCTTTCTACCTAATAAAATCTTTGATTTAATATTGGTAAAACTTACAAATTAATCAAAATTTCAACTAAATTTTAAAAGAGTTTCAGAATGATCTGTTGCTAAATGTCAATGTACAATTTTAAATCAATATTGGTGAATATTAAGTTTTTTAAGAATTTTTAAATATTTCTCTCATGTATTTATAAAAGTCTATTAGATACTAAACTATGAATTCTAGTGGAATTATGTAAGATTAATGTACTACACATAATTAGAGGTTGCTGAAGTACTTTAAACATTTCTCTCTAGTATAAGATGCTTTTCCCTTAAATGCCTTTTAACAGTTGATTTTGTTTAGTAAACATTAAATAAAAAAAGACAAGGTATGAAATGCAATGTCGTCTACTATCACATGACACAAATGGGATCTGAAATAATTGTGAATTATTACAGACAGATATTAAAGCCTTAGTCAATTAACAATTTAGTAGGCACAGTAATTTTGGTAATAAAAACAGAAAACACTTCTATAGTGCTTTGTTCTAGGCACGGTTGCAAGCCATACACAAATATTCTTTCATTTTAATCCTCCAAACAACCACGTAAGTAATATTATTATTCCCATTTTACAGATGAAGGCACAGAGGCACTGGCAGGTTTAATAAACTGCCCACATCCTACACACAGTAGAGAGCCTTTCTGGGAGTCAGACTGGGTGGTCTGTGCTTGTAGCCACTCCCCAGACCCAACCGAGGAGGTTTCATAGCCAAGCGCTCTGGACCTCCCTTCAGGCAGCAGTAACACCTGACCTCTACCCATTTTATTCAGGAGTTCAATTTTACAAAGTCCTTCTGAATTCCTTTGGGAAAAAAGGTAAAGCAGACAAGAAACACATTAGCCTAGACTTTATCCTCATTCTTCTGTTTTTAGGTTTCTGAAGGGAAACATTGCTTTAAGAAGCTGTTTTAGAATAGTTTATAAGGCTTGTGCAGTGCTACTGAATAGGTTTCTCCAAACTCTCCCCTTGAGCCCTGGGATGGCAGGTGGTATCAAGTCCCAACTGCTTTCGGAAACACAGCCTCACCACCTGGGGTCAGTTTTTGTTGTCCGAAAATTTGTGTCCCAAAACTTCTTTTTTAACAACAGTGTACATACAATTAAATCTCTGTAAAGTGCTCACACAGAGGCATTTCTGTTTAATATCGTCCCTACCTATCAGCAGACTTTTTTTTTTACAGATAACATCTTACAGCTTTAAAAAAAAATCCCAAAAATCAAACAAGCATGCTATTAATTTAAGGTAGCAGATGTTACCAAACTGTCATCTCTAAATACCACCCAGCCGCAATGAACCTCAAAGGCACTAAGTCAAATTTATTGGTTTATTAATCATGGTACTTAGATCATCACAAACATATTTCTCAGTCATTCTAAATAATATCTAAGGACAGAGGTACCGATACGCTTTACCAGAGGCACCTGCCTTGCTTGCGTAATCCAGTAGCGTTCATGCACATTGTCTCGTTCTCTGCTCTAACCCTGACTACACTCAATATGTTTCAGAACTACTATAATTTCCAAAAGTATAGATTTTTATTTACCTAATTATTTTACCTACTCTTTTAAGCTTAAAGCTTTTAAATGATGCAGTATTAGTTATAAAGTATTTTACAAATATGGATCCATGGAATTGCTGTATTTCTATAAAATGAATGCAACTTTTCTATTTTGAAATGCATCTCCTCACTTTTAAGCAAACCAAGATGAGTTGCTAAGATTATATACACCAAAACAAGTTGGGGCCATTAAAACAAAAATCAAAAATTCTTTGAAATCCAGCTTTCTTTTCTGCTATACCTAACCCTTCAAAAAAATTTTTTTAAATGTTATTTAATGTAAAATTTCAGATGCTGAAAGGACTTTGGAAAGTCAATAATAAAGCATGAATATTTATGTGATTACCAATTTTTACAATATTTACACAGACCTTAGTGCTTACATGATATGATATATGAAAAGCTATGTTAAAATATTCACTTCTTTATTTTACAGTCATATTTTATTTTTAAAAAATCCAACATTAAACCAGCTACTAGTTAAGATGATCAATTAAAAGTTTATGTTTACCTCTTCTCCTCCCAAAACTTCCAAGGATTAAAAACAAAAGTAAAAATAAATACCTACAAACCAGCACTGACTAGAGTTGATAATAGTAACACTATTTAGAAACTGGGGAAGCAGAAGGAAGGACGGGAGCAGCCTTCAGAGGCTTCAGAGAGCTGACAATTTACCCGCAAAATCTGAGATCTCAGCAGGTGGAGGCACCAAGGAATTCTGGAAGTGACTCTGAAGGAGAGCGGGATGCTGAGGAGAGGAAGACTGTTCGAGAGGCAGTTTGACAGATAAACTGGGGCCCTTAGGACCACGGGCCAGTATCCCTCCCGCACTCTGCCCTGCAGAATGCTAGAGTTCATTCACTGGAGAAGATCACACAGGGGTCTCTGCAGGGGGAGACACAGGGCTGAAGGCAGGGGTAGTGTTAAGAGCAGCAGAATCACAGCATTGTTCACAGTGGCCAGGACACGGAAACCACTGAAGTGCCCCTCAGCAGATGATATGGTGCATATATACAGCAGACTACTACTCAGCCAGAAGCAAAGATGAAATACTGCCATTAGCGACAACATGGATGGATCTTGAAAATATCACCCTAAGCAAAATAAATCAGACAGAAAAAGTAAGAACCATGTGATCCCACATGTGGGATACAAAACTGAAAGCAAAAAAGGCACAAACAAGACAAAGGAATTCACAGACACAGATAACAGGATGGTGGCCACCGGAGTGAAGGGGGTGGGAGGTAGTAAAGGGTAAAAGGGGTCAAATACCTGGTGACAAAAGGAGGTTTGACTTTGGGTGGTGAACACACAGTGCAACATACAGATGATGTATCACATAAGCGTTCACCAGAAACCTATATAATTGTATTAACCAGTGTTACCCCAATAAATTTAATAAAAATAAAAATCAGTAAAAATTGAATGAAAGTCTATGTGTAAATATTTACACTTAGAGCCCACTTTCCCTACTAAGCTCTGAAAAAAACTGTTTACTAGTCTTATCACCCTCAAGAAGGGAATTCATTTAAAAGATAATGGTATGAGGAGTCTCCAAGGAAGATCATCTTATGAAAAATAGACAACAAGACCCATCAGAGCCTGTTCCAATCAGCTTTGTAGTATCTCATGTTAAAAAATGAACAGCCCCAGATCAACAAAACACTTGAGGAAAACTCTAAGGTAAAAGAAGGAAAGGACATACCCCCTCCAAAAAATGGAAACAGATTCTACAGGAAAAGAAAGCTTCAAAAAACATATTAATATCCTCAGAGTATATGAAGAGAATATACTGTGTCCATGTAACAATAATAGTACATTACAAAAAGAACAGCCAAAAGAACTGCTTTCCATATTAAATATAGGATAACAAAACACAACAGTGGGTTCAAAAATGCAATTGAAGAATCTTCTCAGAAATGAAAAATGAAAAAAGCTACATTTTATCAGCATTTTGATGCAGGGAGTCCAATACTAAATTCCCAGGAATTCCAGAATTTCTATATTTAATAGGGGCTTACTGGCTTCTGAGTGACCTGAGTCCAAACCACTGCCTGGGCTTTGACCTTGCCTGGGGAGTAACCTTTGTTTTTTTTTCCTTTGCCCTAGTCTTTCTTCTCTTCAACCTGAACATGCAAGTCACTGACAGTTTCTCCATCCTCATCCTAGCACCTGACCGTGCGACCCTGCATCTTCCATAAAATAACCGCACCTAACCCCTGCCATCAATCGCACAGACTTCAGTACCTGCAGATTTCGCCTACGTCAGTGCGCTTTCACTCCTTCCAGCCAGAAAAGTATTTCATCTAAACATGCCAGCTCAAAATGTACCCATTTCCCAAAGATCAACTGAACTGCTGCTTCTCACTACAAGGTCTTTGAAGAAGAAATGTTTTCTCAGCCTGTTACCTCCTGATTCTGTACTCTATGGACCTGACCTGTCTGTACCAATTACTATACTCCTTTAGTTTTATTTTTAGTTTCCTAGATAGAAGACAGGCAAAAGACAAGCAACAGATACACCTCACTTATCT
Source organism: Anoura caudifer (assembly GCA_004027475.1). Taxonomy (NCBI): domain Eukaryota; kingdom Metazoa; phylum Chordata; class Mammalia; order Chiroptera; family Phyllostomidae; genus Anoura; species Anoura caudifer. The sequence continues at coordinate 612,612 of PVKU01000093.1, read as the reverse complement.
TTGTATTCCTCCATAAATTCTTACACTAGGATACATCTATATTGCTTAATCAGGCTCATGTGTTCAACTTCTGCTGTCCTGGGCTCACATACTACCCAATGCTTCTCCATGATTAAAAAATTAATATTTTAAAAAGAAAATTTAGCTGAGTAAGAAATAAAGTCCTAGAACATCTTGCCAAGTAAAATATGAATTCCTCGAGATACACGGTCTGTCCTGAAAAAAATCCAGCCATTATTAATATAACAAGAATCGTTTGTGGGACATCCATGTAACCTGGCAGCCAAGGAGAGTGGGCTGGAATCCATATGCATGAACAATGATGACTTCACTGTACTAGTCAGTGGGAGCAGTAGACACCACTGAGTGAGCATATGTACTGAGTGGCCGTCACATTCAAAATGACTGAGTGGGCAGCTGATGGGGACTGGGAGAACTGTGTGAGGCCCCAAGGTGCCTGCTTTGAAAGGGACTGAGGCATCACTGTCCAATACAAGAAACACTGTACATATTTCTTGCATCTTGTATCTTCTTCAATAAATGTCTCTATTTTTCATATTACATGGCCACATACTTTCTGGACAGACCTTGTATATTACAGTTTTAATAAATATGCTCAGTGTGTTATGCAGAGCACATACATCTTTAGAAAATAGCAAGTAAAGAGTTTCCTATAGCAGGTATTCTGGGATATTTCAATATGTGCACATCCCATAAAAGATACAGAAGTCACACCATGTTTTCGTCTTACAGCAACTCACAGGATTCTTCCTCTGAGTTACAAATTTGGAATATGCTGGAATAATTATATACTATCTTTCATATTTGCATCTATTCAGATTTGCTGAAATGCTTGAGCTTATTAGTTACAGCTAAAAAAGGGGAGAGGGTTAGATGTTTTTTATCCTCAAAATTCAGCGAGTATTTTAAAACAGGTACCATTTACTAAGTTTTTTATCTGCTTTCCCTATTTGAAACACTAATAAGAGACCCAAGTTCAACATTTTATCAAATTTCTCCCATATGACTTTGTAAACCAATAATATCGAGCCATATCATAATTAGATCATTCAAATATTCAAATAAACTTCATACTTTAAGCTCAACTGGAAAATGTTTCAGTATTTCTTTAGTTGCGTAACAGTACATAATTACATTCTTACTAAACATTGGGTGGTTTTCACATACTGTTCATTAATTCAGAACTGTCACTTCCATTTCAAAAACAAATACAGACTCAATCATGTGAAATAAATCCAGATTATAATCTGATTATGTTAATGTCACTCATGACTGAGGACCGTTTCAAACAATATTTGGAGAAGGACAACCCAGTGTGGCTATTTGTTTTGAAACTGTGTTTTGACAACACACACACGTGTCTCTAAGGAGGAAACAGAGAGATAAAAAGAAGAGCCCGCTGCCCTAGTCAAGCACACTAGTGTCACCCACAGCACCCGCTGATTTTGAACCAAATCGTGTTCAGAGCTCAGCTTTAGAAAATCCGTATAAATAAAACTAGCTGTTTCAGAAAGTCTCCAAGGAAAACACCATGTCTAATGCTAAGGTTTCTGACTGATTCATTCAACAACAAATATTAAGAGCATCTATCACGTGCCAGGCAACGGTCTAGCCACTGAGGATACCGCAGTAAACAAAAGCCAATTAGATGCTGTCCCCATGGAGCATGTATAAGATAAATCATATAGTACAGAGCCCCATGGAGAAAACTAAACTAAGGGAGTAATGAGGTGGTGAGGGAGGGGCAGTGATCATTTTAAATTTTGTGTGCAGGGCCTCAGTGAGGAGACATTACAGCAAGAACTGGAGGGAGGCAGGGCACAAGCCCTGTGGCTCTCTGGAAGAGCATTCCAGGCAGAAAGAGCAAGTGCAGAGGTCCATGAAGAGGGTTCCTGCTTCTCACTACTTCTATATTTAATAGATGAAGAGAAAGTGGTTTTCCTATTTTTGTGATCTATCAGGTTTTAATTTTCTATTTGGGGCCATGGGGAGATGGAAGAAGCTCATAGAAGATTTTAGCCATCCATCTAACCTGTTTGGTGCCTCTATGGCACCCAGGCCACATACAGCCCATTATCTGTGTTTATAAAGTTTTATTGAAACAGCCTCATTGAATGTGTTGGCTTACACATTCTCCAGGCTGCTTTCACACTATAACTGCTGACTTGCTGATGTCTCATACAGATGATGTGGCTGTAAAGATTAAAATATGTATTATCTGACGATGTACAGAAAAAAAAATTTGCTAACACTTTCTTTCAGAATTCAGAAAGTTGTCTAAATCATTGCTACCTGCACTGAAAAGACATGTGATCATGAGTTAAAACACAGTTCAGTAACCTCTGAGCAATGGGTGGGTAGGCATCACTTTGACTAATGAGGATCCTAAACAGCCTTGCAATGGCCTACAGAGTCTAACGAAGAAGAGGAAAAATTCTGACTCTACTTCTGACCTAATAAATATATGCTTCTTGGCCAGTTATACATATTTCTTTCCAGCCATAGCAATATAAACATGGAGAATTTTTTTTTTAATTTCTTGGTGATACAACAAGCTCCTTGGTTTATTCTCCTATGTCCATTCCTCCTGGTATGCAGGAGAAAAAAAATTTAAGGCAGAAAACAGAATTATTTCCCCTAAAGTGGAAAAATATAAATCTAGAAAACTTGAGCACCTAACCTTAGGCAAGCTCGGAACAGAGAAGATGGGAAGTCAGAGTTCTGACAAAGAGAAGGGGAAATGTTCTAACTGTCCCAAAGGTGGCCAATAGCAGCAAAGCTTTGTCAGGGCGCCTGGGGCATAAACATACCAACCCCGTAAAGGGCAAGGTTCCACCCAAGATTACGGAGGAAACCACAGCTGCTGAAGGCTCTGTACCCAGAGTGTGCTAAATCTTCCAGTGATATTTTCAGAGAGCACCCAGCTCCCTAAACACTTAAATTTTACAGAAAATGAGAGATTTCAGACTATTCTGGCTCATCATTCATTCCACCACTGTGTATACTTGAGTGCTGAATTATTATACATTTGCTCTTTCACTATGCATTTACCAGTAATACTGGAGACTGATGGAAAGCAGACACAGCTGACTGACTGCTTGATCATCCTAATGTAACCAGAAAGGAGTGAAACAGAGTAGAGTAACTGATAATAAGAAGCACTATGCACCTAATTTGCTAAAAGGATGCAGTCATATGAAATATTAACCATATAATTAAAAGCCATAAAAGTGGTGATGGGTTTTTGACTTCTAAGAAGTGTAATTCCTAAAAAGAAAAAAAAACACAAGAGTAAAAATATAAAATAAAATACAAAGAAGTGCAATTCCTGTTCCCACTAGTCAACTGCTACTTATGCTAATTTTTTTGCTAATAAAGTCTGTCTTAGGTCAAACCAAGGCTTTCTAGACATGATGCACATTTGGGGGAAACAGGAGAAAACCAGCATACTGTAGAGATCCACCACATAAATGCTTAAACATTGGAGGTTTAACCCCAAAATAATTTACTAAATCATGAGGAACATTTCAAGTAAATATTTCAAAAAGACATCCAAAAAAACCAAGATGCCAGGAAGCAATTCTAATTAAACATAATCCCTTCCCAAAGATTTCTCAGTACTATAAAATGCGTAAGGGACAGAAGTTTCTTTGTAAACAGAAATGATAAGTCCATTTTAAAAGTATAATATTCAAGGGATTCTGACCTCCTGTGCAACATACAAAAATCAAAACAATATATCAATATCAGTGAAGCCTGAAATCTAACAATGACATATTTTCCCTTAACTACAATAAGCCTTGTATTCCCAAACAGAGCACTGTTATGAGATGAGCAAAAGCCAAACAGTGTGGGCTGAGTAATACCAACTCAATCTGCATTGTTTTTCTTTGCTACAAATTGGGACAGAGGGGAGCACATTTTGGTGCAAAGTTAGAAACCACGCTTAAGGTTCCAGAGGTAAAACCATAACTTCCAGTTTTAAGATGCTACTCAAAACCTTAACCCAGCATTCCATGTAGCACATTCCACCCGCTCCTACTATGTCTCAACAACAGCATTTGCAAAAGCATGTTGAGAGTCCTGAAAAACCACGTCTGTGTGCAGGGTAGGGAGGGGAGGGGGAGCAGGTAGCGGCAACCTAACAGGTTTAAAAATGGATTAAGCCAGAATTTTTTAAAATATGCTACGTCTTCAGATAACGAATCAACACATACCCTTGAGGACAGAGCTTGTCTAGCCATCCCGATTTAACCTTCCTTGCAGATGATCCATAAAAGCAGGCATAAGGAGATATTGCATTTGAAGAAATGACAGATGAATCAGCATTTCCACTTGTTGAGCTTAATGGATAACTGTGCCTATTCACAGAGTCCAAATTCAATGCTTTTTGAGTCCTTGATTTAGATGCCTTTGAGTTTTTTCTTCTTAGACTCTGAAAGCATTCTTCTACTGTGGAATATTCAGAATCTGAAGCACAGTCTGTTGGGCAATTGTTCGTGTCCTTTCGAGGTATCCAAATATCTTCCACTTTGTCTTCACTTACATTTTCCTTCCTGTTATCATATATGCTAAGTGGAAAAGAATAGTGTAAACATTTCAAAGTGCTATATGTCATTTAAGCTATTGGTTACTTTTTAAATTTATAAATAATCCATCTCAGAAATTAAAGACCAGGAAAACTTAGAATTCAATTAATCCATCTGATAATTTTTAAACTCTTCTAAATTAAATACCAATGTCTCATTATCCTAGCACATATCTGAACACTGCTAGACATAGTATATTTTTTCTTATGTCTCACTGAATCTCATCTGTTCATTTGGGGGGTTGGGTGTAGGAGGTAAGGATGGAGAATGTCTACATTCTTTGCATCACAACTTATAAACACCTTCACCACACTAACAAGTGGACCCTGGGCAACACTGTGAACAACTAACTTAGCTTTTTGAAGATCCTTCTTCTAAACGTGTTGCCTGTTCTTTGACTCTCCACTAACCAATGGCATGGACCCTCTGCTGTTGATATATCCACCACTACATAGTAGAACAGGGAGTACATCCGACTGGGAGACCTTTTGTATTATTTTGTCATATTAATAAGCAAAAACCCTACCACACTGCTAGCTAGAAAATGAGAAAATGCTAGCTAAGAAATGACGAAATGCAGTCCCTGAGTAGCTTATGTATAATAAAACTCATTACAAAGAAGTTTTTTTCCCTAATAAATAAAACATAATCTCAGGGGTCAAATTATATCCTTGTGGATACAGTGTTGTAAAAACCATTACTGCCTTAAAAAGTCATTTAGCCTGGCCCCTTCCACACTTCACATTATAATAGGTCTCTACCAAATGTCTGCTGAAGATGCGCAATTACTGTTTTAGTGTGTTCCTTAAGTTTTATTATTTTCCTTAAGTTTAGTTTCAAAGTAAGGAAAACTGTAACAGTGTTAGCCTTGGAATATAAAAAATAAAACAGAAGACAGAATGAATGTTAAGTAATGAACCAGTACACCAAGTCCTAACAAAGCTGAGAGAGAAATAAAATTTAAGTTGGTGCTTTAGAAATTCTGTTTAATTTCACGCGTGATCCACATAAGTGAGTAATTGTCAAGCCACTTGTCAACGCCGAACCTCCACTAAAAAGGACACTAAGTAACATCTGTAAAAATGCTGCACTTCACAGAGTGACAGTTTGCGCACGGCCCTTTCTCCGTCAGAGCAACGTAACTTCTAATCCTTAAATGGCAATCACGGTCACCACATCTTTGCTGCTTTGGGGAGCGAAGGGTGGTTTCAGCTGGAGAACAACCAAACTAATCTGCTACAAAACAGGCTTGATTCACAGACTCTAAACTCAATTATTAAAATGAGCTCTGTTATCAACCCATTTAAAAATAAAAGATTTGAACTTATCAATGTAAACTATTTTCTTAGAAACATAATGAGCAAGAAGATAATACTGTATAACATTTTATTCAAAAGAATTAATCATCAGTCATGACTTCATACCTTGATTTAACAAGAAAAGAATTTCTTTCAGTAGCTGTTTCTCCTTTGAGTGTTTCTTCATGGGCCCAAAATTCATTCTTTATAGACTTCTTCTATTAAGAAAATACATACGCTTTTTTAGGATTTCGATATTCTACAAAGATCTACAGTATCTGGGTTTAGTTTTATTCAATAAATGTCTAATAAGATCAATTTTCAGTAAAAACAATTTAATTACAGAAACTATTAAACAGTAGTCTTTGGATGCCTTTTTCAATTTAATAACTCATCATTTAAACTAAGAAAAACACAATACACTAACTAAAAATAAAATTTATTGACTTTGACTTCCCCAATACTTTTTGTCTTCCAACTCCTCTTTTATCACGGTCAAGAAATAAAATAGCATAAGAACGCAAGTACTAAAAAGAAAAGACTAAGTGATAAACAGTAATTAAGATATGTAAACTAGTTCGAAGTCTGTATTTGGGTATAACACAAAGCAATACAGGGGACTTGTTTTTGTTTTTTATGGGTTTTCTCTGCTTTTTTTAAAAGTAACTTCTCTTGCAGAAAACTCTGAAAACCCACTGACCTGTATTTCTGAAATCAAACTAATAATGTGTTTTTGTGTATACATTTAAAGATATAAATTTACCATGATTTTACTGAGCAGAATTTTATTGACTGAAAATTTCATTCTTCAGTATAACACATTCTTCAAACATCTTACAGGAAAATGAAGCACAAAATATAATCAGAAAAATAAATAATATGGAAAAAAATTAAAATGTATGAAACAAACCTTGGAAGTTTCTAGTCCCTGGAAGAGAAAGGTCTCTCCATAAGGAAAGATGGAAGATGAATTCTCCTCATTTGAATCTTTTTGGGGGGAATTATAGGATGAGAATGGAAAGATGTGAATAATGTGAAATATTGTTTTAAAACAGGCATGTATTTATTTTAAAGCAATATTGCAACTTAAGCTTTATTCTCTGCAAGTCCAAAATTATGCTTATAATTCTTATCCCCAAATAAACTCACCCCATGGTCTTCCTGATGCATCACTCTCTGTGTACACGCCTCACTTCACAATGTGACGTATTACTATTTCTTAAAGTGTGATATCTCTCTCTCTCTCTCTCTCTCTCTCACACACACCCACACATGCAAAGTTGTCATGGTGCCATTTTTAGTGTTAACAGAAGAAAATTAATTCTATTATAATTTCCAATGAATTATTAAAAATTCATTAACATGACAACTAGGTATTATATCACTTAAAATACTAGAATTCATTTAACATAATCCCCCTAATTCCACAGTTACTAATACATCTAAAAATAAATTATTTCAAAAGATTTTCTACCATCTTTGAATGACACCAATCTACAAGACCTAAGTCTCAACATCTGCATTTTCTGATATGGCAAAACAATTTGTAAAGGCTCAGTAGCCAAGTGTTCGCCATCTTACTGTTGAGAAGAATGTTCCTGAACTTGTGGAAGCTGAATTTTCAAAAAGAAAAGCCTCCGTCAATGATCAGCTTACCAGAGTAATGTCAGCCCTTTCCTGTTACCATGGCAAAACCACTTTCCATAAATCTATTCTGTTGCTCAGACTGTCAGAAACCACTTAATTCAGTTAAATGCCTTCAACTGTGGCTAATGATAAATGAAGCCTGTACCAAAAAAATCTTTTTACATCACCATGTACAAATTTCCAGGAGTCTGCGTGTATAGTACTGGCTTTTATTCACTCACCTTTAAAACCGTCTGAGGCACTATGAACTCTAGCAGACAGTATTCCCATTATCCCTACTCCCCAGGGGGCTGCCTTCTCAATCCTGATGCAAGCACCTTGAAGACTATCTATCGAATGAGTGCTAACGTACAGAGACATGAAATGCTCAGACTCACTCTGCTGTGTCACGGATTTTCCAGTTGAGGTAGCAACATTTCTTCTCTCTCGGAAATAGCTTAAAGCAAAAGGAAAAAACAGGTTAAAATAGGTACATAAAAATAGATATGTTACTATCTTACTAGCACAGTATTAATTAGAGAGACACACAGGCTTTGGGGTAGAAAAACCAATATTGATAAATGGGTTTAATTTTAAATAAACAGAATGGCCAAATTCCACAAATGTATTTTTCTAAATAGCATAAAGGAAGAGATTTCAAAGGATTTTACAAGTGTTTGCTTCTCATATTTATAATTCACAGAAGCAAACATTTTCCCAATGCCTTTATGAGCATAAAGCAACTTCAAAATCTCTATCCACACCCACCTGAAAAAAATTTTCTAACTAGATTTCAGTATGCAGGTAGCACTTTTGTCATTAGTTCTATAATATTGAATAAAAAGATTTTCTGCTCTGTGAACATAACACAAAAATACACAAATACACAAGCCTTTTTCTTGAAGATCTGATAGTCCTGGAAGAGAGACATCACAAGTGATTAACTAGAATACAACCCAACAACAACGACCGAGGAAACCACTGTGGAAGCAGAGGGTAATGAGTACCTACTATGATATGAAAGAGCTCTACCTAGTTTATCACCAGAATGGAAGGATCTGGACTCTGTCTTTAAATAATTATCTGTCCAAGTAACTACATGCAGGTAAATAAAAAAAGAAATGAAAGATGATTCTTTGGAAAGATCAATAAAATTGATAGCTCTCAGGAAAGGAAAATAAAAGAGAGACAGAAAACCAATACAATACCAATATCTGGAATGAAAGAGGGATATCACTACAAATCCTACCTACAGGAAAGGGGTAATTACAGATTACTAAGTAAAACTTAATGGCAATAAATTCAACAATTGAGATAAAATGGAAAAATTCTTTAAAAGACACAAATTACCAAATATGACATGAGAATAAATAGAAAATCTTGATATTCCTATATTCACTAGAAAAATTGACTTTAGTAATTAATGGCCTATCCACAAAAAAAAAAAAAAATCTATATCCAGATATTTCACTACTGAATTTCACCAAACATTTCAAGAAAAATGACACTAATTCTACACAACTTACTTCAGAAGACAGGGGAGGAGGGGGCACTTCCTAACTCACTCTCAAGCCCAATATTACTGATAATAAAACCAGTCAAAAACAAAACTACAGGTAAATGTTAGATAAATAACCCTCAAGAACATGAATGCAAAAATCATGAACAAAATATCAGCAAATTAAGTCCAACAATATATCATAAGGATAATATACTATGACCAAGTGAGAGTTACCACGAAAGCATGAAAGATGTATAAAAATCACCCTGGCCAGCGTGGCTCAGTTGGTAGGGGCAAAACAAAAGGCCGTGGGTTCGATTCCCAGGTAAGGGCACATGCCTGGGTTGCAGGTTCAGTCTTAAAAATAAAACTTAAAAATAAATTTTTTAAAATATGTATAAAAATCATTAAACTGGGGAGGATAAGAAAGATACCTGTTCCTTTCTGCCTTGCACACTAAGGAGGACCTCCCTAGAAGGGTCACAGGACACAACTAGGACTCCCAAGGAAAGGACAGCTGGTTGGATTTGCTTTCTGCTTAAAGATTTCCCTGGGACTAGGGAGACCTCCAGATGAAAGGGATAAGGAAGAAACTGGCTCTCGCAGCCTAATTCTAATCTCCCAAGATTCACTGTGCAGTGCATTACCACCCAGCCCAACTGTCCAGAGAAAACGAGTAGGAATTCATGGAAGAAGCCCAAGGCAAGAGCAAAAGTAATCCTTCCGGCTGGACAGTCCACTGTGTCAGACAAAGGTGTGGGAAACAAAGGGCTTCACCTCAAGAGGGTATGTCTAGCATCATATTCCTTTTAACAATTATATGAAATTATATAATGAAATGGTTAATGAGTAAAGAAATTACATTAAAAGCACTGGCCAAAAAAAAAGTATTTTTATTTGGCACATGCAGTAATAAACTAAACATCATTTAGACGTTAATTGATTAGAGAGAATCTCAGATGACATAATCCATGATTTCATTTTAAACGACACATTCTAACACTTTTGAAACTTGCAATTGCTCTTTGCAGTTCTGGTGAGGACCACAAGTAAGTCTGGAAATAAATCGCTGTCTCATTTTATGATCTAAGCCCCAAGAATGCAGAGCTGACATTTTCTGCCATAACCAAAGAGAAATGTTACAATGGGCAATCTGGCTAGGACGCAGTTTCTAAGTTACTTCCTACTAATTTAACACTACTTTAATTCTCATTTTCAAGGCCTCAGAGTCACAATGGAATATCCAGCCTTTCAGTTCATGAAAAAAGAGTGCATCTTATTTAAAACGTAAGCCAACTGTTTCTTATCTGAAGTTACCCTATGGCTCCCAGAAGGATTCCGTTCTGGCAAAGATGCAACTTTAAGGTGCGTGCTCATACCAGACGGCTCTCAGTTTACTTCTTTTCGTTGTTTCAAATGAGCAAAAAAATTTTAAAGCTCAAGGGTCATACAAAAGCTAGTGATCTTCTAACATTCCTGAGAAATACTCCAATTCTTATACAGACATACCTCATTTTACTGCGCTTAGCTTTTTCTGTTTCACAGATGCTGCGTTATTTACAAATGGAAGGCAAGATCCTCCACCAGAAAAAAAGAATTTGGCTCACTTTACAGTGGTGCTCTGGAGCTGAACCTGCAATTTTTTCTGAGGTGGGCCTCTATATACAATCAATACTAAGAATATGTGTTAAATGAGTGGTTTAGAAAGCAGGTTCTGGAGTCAGGTGTACTGGAATAAAACCCAGGTCACTAGCTTTGGGATCTTAGGAAAAGTAACCTAAGACTCAGTTACCTTGTAAGAAACTGCATGAATATTACCTACTTCACAGGACCATTGTGAGAATTAGGTAACTCATGAAAAGTTGTAAACCAAACTAGCACCTACGTATTTAATAAATGACACTATTACTATTCATTTCCTAATAAATACTAGGCTCTGCTACGGGCGCTAGGGATGCCAGGGTAGACAAAGAAATTCAGGCCTCTGCCCTCCAAGAGCTGCTCTATAATGCCAGTTACTGAAATTAACACAGTCTTGTAAATTGCCATGTTTTCTCTTGCAAATATTAAACTTCCCATGTTTTCTCTTAAAAATACAACAGGATTTCACACTGTAATTACCAAAGTTGCCTAAGATCAAGAGAACAGAGCAGATGGGGGAGGGGTGGGAACTGTGGGAGTCTTGCAGAAATGCCAGCCTCCAGCCAGTGCAAGAAATCTGTAATAGCTTTTAGCACCCAGCAGTAACAGCCAAGCTCACAGCCTCATGCCTCCCAGCAGAGAGACAAGTGTTAGTTTTTAGTGAAAAAAATATTCCACATCAACCCTACAGAAAAACCACGACTATTTTAGGTGTAACTTTAAGAAACAGATAAAAGCTCTCTCTGCGGGAAGCAGGCTCCTCTCAAGCTCCACAGTTACCTCATGCTGCCAACCACCTGACACTCTTTTAGGGCTCCACTTTAGAGTTCCCATCTCCAGTGGACTTGGTTCATACTGCATTGTTACCATCATTTTATTGGACTTCTGTCTCCTATGCCACATTTCAAGCCCCTTTATTCCTCTCTGAAAAAAGAAACAACAAACCCAAAATGGAGTCACCCATACTACACCCCACAATACCTAACCCAACTGCAGTTTCATCCTCTCCCTGGGATGTAACCTTTATCCAGTCAATACAGAATTATGCGGTCCACACTAGTTAGGTAATCAGCAGGACAGCCAGCCCCCTGATTTCATTCCCCTAGGAGAGTGACCTGGCCTGAAACAACCCATTCTCTGCTAGAATAACTTCTTTGCTTCACGGCCATCCACCTATAAAAGCCTTCCACTGTGTACAACTTCCCAGAGTTCTTACTATTTGCTAAATAGGATGCTGCCCAATTCATTAATCACTGAACAAAGCCAATTAAGATCTTCAAATTTACTTGGCTGAATTTTGTTTTTTAACACTACCTCCTTCACACCTAGCACAGTTCCTAGTAGTACCAAATAGGTATTCACTAGATTATTAATTCATGCCAAGTATTATGCCAAGCAGTAGGAATACAAATGTTAAAAACATGGCCCCTGCCAAAGAACAAATACTGTAGTGGGGAGACAGAGTCAGCAATTCAAATGTTAGAACAGCACTCATGGAAGAATGCAATGTCATGTATACCAGGTGTGGTGGGAAGGTGTGGGAAGGAATACCCAGATAAAATAAAGAGAAGGGATGTCCCCCCAACGCAAAAGCTAAAGAGTTCCAGGTAGTTATTCGGTGGAAACAGACTCCAGGCAATAGTGTTCAACAGAAATGGCATGACAAAAAAATTTTAAAAAAGAAGAAAATGTTCATTGAATAAGTAAATTAATAGAAGTTAAATTTAGGGGGGAAAAAAACACTGAAAATAAAATTGTTTAAAATAACTAAGTCTCCCCAAATTAAATACTTACAACTTATCATAAAAGTTCTCACCTCCCTGAAATTCCTTTTGTTGACCCTGGAATCTCCGGTACAGGCCGATGTCTCAGCAGAAAAGATCGAGTTGGCCTTGAAACCAACTTGCTACGACTTCGCATCGGTGGCAGGAATGGTGACGATGGAACATACAAGTCATTTACGACCATTTCTCCTTGAAATTTAAAGAAAGGGGATGGCAGTGATCTTTCTGATAAACCATCAGTTCCACTTCCAGAATCTGCCTCTGCAGCTGGACAGCTGCAGGAAGAAAGGCATTCAGGGTCTCCACGAGGAAGCCTGCTCACATCTTCTGAAATCAAATCAACATTTCCTGCTTGTTCTTCTCCAACTGTACAATCCACAGTCTTCTTTGTAATCAAAGATTCTATTTTACTATTTTCACTACCAGGTAAAGAATCTTGAAAAGAATCTAAATTCAGGTGCGGCTCTTCTCCTGGAACCGGAAGGTTGTGTTCAGGAAGAGACAGCTTGCCATCGGATTCATGAGACTGGCTATTTTCTACACTAATGTCATGTTGATCTAGGTTTTTGGTAACAGTTTCCAACTGCACTGGCTTAGGTGTCCGAACAGCACATGAATCTGAAAGTTCTGTGCAGGTGCCCTTATCGGAAGATGGAGCATGGTGACCCTTTGAAGTCTCACCATTCTTCTTTGTCTTATGAATATTTGCATAGATTGGGATATCTTGCATTTTTGACAAGATTATCTGTAACTGTTTAATGATCCTCCTCCGGTGTCCTGTAGGTGATATTCCAATTTTGTGTAGCACACTGTCATTTATTGTTGCACAGTCCCTCACGGTATTAAAACCAAACTCACGGAAGTGAGAGAGATACTGCTCCAAATTAATGCTCATTAGGAAATCTTTGATATCAACATTTACTGCAGTGACTGAGGACATAATGGTGGCTTCATTACTAAGCTGATTTACAAAAAGCAGTACAACGAGATACGCACGCTGGAGGGTGAGTTTCAATGTCTCAGAATGTTACTTTCTCCATAGTGAATTTTTGCATACTTCAGCCTAGGGGAGAAAAATGAATTTATTAGGACATTTTAGTTATTAAAACCTCATTTTACATTATAAACTTTCTCTGAAGACACATAACCGAAATGAGGATATGATTGTCACTCACTAAGTTTGGCATCTTTGTGCATTACTTTGATGTCCTGGAAAGTCAATTCCCATGGAGAGTATGAAGGTACAGGACAAAAATGCTACGGTCACATCAAGGTTAAAAGAAAAAAAAAATGACTCTCATATGAATGTAAAGTGAACATGTGTCAAAAGCATTATTTGACTCACTAATGAAGGAACCAGTATGATGGTAAGGTTATTGCCTAGAGCATGTGTAGAATGGGCTTCTACAGTCCATCAGAAAAGGCTTTTTTTTTTTTTTTTTTTTTTTTAGTGTTACAATAAGACTGAAAGGTTAGTTTAAAAATAAATTGGTTAATGCCCTACAGGGCATAAAATTATAAAGCCTTTACAGTTGTCTTTCTAGTGGAGAAAAATCTATAAGCAAATGGGTAACTTCCCAGTTCTGGGCTTTAACCAAGTAGTAAATAGAAAGTGGAGCACAAGAATTAGAACTAAAATCCCAAGGATGGGCCCTGGCTGGTGTGACTCAGTGGAAGGAGTATTGGCCTGCAAACTAAAGAGTGTCCGGTCCGATTCCCAGTTAGGGCAGCATGTGCCTGGGTTGCGGGCCAGGTCTGCTGTGGGGGGCACTCAAGAAGCAACCACACATGGATGTTTCTCTCCCTCTCTTTCTCCCTCCCTTCTCCTCTCTCTAAAAATAAATAAATAAAATCTAAAAAAAAAAAAAAAATCCCAAGGGTGGGGCTATTAACAGTAACCCCAACAAGGCATTGAAAGAACATGCTTGTATGTTCTTTTGATTACCAAGTTTTAGATAATTTTCCTCAACAACAACTAGATATGAACAACTTTCACCTTTACTATACTTTCTTCAGAGACTCTCTAAAAAGTACAGTTAGAACATAGTTCTCAGGTCAATAACTTTCATTTCAAGAAAGTACTGGCATTATACATACAGTACTGACAAGCAAAATAAGACTAGTAGACTAGTTAATCCTTCAATACATTATATAACAGGAAATAAGGTAATATGAAAGTAAAACAAAAATGTTTAAAGGTCACATTTTCCTTATATACAGCAGATTCACATAGGTCCATTTTTGTCCCAAACAACAATATAATTCAATAAATTCAATAAATTTTTTAGAAGTTGATTTATTTAGGTTCTGTTTATATAACTGTGTTTAGCTTGTGAAGATGTGTATATGCAAATTTCTGAATATTATCCTTCAATAAAAAGAAAATGCATAACCCTTGTACGCTGAAGGAATAAAATGAGACACACCCAAACAAGGTAAATTTATCTGATCAAGTGTTTCTGGAAATCAACCTCAAACTCAGACGCTGCATGTCTCACATGCCAAAACCCCAGAAATGATTGCCTCAACTGTTTAAAATATCAGCAAATATTGACAAGCAGGTATAGGATAAGAGGGGATGCACATATCATATTCAGGCAGCACAGCAGGAGCAAAGAAATAAAAATACGAACAAAAGGTGAAAAGCAGAAAATGCTTTTATCAGTAAGTTATCTCTCAGTCACACTCAAAATGACAAAATATCAGGGAAAAAAAGTAGAAAGTTAAGCCTCAACACCACATACAAACCTAGGCCTCAGATACACCACTCTTGTTATGCACGATTATTCTGTAAATGAACGCATTACCTAATTTTTGGCACATCACAAAGTGGGAATAATTACTTCCAAATGGGCTGGCTTTGCATCCTCCTGAACTATGAGAAAATAAAAGCCTGTAGTATTTTCTTGTAGCAGCCCACACTGACTAATACACTCCTCCATCCTCACTGTCTTTGCCCAGTTCAGACCTTCATTGTAACCTCTCGCCTGGATTACGGCTAACACTCTGAACAAATCCCTGGACCAGTCTCCCTCTATCAGTGAATTACCGAAAATCCAAATTTGGCATATTACACCACATCCTCAAAAGGATCAAGTCTAAGCTTCTCATGGTCTAACAATAACAACAGCTACGACTGATGTAAACAGCAATTATGTGCCAGACACCATACCTCATACACATTTTCTGCAACGTAGGTGTTCCTACATACTAACTCCAGGTTCAAGTTCAACCTGGGTCATTCCACCCACATCTTTCACTCACTGTAACTAATTGTTAATTATTGTTCCCAAGATGATCAATTGTTTAATAGTCCCATATCTTTTGTATGTACTATATCTGCTTGCAGAACTACACATTTTGCAAAATCCTATGCTCCAGTTAAAACTTTGAATAGGCACTACTACCTCCTCTACGAAGGCTTCTATTGACCTTAAACAGAATCATCCCTTTTACAATATATAACTAAGATCCCTGAAACTTGACAAGTGCTGGCAACATGTTTAAGAGATAGGGGAGAGGTTGGTAGGGAGGATGGCAGAATTGGCTGAGAGGCCCATTTTGTTAGTTTTTTTTGGTGTGCAAGTGTGTTTTAATACAGTAAGCCCTTTCCTCCCCTTGCAGTATATACATGTGTTTCCTGGGCAGCTGACTCAGGGATGGATACACCAAATGTTTTACCCAAAATCTCTCTCAACGATCAGTCAACATGCTCCATGTGGCTAGAGAGCCTGATTCCTATTCTGACTCCCATCAGGATACCAGCTCCATCTTCCAATCAGCTAACTTTCTAACTGTCTTACCACCAAAAAGTGTTCACAGATCTACTTCTTTCTTTAGGGACTTCTACCCCTTTTGCACATCATCAGACGCAAAGAGATGGACATGCCTAACTATAAAAGTCTCCTATATTCAAACTCCTTCACACGAAAGCGAAGCCCTCCATGTGCTCCAGGTCAGCAGCTCCCTGGGTGCTGGTCCATGGACCTGGTGTGCAGCAACGAGAGCTGGTAACAGACCTAGGAACCTGTGTCCGCAACACATACCAACGATAGCTGGGATGCACACCAAAGTTTAGTGATTGCATTTTAAATTCCTCCCGCTCCCCGGTATGCTTGATACCATCTCATTCCATCTAGGATGGAATGTCCCTCCTAACACACTGCCCACAAGTCTGGAGTCAGACTCACAGCCTCCCTCCCCTGCTTGGGAGCAGTGTAAACACAGGCACATGTCTGTACCGCAGCTTCCTTAACCACAAGATGGAAACACTCAAAGCTTCACCTCAGCACTGGTGAAGCTTAAATAGGATAATCCATCTGTAAGTGTTAAAATAGTGCTTAGTATATGGTAAGTGCTTAGCAAAATATTCAGTTCCATCATTATAATTTTTTTCTTTTCAACAGTTCAGTCATTATCTTCCCACAGCTGAAATCTTTCCCATTCTTTGAAGTCTAACTCAAATGCTATTTCCTCCGCAAGGTTTCTACCGTACAAGAAATAAACTCCTTTATACGTCCACAGCATCGACTTCTTAGAGCATTAAATTATGTTTTATTCATTCAACAGCAACCTACAGAAGCAGGATAATACTGTGCAAAAGCCAAGATTTTGGAGCTGAACAACCTGTATCAAATCCCAGTTCCTCCATTTATTCATTTTGTAAGCTTGGACAAGTGTTTAACCTCTCTGTGCCTGCTTCCTCATAGGAAAAAAAGAGTATTAATGGTACCTAGTGCATAGGGCTGCTGTAAAGAATTCAGAACACCAACTACACACAACAAATGCTAAATACTAACTGTTTGCCACTGTAATTATTTCTGTTATCCCATTATAAACTAATACCTCTGCCAAGGTGATGATCAGCTCATATAAACTGCCCAATAAATTCCAGTCAAATTATTTGTTTATAAACTTAGTGCACAACGTACATGTAGAACATGTTTAGGGAATGTATGAATATCTGGCATGACAGACGTGCTTGTGCATCTGCCCATCCTATCCTGACCCATTTTCCAAGAGGAAGTAGTACTAAAAGGGAGGTAACATTTAGGAGCACCTGCTACATGCCTGGCTTGCAACATCATTTAATAAACCCGATCTTACTATCTTACTGAGCTCTACCTTGGAACTACATCCCAGACCAGCTACTTCTCAACACCTGCCCTGGTCACATCCTATTCCAAGCCATTATCTTATCTAGTTTAGACCATTATAATAGCCTCCTAACTGAGAGCCCTGATTCTGTCCTGGTCTCCTACCCACCCACCCCAACAGTATAGTCTCAGTATAGCAGCCAGATGATATACGACAGTCGGTCCAGAAAGTATCCAGCCATGTACCATAAAAATTAGAGACATTTACTGAAGAAGATATAAGAAACATTGTACACAGGAAATGACATCTCAGTCTCCTTCAAAGAAGGCACCTTGGGGCCTCACACAGTTCTCCCAATCTCCATCAGCTGCCCCATCATATTTTCCTGAATCTCATCAACAGTCTGAAATCTATTCCATTTCAAAGGTGATTTTAGTTTTGGGAAAAGCCAGAAGTCACAGGGCACTAAATCTGGGCTCTAGAGGGGCTGAGTCACCTGGGCGATTTGATGTTTTGCCAAAAAACTTCTGCACGAGACATGATGCATGAGCCAGTGCATTGTCTTAATGAAACTGCCAAGCACCAGTTGCCCATAGTTGCGGCCTTCTGAATCATCCGAATAGTTTCCATGGAGGAATGTTCAAGCTTCATGCAAAATGTGATGTAGATTCTTCGCTCTACTTGCTCAGTCATTTTGAATGTCATGGCCACACAGTAAACATGCTCACTGAACACTGACTAGTCAGGTCATCATTGTTTCATGCCTGTGCATTCCAGTCCACTCTCCTTGGCTGCCAGGTTACATCGATGTTGCGTAAACCATTCTCATTATATTAACAATGGTTGGACTTTGTCCAGACAGACCTCGGATTTTATAACAAAAGTCACTCCCAAAGACTTCCCAACTTTCCCTGGCTTCTCCCTCCATCACTCAAGCGCCATCAAGTTGGTCTAGGTCTTCTTATTCCCACCTTATGACCTTATCCTCTAGTCCTTCCATCTCTTTCAAACCTGCTTCCCCACTATATACCGCAACTCAGGGCTCACTCCATCATCTTAGTAGCTCTCTGCTCAAATGGGCCCCTTTAGAGAGAGCTTCAATAACCCCCCTACGTATATAAGCATGCCTGGTGCCTCACTACTCCTTACCCTTGCTTTATCTACATTCATAGCATTTGTTACTAACTGACATCTAGGGGCTGTCCCAAGATGGCAGGGATCTTGTCTGTTCAGCCCTTACGTCTGAACACTAGCAGGCATATAAGAGGTGCTCGATAAATGTTTGCTGCAAGATTTCTTCGCAGCTTTGAGGAGATTTAAGATGAAAACTGGAATTTAAGATTTAACAGAAGATTCTCCAATCCATCTAATCATGAAAAGAGATCAAATCAGGAGTTACAGGTTGGCAGAGGGGTAGCTGGGAACATACATACCACCTGTGGGTTTTTTTAAAACTCATGGGTTGGGACAGCCTCCCCAGTCCCAATGCCTCACTTAAGGAAAACCACCACACTGGTCCACTCCCCATCCCCATTGTCCAGCTATTACCAGTGGACTTTTATCATTTCCCCTAATTGAGCTAGGAAAAAAAAAAACAACTGAAAACCATGGGTCAATTCATTAAATCAGAAGGTCATTAATTATTCAGTGCTGATAAATTCTAGAATCACCTGTGCCTGGCTCCAATCTCTTACAAAAAGCAAAAATTAACATAGAACAATTGAATTTGGTCATAAGTTTAATCCATTTTTTTAAAAGCACGCCATTTTAAAATCAGAACCATAACTGTAGGGTCTTTAGAAACTGCAAATGTGCCAAAGCACTAGGTTTAACAATCACAGGATCACTGAGAGGTATCTCAGAAAATACCAGATAAAAAGAAATTAAACTGCCACATGAATAGTGAAACTTTTTAAAGTTACCAATACAAGTCTTACAGATTGTAAGGACAATGAAAGTTTACTGCATTCTAGAATACAGTAAGATGGTTCTAAATGGAGTGGAACCAACCCCCAGGGGAAATCCAGGAAACGTGTAAGAAACGGTTTTTGCTGGTCATAACTGAGTGGCACCAGTAGATAGATAAGGTGATTTATGGCACCCTGCAGGTACCATTTTACTCCTCCAATTCTCTACAACTAATCACCCCCATAGTGTGCCCGGCACTTCAGGTAAGAAGTGCCTCTGCCTTTAAATTGCTAATAAACTTATTGTGGAGAAACAGCTAAGCCCTAAAAAAAAAAAAAAAAAAAAAAAAAAAAAAAAAAAAAAAAAAAAAAAAAAAAAAAAAAAAAAAAAAAAAAAAAAAAAAAAAAAAAAAAAAAAAAAAAAAAAAAAAAAAAAAAAAAAAAATTAGAGAGCTCCATATGGATAACTTACTGAAATAGCTAACTCAAGCTACATATTTTAACAGAATTCTACCTTTGCTTCAGTACAGAATATAATCACAAGAAACAGGTATCATGGTATTTGCTTATCAAGCAAACTCCACTGTTTTAATAACAAGATACTAACACCTAGTATCATAAAATCAGCACAATCTGCTTTGTTCCCCACAACCACGCAGAAGAGGAAGTGGATTTGAGAAAAGACAATTGTCTTCATATCATTCCAACCCATAGTATAGAACAGCAAAAGGTCACAGGCCAAGGATCCTAACTCACTGTTCTAGTCTAAGTGCTCAGTCCCCAGTTCAAGGCAAAACTGGTCATTTAGCATCCCTCTCCTCTGCCACCCATTCACCTACATTAGCTTATGGCAACACAACCCCCATTAAACCCATAACAGGAAGCCCAGTTTCCACAACCTTGTCAGCACTCTCCACTGTGGTCACTGCCTCCATGGTCGCTACCTTGACCACTACTCCTTCCCAGACATCAAAACACATGCATCCCTTCTTGTTCTCCTTCAGACTTTTATTGCTAATAATAACAGCCAATATTTGTAGAGTGGTAACAAACCCTCTGCGTAGGATCTCCTGCAATCCTCATAGCTGCCTTAGGAGGAAAGTCTCATGCCCAAAGCCACACAGCAGATAAACCAGAAAAACAGCGCAGCCAGAATTCTGAGAGTCCGACTCCACCACCTGTGCTGCCTAACACTTACGCAACTTATTTTAACAGTAGAAAGGGTGGAGGACTTCATATTTTCTCTCCTCCTACTATCTAAGCACTTCTAGTCATTAGAGAAATGCTACTTAAATATACTATGCTGTGCAAGCCCAAGCTTTGTACATCTTTTCAAATTGATCGTGGGTATATGTGTCCAGGTAAGTGGTTAAATATGGAAGACTACATTCATTTACATTTAATTACTTGAGATTCGAGAATCAATGACAAATTAAGGGATAACATCTTTGAAATTATTGTATAAAGAAATATTAATCTAGAATTTAGTTTATTAAAATTATCAAATACAGTCAAAGAATTCACTGCCCACCTGAGCAAGTCAACGGTGATGGGATGAAAAGAAAGTTAAACAAAAAAACTGCTTAACTAGAACAGAAAGTATTGACGCATTGTTTCGAAAGGTAGTTAACCATGACTTTCAAGGTTTCACTTTAAATGTGATGCAAAAGGACGCAGGGAGTGGAGGCAACCCAAGTGCTGATGGATGAATGGATAAACAAAATGTGCTCTATACACGTTGAATACCATGTGCCCTTAAACAGGAAGGAAATTCTGCAATGTGCTATGGACATGGATGAACCTTGAGGACAGCATGTTAAGTGAAATAAGCCCATCTAAAAAACGCAAATACTGTTTGATTCCACTGATATGAGATAGATACTTCAATTCAGAGAAGTAGAAAGTAGGATGGCGCTTGCCAGGGTTGGGGGCAGCGGGCATGTGTTTAATGGATATAGAGGTGCACTTCTGGAAGGTAAGAAAAGTTCTGGAGATCTGTTTCAGAGCAATGTTAATACACTTAACACCACTGAACTATACACTTAAAATAGTCCAGTACTCTGTGGCTTTGTGTTGTTGTTGTTTTTTAACACAGTAAGAAGGTAGGCAGATTGACTAGAATATTTGGGCCAGCTTGTCAGCTTTTATTCATGTGGAACTCCCTCTACATACCTTGGCTTTTTCCCTCCTTTGGGGCCACGTCTCACAAGCATGTACTACCACATCCACGGGTCTTCCCTACCTCTTCCATGGCCCTTCATTCTCACTCATTCACCCAAGCAGCAGCACAGGCAGTGCAGACCTCCTGGGTCAGGCTGCCTGGATTCCAAGCTGGCCTTCCCCACTTGCTAAGCGTGTACCTTGGTCACATTATTTAACTTCCCTGGAGCTCAGTTTCCTTGTCTATAAAATGAGGATAGAATACCTTATATCTAGTAGGATTTCTATAAGGATTAAACAAGTAAAATATGTAAGGTATATATAACAGTACCTGGCATGAATTATAATTGTTGGCTATCACCCTGGCCAGGTAGCTCAGTTCATAAGAGCATTGTTCCAATATGCTAAGATTGCGGGTTGGATCTCCAGTCAAGGTACATACAAGACTCAACCAAAGAATGCATAAAGGGGTGGAAAAAAACAAATTGATGTCTCTCTCTGTCTGTCTCTCTCTCTCTCTGAAATCAATAAGTAAAAAAAAAAAAAAAAAAAGAATGAATGTTGACTATTACTTCATCTGCTGCATACAATATTCATTTGGTCATATTCATAATAGATTATTGATCTGAGTTTCACTGGTATTCTCTGTTCGCCTAGTAAAATTACATTCCTTTAAATCAGCACTGTAAATTATTCCTCCAATAATCTTACAAAGTACCTAACACAGCAGTGAAGATAGTTGTATTAACTTAGTAAAATACAGATGTGCTTGGAATAGTGAAAACAAGGATCTTACTGAAGACCTCAGACTCAGGACACAGGGCAGAGTGATCATCAGGGACCTCAGCTCCGCCGTGTGCCAGCTGCATGACCTTGGGAAAGTTCCTTCATTCTCCTGAGCCTCACTGTTGTCACATGTAAGCAGCGATGACAATAATATCTACAGCACAGGACTGTTTTGAGGCTGAAATGAGTAAATATACATGATCTTAAAACAGACCCAGGAAAGTAACAAGCATTGCTGAGGTTTGAAATAGCCAGACCCTGGGCAAAAGCATTCATGGCTTGGATCAAGGAGAAATTATTGTTCTGAGTTATATTTTGATTATTATACTGACTGGGCACTCTGAAAAATACAACTCTTTCAAACTCTAGAACTTAATAGTCACTTCAATATCCAGTGAAGGCCAGAAGTGATAATTCCTTTACTTGTTATAGGAAGTTATCAGTAGCATAAGTATTACCTAGATTAGGTTTTTTAGATAGTATCTCAACAGTTACAGGATCAATAATCTCCTCAGTTCACTTAGCTTCAGTAAGTCTTTCCTTTTTCAAGCTGTCCACCTGGATTTTAAGTTAACTGGCTAATGTTTGAGACATTTTCCATTAGAGGTCCTTGAAGAGCAGCCCTAAGTCTTAGGCAACTAGAGAAAGGTTTCATCTTCCCAAGTTCATACAAGACCAGAAGTAGGATAATTCGAAATAATCAGTAGAAGCCTGCATCACTGTGGAGAACCTCCAGCTGCGTGCCCCGACCACCCGCGCAGCTCCCTCTGCCCAGTGCCAGCCCTCTCCTACCCTCTCTGCAGCCTGGCCACACCCGGGAGGAGGAGAATCAGACACCCTGAAACCCTTGAAGTGAACACAGGCACAACTGCCCCTTCAGAACTCTGCTCCATTTCATGCTACACTGAACAGAGCTTTAATGTTTAATTTACTCAGGTCAAAACCGATATTATACTTCAATGAAAAGATTTTTCAAGGTACACTTATGTACTTACATGCACTTTTCATATATACATCATATTTTAATTTTTTTAATTTAATATAAATATGTACCCAACCATTTCTCTGAATTTGAGCTGCATTTTTAGACTAACAACCAGATGTTTCAAAATAGCCTACTGTGAACCGTTTCCTCTCCTTGCATTTATAAATAGCACCCTGACCTCTTTTCCAGCCGAATCTGAGGGCTTGTTCCTAGTGGTTCTGCAACTGCCAAAGTCTCTCTTTCTTAGAAAAAGAGGCTATCTCAGCAACGGTCTCCCAACCTATTGATTCACTTACTTATAATTATTCATTCAATAAATATTTAAGGCACACAATTTACTCTCTCCAAGATAATAGCGGGAAATATTTGTAGTTCAAGATAACAGCACCTACTATCTCATTTGAGAGCTGTGTTAAGTGCTACAAAGAAAGTAAAGATGCAGTGTCTTCCCTCAAAGAGTTTAGAACCAAAGGGTAGATCGGACTAGACTACAAGCCGAGGAAAGCAGTATGCAGATGAACGGTCCCTTGTCTACCAGGGCACTAAGTGCCAGTGACGAAGGAATATCAAAACTGGAAGACTCTGATGTACCCAAACGACACTAAAATAGTGATGATAACAAAAACCAAATGTTGTGACCTTGACTTTCATGTGGTTTACATTTTAAGTACTGTTTTATTTTTAAGTACAGAGAGGTGGCACCATCATCTTTCATGACTGCCAGGGAACTCTCAAAATCTCACATTGGCTTCATGGATACAGTGAAATATGCAGTAAACTGAACCCGGAGGATGGAGTGCTCATTGAAGGAGCTACGGGTGGGAGCTTTAAGATCAGTAGAAGAAATACAGCAGAAGCAGGTGGCAGCATCTGAAGTAGCAGGCCTGCCATAAAGGGGGCAGAGAGGGAGAAAATGTCTTCTAACAATAGTAAGGAGATGAGAGTAGCTGGGAGGGACCAAGAGTTCAAAGAAAGGTGACACCAGAAAAGGAAGCTGCAACCGGAGATGGAGGGCCTTGAAGAGCAGGCTGAAGATTCTGAACCTCACCAGCAGCCCGGGAAAGCACATGGGCAACCACTTTCACTGCCACCAACCAAGGCCAAGTCGCCTGGCAGTCAGCACGGAGGCCACACTTCTCTTCCACTCTTTCTTGATCACCTCTCCACCTCCGCAGGGTTCAACCATTCTCTCCTCTTCCTGAACCTAGGTCATGTAACAGTCCTTCCTGCATCCCATTTTTGGGAGAATCATAAAGGCAGATGCTCTATTTTCTCAGCCCGTCCCTGAACACTTCCTCACCTATGCACGCACCTCTGTACACAAATGGTAGAAGACAGAAACATAATTTTCCCTATTTCTTCACTGGTAGTTTTATCCCTGAAACTGCTCAAAATGATTGTTTTCACCCACATCAGGACTCCTTTGTTTCCTCCATGGCATGGGCGAAGAAGCAAATTCATGCTGGGTCAAACTGTAACAAAATTTCACAGATCAAATTTCTAACTAGAAAAGATCACGTGAGAATACCCTTGACTGTTTAGTTCAGTTAAAAAAATAAGCCAGCAAAATGGTTTACCTATCATTAAATATCAATCTGACCAATGCTTAAAAGAAACCTAAAATGATCAACTACAGAGGTCTAATACTTCACAAAAAAAGATGAAGACATCTCACAGCCTCTAATCTCTCATTAATCATTTCTGGTCAAAGCTAAGAAATATTTCCAACATTGATAACAATTCTCTACCTAATTAATATTTTACAGAGAATTTAAAAAACCCATCCACTTAGAGTAAGTGAAAAGTTTGGATCCACTGAGTCAATAAATAAATGGAGGGCAGGGGGGACACTTATCAAAATAAAGCTATCAGAGCAATGACCATTACTTAGCACTTTTGAAAGATGTCACATAGAGTTTATACAGTCACATAGTCACACAGAGTTTATAAGAAAGTAGCAATTAGTCACAACATAAATTCTATACTTAACCATAGTAACTGTAGTTAAGCCTCACACTGCGAGAAGGTTGTAGTAATAGGTGATTTCCAATTTGTTCTCAAATGCACCATCAGCTTCTCCTTTCATGGACAACACAAAATTTGACAAGCTTACAGAAGGAAAAAACAAATGCATACACACCCACATAAATAAGCCTTAACAAGTCATTTGACTTACCTTCCAGGTATTTTAATAAATCTCAGAGTACTGACAAATCAAGTCCACATAAAATATTCCTGGTGTTAAGGCTCACCTGAAATGTGTATGTTAAATATACAGGGTGGGGCAAAAGTAGGTGTGCAGTTGTTCAAATGGAAAATAATACAATAAATAATAGAAGAGAAAACTCTGCTTCCTGTACTCACAACTGTACACCTACTTTTGCCCCACCCTGTACATTTTAAAAGGAACCAAGGAGATATTTCTACTTTAAACTTTAGCCTAGTTCCATGACCCATTTTACTTTTCCTTTCTTTTTACACATTGTTAAACAGTGAAATGTCATGAGGATTTTCCTTCAATATTTCTATTGTAAGTGCACGAATTTTTAGAGGTATTTTTCTCTCCTTTTCCTTAAAAAAGTTAGCTTCCTTTTTTAAAACTGCCGTAACTTCATCCTCTAATTACTGTCCTTATGGGCAACATTCCACAAACCCGCTGGGTTGTAGAGTGCTTGAGTGCGAGAAAATCAATACTGAGCTTGTAAGTACAATACTATAATTGGTAATCACAATGACATCCGTTTAAAGGTAATTTTAAAAATAGTTTCTTTTTTCAATATGCTTTCTTAAACCAAAAGGATACACTCCACTGAACAGCCTACTTCAAGGGCAACCTTGCAAAAAAAAAAAAGTGCTGCTATCACCATACAAACTTGCAACCACCTAAAATATTATTCCACACAAACTGGCTTCTATTTTCCTCTAATTATCAAAGGTTATAGTTCACGATATAATTTCACAAAGCCTCCCCCACAGGGGGTAAAAAAACAACAAAAAACAAAAACTCCAGATTGCTGCAAGGAGGCAGGGGAAGTGTTTAAGAAAACAAGCCAGGATGAACTTACTTGACTAAATGAGATGGGCACCCATTTCCTCAAGAGACCAGTCTCCAAAAGTCATAGAGAAAGATCAATCTGGTCAACTCACAGCCGACTGGCTGCCCTGCAGGGTGTTAGGTTGAGGCAGGTGGAAGTCAAATGACTGTAATTAAAGTGAATTTACAGGCCTGTGGTCTCACGGTATACAACAAGCAGGATGCGGGGGAGCTCGAAGATCAGAGCAAACTCGTTATCTCTAGCGAGTAAATAACTTGGTGCCTGATACTCGCTGAAGGGCGGCTCCTTTTTGTTTATTTTTCTTTTGGGGAGGGGGCATGGAGGGTGATTCTAGCTCTCCATCCTGATTGTCACCCTCCCGGGCCAAGTCACATTAGTAAGTGGGGTTTTGTATCCCTTACCCGCTTCTGGTTTCCTTTTAGACGCCCACACGCGGGAGCGAAATCCAAGGGGCTGAAACCAGAGCCCAGCACTTGGCGCTCTGGAAATTTACCCGAAAAAGTACTGCAAAGCCCCAGCCCCATCTTAGACGGTCCTCGACACAGGCCCGGTCCACGGCGCACACCGCACCCCGTGGCCCCCGGTACTCACCTCACACGAGGGCCGCCAGGCTCGGGAGGTAAGGCGAAAGGAGGGGGAGCCCGGGCGCCGACGTCTCTCTCTGCCCAGCTCCTTGGTCCTCCCCCGTCGGTCCCAGGCACAGGGCCTCCTCCTTCTCGGTCCCCGCCGGCTGCCCGGACAGCGGCCACGCGGGCGGCGCTGTCACTCGGCCGGCGCGCCGCGGCCGCCGCACCTGGAGGCGGGGAGCGCGGGGAGCGCGCAGCTCCGGAAGCGCCGGGCCCGCCGCCGGCGCCCAGCCCAGGTGCTCCCGCGCCGCACCCGGCCGCTTCCTCCGGTCCCGCGGGGGCGGGGAGCTGGCGCCCCGCGCGGGGGTAGCCCGGGCTCAGCGGCGGGGGCGGCAGAGCCGGCCGTCCTGGTTCCGCAGCATAGTTGGGTGGCTGACTCAGTCCGCCGAGGCTTGGCCGCGCCTGGCACCCGCGCCACCTGGCGCACCTCGGCTCCGAGGCTCCCGACCCGCGGGAGGCTGCGAGGGCGCGTCCAGAAGTGGAGATCCGGGAGGGCTGTATCCTCCCGGAGGGAGATGCCCGTGACCGCTCCCCGGCTCCTGCCGGCCAGTTGGTTTGATGGTTCGCTCTTGATGGGTTGGTTGCTTGTCAACGGGGCGGAACCTCGCCACCACTGATTATTAGTGTTGCTCTACTACTTTCCAAATTGCCTAAGCGTTTCTCAAACTTAAGACTCACCTTGGGCGCTCGTTTTCCCAGGCTGTTTCTTGGTAAAGTTGCAATGAGTGAGTCCGGGAATCTGTTTACTAACCGAGCCCCGTGCTGACGATTAGGCTGAGCCCATTATATAGGATGCTACTTTAAGTCATTCCTGTGAGGAAGGGGAATATACCCATTTTCTAGTTAATGAGCCTGAGAGGCAGAGCAACTTGCCCAAGCAGACATAGCTTTAAAAGCTGGAGGTGATTTTCAGTTTAGATCTAAACTCTTTCGCCTGAAGAATACACTTCCCACTGATTTTCTAAATTCCCCTTTCTTGTCTTTTCTGCTGGAGGGTCGAGATAACCAGGCTCCAATCCTCTGGCACCTGAGATTGTTAGAGCCAGGAAAGACATTCCCGCTTGGAGATGACACTCAGCTCTTGACGCTCTACTCTTAGTGATAGTAAGGAGGCAGCAAAAGAAAAGACAATCGGCACTGGACGGTGTAGGTCAGTGGATTGAGCGCCAGCCTGCAAACCATAAGGGTTGCCACTTTGATCCCTAGTTAGGGCACATGCCTGGGTTGTGGGCTAGGTTCCCAGTAGGGGGTGCAGGAGAGGCAACCACGCATTGAAGTTCCTCTCCCTTTCCCCTTCTCTTCGCTAACAATAAATAAATAAATAAAATCTTTTAAGAAAAAAATCAAAAACAAAAAAACCCTGTGTGCCTCCAGTGTGAGTCTCTAAAATCAACTGGTTTGCCATGACTTCAAGGCCAACTCCTTGTTTTTATTTTTAAAATACTATGTTTTCACAGACTGAAATTCTCTACCTGGACAGACCTAATGTCTTTATCTTTCCCCTGTACCTGTTGATAGAAGTGAAGCAATTAGGGAAAGTGGTGAACTTATTATGAAAATGAGATAATTGGTGAAGTACAGCGTGTGGGAGGCTTCCCAGGAGCTCAGGCCTTCGGAGGCCTCATCTTCATCGGCATACCTGCACCCCAGAAAGCACCCTCCTGCTCTTGGAGAGTCGGACTCAACGGTGGCAGCTCCAGAGACACCAAATCCCCAGTTTTTGAACTTCAATACTTCAGAGCAAACCCTATTTCCACCAGGGAAGTTTTCTTGACATTTTCTAACCTTCAAGAATTGTTCTTTCTTTGGATTCCTATAGGCTCTTTCCTGGTTTCATTTTAAGTCCGTACCCTTTTTTCGGTTTTGTTTTGTTTTAATTTGTTTGCTCTCCCTCTCAGAGTTCTCACATACTTCCATTTATTTTTATCTTTGTAAGCCATCTTAAATCCCTTTCTGAACAAGGTAGGTTATAAACAAAAATTCTTGCATCAGTTCTGGTATGTCTCAGAATATCTGTGCTCAAGTTACTTCTCTTGGAAGATTTCATAAACTAATTGGGACTTTGTGCCTCTTTGCAACAATGTCTTGTAGTTCCTTGATTATCATGTAGTCATTTATTGCCTAAAAAATTTATTGAACACTTACTTTTTGATAGTTTGAGAATACAGTGGTTCGCACCTACCACACAACCTCTGGATTTAAAGTCTCATCTGAGGGGAAATAAAGTTAAGAATTGGGAGGCACACCAGTGATTTAATAATAACTCTGGGAAGTGGGTAAACAAAGTTCCCCCACTGAATGTATACATTGATTATAAGATGTATGCTAGTTTTAAGAACCTTATTACACTGGGGAAAATAAAAGATAAAGGAAATATGGCAAAAACAACCTTTTATTACTTACTCATTAATCATACCAGATTCTAGCCAAACACCTAACATGTATGTTGTTTGTATACAACAACTCTATGAGTTGGAAATGTTTTCCCAATTTTAAAAATATAGGCTTAAGACTTAAAGAGGTTAAATAACAAATAGTATGTAAAGTGGACAAAATTAGGCTGTATTCGTAGATTCTAAATTACTTACGTAGCAGCCTTCATAGTGGGGCATTCAGGAAGCAAAAAACAGGAAAATTAACGTTAGAAGGATTGAGGTGTGAAAATCTGTTTACTGACAAGGATATTGTGTATATATTCCCAGCAGTTTTCCTCTAGGTTGGATTTATTCCAGATGACCCACTCCCACTCCTGTTTCCTCCATTTTGAATAAAAGAGCAGGTACTTGCCAGGTACAAGCTCTGTCCTGGGCTGACTTTGTGTCTTTGCTCCTCCCACCCCTCCTATCCAGAATGCACTCTGGTTCAGAACTAGACAATTTCAGAGACTGGGAATTATCTTCCTCCTCCTCCTCTCCTCTTCCTCCTTTCCCTCCCTAATCTTTTCTTCACATCATGGAGGCTAACACCCACAGTGCATCTACAGCCAGTTGCTATTCCCATCACTTGTACAAACTCATTTTAATTATCTCAACAGCTCCTTGAAGGTATGTTATCATCCCCATGATAACAAACTTTAGGAAGAGAGGTTGAGCAATTTACACCAATTAGGATCGTCAGGGAGAGAGAATTTAAGCCCAGTCTTCTCCTGGATCCACCCTCTGCACTGGATTGCCTCTAGGAACAGCACAGCGCTGGACTGAAGAGGTTGGCACTCAGAATGCAACCTAACTGTGTGGGTTGTGGCATTTTGAGTAAACTCATTAATTTCTCTGAGCCTCAACTTCCCCATCTGTAAACTGGGAATAATAAAACCTATGAGAATGTAGTATGATTACATATCTAAGGCACCAAGAGCAGTAGAAATCTCTTAATATATTTAAATATATTTAGTTCTATTCTCCGTTTCTCTAATTATCCTTCAAGACAGGTTCAAATCTGACTTCCCTCTCAAGCCTTTCCAAGTCACTGACACCCAGAAGTACTTACACAACAGAATCTACAGTAATCCCTCCAGTGTTCTCTGAAGAAACCCCAATTATATTTTTGCCAAACATAAAATGTTAGGGATACAGATAAAATAGGCATGTCTATTTATTTATTTATTTATTTATTTAATACTTAATTCAGTTTAGATAAATAAATATAAAAAGTAAAACTATACATTAATGCGTGCACATTGCCTTTTCCATTTATATTTTTAATAATTTTATTTAAATTTTAACTTGTCATCATTGACTTTATCATGCAAAACACATTTGAATCATCAGTGAGTTTTTTTCCAGAGCATACTTTTTTCACTTCTCTCATTATTTTTGACAGTAACTTTCTGAATCCTTTTATGATTCTGTCACTGGGAATTTCATTACAAACCACATTTCCACTTGTTTATATTAAGAAGTTATTTCTTCTCATTCATCCTAAATATGTACAATAGCAATCTCCACCAGCTTCTGGTTTTTTGAGTGATTTTTAAAAGTATGCTTGCAGTACAACATAGGACACTCAAAATTGGGGGCCATACCCCAATAATGATTACTTAATCTGATTTAAATATCTTTGCCTCCTTCTGTTTTAAACCAATTTTGTTGGGTGGCCTCTGTGTGGATCCCAATCCCACAGTAGGACTGATGGAGGATGTTCGTGCTACACCCGCAGCCCCCACTCCAGTCCTGTGGTAGGTTGCAGTTCAGACTAATGCACTGTAATCGAAGACTTGCAGAGTTCCTGTGACAGAGATGCTGCATTTGCAGCATTGTTACACTGAACGAACTCTCAATCCTCTCAGCCAGGCTGGAAGGGAAGAGTGATGATCATTATCCCCTTTTTTAGCCAGTAAAGGATCCAAGGCAAAGAAAGGTGATCTTATCTAAGAACTCAGGAGCAATAAATATGGAAGAAAAGATTTGGGCCCAGATAAGGTGGATTCAAAGTCTATACTTTAAGCATTCTGCTGTAATGCCTCAGAGAAGACTTTCAAAGTTTTGACCATAATGTCCTCTTTTCTGATGCCTAGTTTTTGGGCAAAAATGATGTGCCTTAAATTCAGGCATATTCAGAAGCAACACCTGCTTGAGTGTGGTTGGTAGGGTAATAATATGGGTGTAATAATTTATAGTTTTAATTTGAACATTTTGCCTAACAGGTCATGTGGTGTGCCTGTGATATTGTTATGATATTGTTATGCTACAGAATCACACACTTATGATTTTGTAATAAAAGGGGGGTGTTATTTGTGCCAGACTTGGTACAATACTGTCTTTTGGATTTTCCCATTGCCCTTTGATTTTATTGTTATCAAGCTTATCAGCGGGCTTTCCACTGTGTATATTGAGGAGCTTTTTGTATTACTATCTGTATTCCAGAAGGACTGTTGCCTTTCTTGGAGTACTTTTCTCAGTCATCCTTGCAATGAAGACAATGATGCCTCAGTCCCCTTCAAAGTAGGCACCTTGGGAACTCACACAGTTCTCCCAATCGCCATCAGCTGCCCCATCATACTTTCCTGAATCTCAACAACAGTCTGAAATCTCTTCCCTTTCAAAGGTGATTTTAGTTTTGGGAAAAGCCAGAACTTTCAGGGCACCAAATCTGGGCTGTAGAGGGGCTGAGTCACCTGGGTGATTTGATATTTCACCAAAAAACTGTGAACAAGATGTGATGCATGAGTGGGCATATTGTTACGATGAAGTTGCCAATCACTAGTTGCCCATAGCTGAGGCCTTTGGAATCATCTGAATAGTTTCTGCAGAGAAAAGTTCAAGCTTAACACAAAATTTTATGCATATTCATCACTCAACTTGCTCAGTCATTTTGAGTGTGATGGCCACACAGCACACATGCTCACTCAACAGCATCTACTGCCCCCACTGACTAGTACAGTGAAGTCATCCTTGTTCACACATGCACATTCCAGTCCACTCTTCTTGGCTGGCAGCTTAGATTGATGCCAGGCAAACCATTCTTGTTACATAACAATGGTTGGACCTTTCCCAGACAGACCCCTATACATTAATACAAATATTAAATATGCTATATAATATATCTATGAATGCATACATATCTATTTTATGGTTCATATATAGAGAACACATACATGCATGTTTAAACCATATGAATTCGCTGTTGTCTATATTTTACCTCAAAATGGCCATTGTGTTTGGTTCAAATTAGTATAATTTAATTCAGAATGAAGGAAATATTTGTTTCTCCCTACTCCCAATCTTTACTTCACATGAAAGGAGTTGCTAACCATTCTCTCCTCTCTTCACCCGCATCTCCACCCCCACACCCCACCACACACACGTGAATTCAATCTGTATGACAGTGAAGTAACTTTTTTTATTCAGTATATTTGGAAAGAGAAACCAGACTCACGAGCCAGCTCTTTCATTCTCCTCATTCTCCTCGTTCTTGCAGGGAGCCAGAGTTCTGTGTTGCTCCTCCAAATCGTACACCCTATAAGAAGTCTGAGTGTATCCATAGCTTCCAGAACCTGATACCTGTCTAGAGGCAATTAGACTTATATTTGCTTCCTTATCTGCCTGCTCTATCTATCCATTCATTTCAAACAAGGTTATCCAACATTTGTGGTGTGAGGAATGAACAAGATTTTATGAAAAAGAGAATAATAAGGGGAAGAGATGTCTTTTTAATTGGTAAATCAAAGGAGTCCTCTTATTTAAGTGATATTTAAACTGAGAAGGTAAGGCTGGATGGGAGTGAGCTGGGTGTACTCTGTGTATGTGTACAAAGGTATGTTCCAGGCAAATAAGAGCATTTGTAAAAGGTGACCCCAGAGCATAGAAAACCCTCTGAGTGATTACAAATTTAGACTCACCAGTCAAAACCATATCAGTTATTGATCCAAAATTTTTGATCAACAGAACAAGTTACCCTAGGGATAACTTCAGAGCCAGCAAAAAGCAGGAACTTTGGAGGAACTGAAAGAAGGTCTATCAACCAAAGAGTGAACAGAGTAGAAGATGAAGCTGGAGGGACAGGCAGGTACATTATGTAGGTTACAGACCATGCTGAGGTTTGGGGATTTTGTCAGAAGGGAATGGAAAGTCATCAAAGGGACTGAAGCACAGGAAAATATAATTCTTTTGTTTTGTTTTGTTTTGTTTTGGGTTTTATTTTTTGTTTTTATTTATTATTGTTCAGTGACAGTTCTCCCACCTTTTTCCTCACTGCTCACTCCACCCTGGTCCCCACCCACTGGCACAGTCAATCCCCCCCATTGTCCATGCCCATGATGAGTCCTCAGTTTGTGTTCCTTTGCTTGCCCCTTCTCCTTCATTCCCCTGTTATCCTCCTTTCCCCCTCCCCTCTGGTCACTGTCAGTTTATTCTCTATTTCTAAGTCCCTAGTTCTATTTCAATCATTTGTTTGCTTTGTTGACTAGGTTCCACTTATAGGTGAGATCATATGGTATTTGTCTTTCACCACCTGTCTTATTTCACTTAGCATAACGCTCTCCAGATTCATCCATGCTGTTGCGAAGGGTAGAACCTCCTTCTTTCTTTCTGCTGCACAGTATCCCATTGTGTAAATATACCATCATTTTTTGACCCACTCTTTTACTGTTGGATACTTAGGCTGTTTCCATCACTTGGCTATTGTAAATTGTGCTGCTATGAACACTAGGGTGCATAGGTTCATTTGAATTGTGATTCAGGATTCTTAGGGTATAGTCCCAGCAGTAGGATCACTGGATTAAAAGGCAGTTCCATCTTTAGACTTTTGAGGAAATTCCATATTGTTTTCCACAGTGGCTGCACCTGTCTGCACTCCCACCAGAAGTGTACTAGGGTTCCATTTTCTCCACAACCTTGCCAGCACTTGTTGTTTGTTCATTAATTATTTTCTTATTATATCTTATATAATCTTCAAAACAACTCTTGATGGAAGGAATTATTATTATGCCTATATATCAGCTGAGTAACTTGAGATGCAGAGAGGTTAAATTGCAAATGTTGTTACTTGATAAAAAAGATATGATGCCAGGGACCACCAAAAATCACTCTTCTATTTCACTTACCCAAAATATTCTACAGTCTAATTAGTAGAAATTTCAGAGCATGTGCATTTATAGACTCTAACTTACAATCAATGAAAATGACTAACTTACCATCTTTTTGAATAATTTATAAAAATTATTTGCATCCTGGCTGGTGCGGCTCAATGGATTGAGCACCAGCCTGCAAACCAAAGGGTCACTGGTTTGATACCCAGTCAGGGCACATGCCTGGATTGCCAGCCAGGTAGGTTCCCCAGTGTGGAGAGCTGGGGCACTCAAGAGGCAACTACACATGGATGTTTCTTTCCCTTTCTCCCTCCCTTCCCCTCTCTCTAAAAATAAATAAATAAATATTTTTAAAAAATTATTTAGTATTTGTCATTTGATACCTCTTTGTTTAGGGAAATAAAATGGAAAATTGAATCAATTCATCATTTCAGTTTCTATATTAGAATTCTAATGTCAGGGAAAATTTAACTTTTTAACAGTGAAATACCTCCTTTGTGTTATGTAAACAAATTCAGTAATTTTCCCCAAACTAGGTAATTAAAAATAGACTAGAGGAAGGAGAACAGAAGATAGGAATGTCCCAGCACATCATGAAAAATTTTGGTAGATTTTGAGAATGAAGATACAACCAAGTTAATCTCTCTATATCTAAGAGCACAGGAAATGGACACCTGGCTTAAAAGTTCATTCATCATTGACTTCAGGTAGTTTGTACATTGTACTGGTGACTTCTGTGCCATCGATGGCTGTTCTTACTTTAGAAAACAAAGTTCCATATAACCTCTCTTACTGTCTGAAAACGTCGCATTCTCCATATTTTAACATATTTTTAGAAAGGATATCTATCTGCTGTTTGATCATGTTCTGTGTGTGAAATAGGACACACCATCTCAGTAATGCTGAACAGCAGGTGCACCGACCTTCAAAGACCCAACCCTCACGTTCGCATTTCCTTCACTCCACATGGCTTCCGTAGCATCCTGTGTACTGGTTTTATATTTTTTCCTGTGGAAACTCTCAGCCACAAGGCTTCAACTTCAATTGGGGTTAGCACTCAGAATGCACGTTTTCTGCTTGTACATTTTGCAGGCATATTAAGGAGACCGTGGCAGTCATGCTTGATTGAACTTTTCTTTCTTTCACTTGTAAAGGCACTGCTGCTCATGCATTCATTCAGCCATGAATGTTTGGCATTTTCCTTACAGTTACTAAGCACTAAAGGAGCGTTTTATTTTAGTTTAGTTTTGTTTTTCATTCATCTCAAAAAAAAAAAAAACAAGAAAGTAAAACAGCACTGAAATCTATCACTTATTTTTATGCCCTGGGTGGGGACAATTTTTACTAAAACAGTGATAATAAAATAAAGGCACCAATTTAATTCATTAGCTTATTTTCATAAAGTGCACAGTGCACTTTCAAGTAAAGAGCAACACATTTATACAATCATCAGATTGGTAAATGTTTCATTCTGCCAGCTGAATTCAACAGGGAAAAATTAAATATGAAGAACTTTAGTTTTTCTTTCATTGTCCCTTCCAAACTGTGCTTTTGAACTTACTCTTCTGCCCCTGAATGAACTATAGTGTGGGTCCTTGAGATTTTCTGACCTGTGTCAATAACAAGAGCTATCTAAGTTGTATGACAAAAATGTCCAGTCTGATTTAGCAAAACAGACTAACTCCAGTATATTTCACTCAATATAAATTGTGCTGTCCTCAGTCACCAACCCCTTTCCTACCAGCCTGCTTCCGGTCTGGAAGCCTTCCTTGGGGCAGTGAGTGGAACTGGAGAGCTAAACTTCATTCTCTCAGCTGCTCACCTGCTGGCTCCATTCACTAGGTGCTGTATCAGGCCCCCCTACAGGTCAGTTCAATGGGAAAAGGAAATTGAGAAGAAGAGTCATCTCTTACATGGTACATGCAGCTATCATTTCCTGGTTTGTTCTTAGTTCTTCCCAACTCTGTCCCCATCCTTCTCCTACACCAAAAAAAAAAAAAAAAACTCACTGGTGGAGTCTGCGGTCTACCTGTTGCTCCTGAGATGCTACAAATACTTCTTCTCAGCCAGCAGCTTTTGATACCCCTCCTCAGCCCCCTTTGGGTATTTCAGTTGCTTTCTTTTAACAGACTGAATGCCTACCTCAAACTTTTCTCATATGCTCCACAGCCTTCAGCAGGGTTGGTTCAAGATACACAGCCATCATTATTTCAGATATACCAAGTGTTGTCTACCTTCTTCAAAGCTAAACCTCCAACTGCTTTATGTACTACACCTAACATGACTAAGAATATTGAGTAAGAGCCTGTGACTAAGTATATCACTTGGTAGACAGAAATTATAAAAAGAATATGTCACTACATCAAAAACACAGGAGTCTTTCTTTTTTGTAGGAATGCCTACATGCGTGCATGTGTGGCTAGTCATATTTATTAAGTACTACCATGGTTATTATTACACAAGCTCAGCACATTACCTCCCTCAATCCTCACAGCATCTCATGAATTGAATTCTATCATTAGCTTCATGTAATAGATGAGCATACTTAGAGGTTTAAGTAACTTTCCCAATGTCACACACCTTGTAAATGGTGTATCTGGAATTCCAGCTTAGTACTGCTGTCAGAGGCATAGGCCTACTTCACTATAATTACAACATCAGGTGGTACACTTCTCTTTGGAATTGAAGTGTTATTAGCATAAGTAGTGACTGCAGCTAAGCTATTTAAATGGATTCTTGCATCCACAGCCAAAGCTTTGCCCAGATAACAAACTTTAACGGTAGCTTTCATCTCTGAGTTATTGATAGATATCTTTCACTGAGCAAGGCATGTCCCAGGTACAGGCCCATACAAGACTGTAATCTTCCTATTAAACAATACAAAACAATAACAATACCCAAGTCTGCAAAGTTGTCCATCCACTCCCTCAACAATGTTCTGATTCACCTGTCTTCTAACAGTTAATGAAATTTATAGTTTCCCTAGGAGTTTAGTTATTCGTTTTGAATTCCAGCTTACAGGTTCCTTGCGGCATCTTTGACTATAGAAAATAATCTTATAACTCGTAATAGTTTGTGAGAAAGAAAAATAGGTTCAGCCGATAAGATTAATAGGTGGGTCATCCACAAGCCACATTGGTATTATTGTGAATTCAGAGCAAATGAATTTGCTTTCCAGAAAAGACAGCATTTCAAAGTCTTGAGAAAAACTTAAGGTTCTTGGTTCTTGGTCCCCTACTGGGACCTCAGTGGCAAGGTTCAATGAAGAGGAGAAAGAGAGATTTGGGCCTGATGATAGGCCTTGGGTGGTCATTAATTTAGTGCATAGTGTCTACAGAGGTCTCAGGAGCAAGGGATAGATCTGAGAAAGGATTTGACTGATGGTTTAGTCTGATGGGATGGTCATGCCAACAGAGAACCCATGAAGCTCTCCAATGACCACCCTTCAGCTGATCATAAAATTAACATTTCCAAGCTAAGGTTTCATAGTAAGCCTGTATAATGCTTTATGAAAACAAAAACTACTTGATCAAGTGAGTTCTGAAAGATGCTTCAGTCAGTACTCTCTCCTAGTGATTTGTGGCAGATTAATCACATTCAAGGCTTCATGGCAGTCCTATAGAAAAGAAGCCTGTTTAACTATGTTTAAGTTAGCATTTCCTAGATTCATTTGGTAAGAAAACCATCTTTTTATGCAAAGCATGATTTAGTTTACTGAATCACACTTTCAGAAAAGCTGATCCAGTGTAATTGGAGAAACTCATGTCCTGCAGTCAATGTTCAAAGAATATTATTAACTATAACTTCTTATAGCAATGTATTAGTGGGCACAGTTTAAAGAAAATAATCTTTCAAATGCTGCAAGCATGCAAATACTCTGTTCAAGTTTCATAGACATCAAGCTAAAGGAGGGCTAACAAACTCATATGAGAAATATGGAGCCTCCAGGACACAGGCTGTGGTCAGTCAGTTCATGGAATTGAAACAAGATGTCTCTGTGGATAAAGTTAAGGTTTTACCTAAATGTTAGTCTAAATGAATATAATCTAACCCAACCCATAGCTAAAAAGTAATAAACACCATTAAATTCCACTCTGTAGAAAAATTTAACATAGAAAATTGGTGAGTATATGCTAACAAACAGTGAGATAATCCCTAAAATATCTCACTAATGTATCCTCACAATAAATAACTAGTTTAACTAGCTTAGTTACATAATTTCCAAAGAAACTATTGAAATTGTTATTTGCCAAAAATACATCCATACAACTAAATAGGTTGACATACTGCTTTAATAATAATAGTACTTTCATGGCCTATGTTAATCCTCATAACAACATGCATTTTTTACAAGGAAAAGGAATTTGAGGATAAGAGTCTGTAATTTGCTCAAACTCATAATGTAATAAATGGTTGAGCCAGAATTACTCACTCTATTCAAGACCCTATTATAGGATTTTTATGTATTTGAGTTTTTAGGAGTTAGAATACTTGTTTGGATGTGGTAACAAAGGCCAAAATAAAAGTCACCTAAATAAGATTAAAGCTTATTCTTCTCTTAACTCACGTGAAAATTGAGAACTAGATTAAACTCTTTCCATCTTTATTAACATGTGGCGTATGTCTCATGGACAAAGATGGCAACTCTAGCTACATCCCAGCTAGTGCGAAAGGAAGGAGAAAGGGTCCCATATATTCATTTATAGTCCACACCTAGAAAGATGCCATTAATTTTACCCATATCTTATGGGCTACTCCTCGGTTCAAGAGAGTCCAAGAAAGGAAACCTTTATTCTGGGTGTCCATGTGCTCAGTTAAAATTCCAGGGTTCTATTACTAAAAGAATGAGGGGAGGATGTCTTTTAGGGAAAGCTAGCAGTTTCCTCTGTGAGTCATTAGCTGCAAGGGAGTTAGAGATTCCTACTAAAAATAGTGTTTTAGTTTTAGCATGTTTATAGTAGGCAATTTTCTTATGCTAGCAATTGAACCACAAGGCCAGTTGGCTGAAATGGTATGAAGTCTGAGTCAACAAAATTTCTTTCTTCATGAGGATGGGAAATTGTTGCTCTTTCTAAATGAAGATACAACTGACTTCTCCAACATTTTTATAAGCTCATTGGAAATTATTGTCTAATTCTCGTAGAGATCAAAAATACTTGCTGTGTCTCTATAATGCTATTAAAATATAGATTGAGTTAAAGCATACAGGATCAACATTGAGATCATGCAGATGAGTCCATGAATGATGCTTGTCCACAAAGGTCAAGGACTAATTGCTAAAGCTATTAACAGTCTCATTTATTCCTACTGGATTAAGTGGATCATAAATAAGAAAACTAAACATGCATAGGTGTTATTCAGCAATTAAAAGTCACAACATAGGCAGTAAAAAAAAATGTATCCTAATTTAATATGCTTGTGAAAACCATCCAACTGTCTATGAGATTAACTTGTAGAACGTATGAAAAAAAAATCTGCAGTAGAGCATCCATTGCAAAATCTATGAGGATAAAACATATCAAAATACTCTACAAAAATACTTACTGGGAACCATTTTTCTTTGCAAAAAAATATGAAAAATCTATGGAATCACACAGAAATTATTGAAAATATCACAAGTAAATGGCCCAAGGTTTGAGAACTACTTTTTCACATTTTGTTTATTTTAACTAACACAGTTAAACTTAGTTAACATAGTTAGACACACCAAACACTAAGGTATAGTGTTTTTACATTGACAGAAATAAGTCAATTTTTAAAAATCTTGTTTTTTCATGGATTCTACTATATAGAATTCTGACTTCTTTTAAATTTCTGTATTTTCATTTCCCTTTTTTACCTTTTCAAATATTTGCCTCAGTATTGATTTTTATTGAGAGGAGTACTGCAAACATCTACACCTCACTTTTGCTAGTACTTTATAGCTTTCATATGAAAATTTCATTTACTTCTTGGAACTAATGCATATCAATGCAACATACCACATGTTATTAGAGATCTCTGAAGCTCAATACAGTCCTTAACTTTCTGTTGTTCAGCCAGTGAAATTCACAGGTTCTGATTTATGATCTTTTTAATTGATGAGAGTTTTTCTTGTACTCTGGAGCCTGCCAAGCACTAAGTGTAATTATCACACCTTTTCTAATAAGTTCATTGGACCCACAAATACAATTTCAAGGAATGTAAGCTTTGAGTTTCCTAGAAGATTATGTACAAGCACCACTATTATTCAGCAAATAAATGAAAAGTTTATTTTGTATTCAATGTTATATAACTGGGGGAAATTTTATATATTGAATTCTAAAAGTCATGGGTCACGCAAATATTTTTTTGACATTTATAGTAAAGGTCTCAGCTTGAAACTTGGATATTTTTATCTTTGGATTTAGATCAATCTGGGCACATCTGGAGGCCCTATGCTAACAGTTTTGAAAATATTTTTATAGCAGAAGACTCCTTTATTCAAATAAAATCTTCAAAGGAAATGAAAAGAAAACAGATGAAATTAATGATAATCTAGTTGAACTAGGGCAGGCATGGCGGCGGGACTCTTCCCCTCTGTGGGGAGCGTGGGCAGTTCTAAGGCCTTCACTCTATCAGTGACACAGATTGCCCTTCAGCTCAGCCCCGGTGACTCAGACCTCTGCCATGGAGTAGCACTTACAATAAAATAAAAATGAAAGCTGTTGCATATGTGTCTAAAAGACACTGAAAACCCAACACAAAAGTCACATGCAAAGTATGTCAAGGAAAGTAACTCTGGAAAAGTGGAGGTTATGTTATGATGGATTTTTTGGAGCCAGAAGAGGGCACGGTAGGTTGAGCAACAGAAGGAGTACCAGGCCTGTATTTGGACCTTCGGGAGAAGATCTCACCTTTGATGCCTATTAGCAGAATCTAAGTTTTATTGCTTTTGAGACCTTGGCAACAGACATCACAAGGAACCAGGAAAGAAAAACTGCAGATGCCTCATAATAGTTGGCAGGATATTTCTTGAGGCATTTAGGGTCATCTTACAAACACTCATAAATAGTTGAGGGCTAGCAGGAGGCGAGGCCAGAGATCTCACATCCTTTTTATTTGTTAGAAACCATATAGTAGTGAGAATATCAAACTGGGGTTAGTCAGGAAAACAGATTTCACACTGTTTCAGCAAGGAAAGAGGATTTAATATGCAAACTGGTGACCCAGTTGCGGGAGGCCCTGAGAGAGTAAAGGGAACACTGGGGTAGACCCAGAGCTAAGAAAAGCAAGTAAAGGGCTGTGTGAATGAAAGGAAAAACTGGAATTGACTGGAGCAGTGGCTCAGAGGAGGGGCCTAGAAAGCTGAGGCTCAGACCTTCGATCCAGGGTCCCACCTGGCTGGTGCTGGCATCAAAGGCATGTGATGAGACTTGTTCTGGGAATGGGAACTGTCACTTGGGAGGGTCAGTTGCCATTGCCAGGCAATGCTGAGAGAAAAAACAAGGCAGAGGAGGAAAGTCCTTTCTGTTCGTCCTCCCCCTTACAGATTCCTCCAGTGACTCCTATTGGCAGAGCCAGATGTGAATGCACATCTGTATCAGATACACCACACAGTGTATCATGCACGCAGAAGACCAGGTTGAGGACTGAGACTTAGTAGACACAGAGAACAAATGCAGAAAAGACTTGTGTGGTGTGACTGCTATTCTGGCCCTATACTTTTCTCCTAGGTTAGTGTCTCAGCACCTTTGGTGAAATTTTTCCTATTTTGATTCTGTATTGTACAAAATGTAAAGTTGAAAAGCAAAGAAAAGAGAAATGTCTTATAATACTACTCCCATAGAAAACTTTGATATAAAGTATTAACAAAGCCATTGTTTTTGAAAGGTGGCTTTTAACACTTTTTATTTGACATAGTAATATTAAATAACCCCATTCAGCATCCTGCTTAGATAACCCTGTTCAGCATCCTGAAGATACATTCTGCAGGCAAGCTTAGACACAGAAGTTATTCAATATTAGAGGCTTGGTTGATTACACCTGCTCTTAAAAGTTTCTTGACTAAAATGCTTTGCCCTGCTTTGCCCATAAAATTCTGGGTCTCGACCAGGTACATTAGAATTTATTTAATTTTTATTTGATGAAATTTTGGACTTACACTTTACATAGTGTAAAACAGTAAGATAAACTTTAGTATGAAAAAACTGTGAGGTACTTTAATTTTAATAACTTCTAGTTAGATTTTCTTCTTGCATATTTAGTATTTGAAACAAAGGGCTGTGCTCACTTTAATCCAAAGCACAGGATGTTGGACTCTGAAGCCTGACTATATAGATCTCAATCCCTAGGCTAGGTCTAAATTGCCCATTCACTCGACAGGTGTTTATTGCACTGTTGCTCTATCAGTCAGGTTCCGGCAGGTGAGGAGAGTCACCATCTGTCCTGGGAAAACACATTTATTATGAAATTGAAGTAGACTTTACCATTGTGGGAGGAGCCAGCACAGTGAAGGCCTAGAAGGAAGAATTTCAAGGATCAGAAGTGTTAGCAAGCAGCTAATCTAAGAAGTTAACTGCCTCCAGTTCCTAAATTAGTATCATAAAAGAGATATCCCAGGTAGAGCTTTACAAAGAATTGTTCTTTCCATGAAGACCCACTCAGGGGGTCCATAGCCAAGTGTCTGGGGATGTACATGAGGCCACTGTTGATCATCAGGGCCAGTAGTTTGGAAGGCGACCTATGAGCAGAGCAGAGAACTAAGATGTGCTGGAACCCAGATATGCTGATCACTACTTCATCTGTCCATCATCTATTCTGCCTGCAAAACAGTTTTCAGAGAGTAATGTCTGCTGCATTATTTCTAATTCTCAAACTTCTTGCAAATTCTTCTGACCAACTCAATGGTAGGGGGACCATACAGGTGAGGGAATTCTGGAAAACATAATTCTCAGTTTCATCAAAATGATATAATAGTCCATCAGAGCTTGTATGTGCAAAAACTTTATTAAGTACTCTTCTGTAAAATCTGAAGATGAACTGACATGATATATGTAAAGATTTTAAGTGTCTACAACATAGTAAACACTCAAAGGAGGTTTTTGAGTGTTTAACAAAAATGGAATGTAGTATAATCAAAATGGAATGTAGTATAATCATCTCTACTCAAGGTAAATGAAGGCCATAGTATGTACATTACAGTGGTGGTCGTAAGAACGTGTCTCAGGGATCTCTGACTGCTGACTAATGTCCCCAGCTGCTAAGCTCCAGAACCCATCACCTCAGCTTGCTTAGGCCACACCTTCCTGCTGGTTCCTAGCAGGTGACTGGGTACAGCATGGATACTATGGCAGGTCTGACTCTGGGTGACCTGGATTCCTCTGGCAGCAGAGGCTTTGGGGTTATGAACTGCCCGATGGCAATGATGATTTCCTTAGAACAGCAAGATCCATCTAGGATCTCTCCTTTCCTTTTCCTTTTGTTTAAAATTAAATTTATTAGGGTGGCATTGGTTAATAAAATTATATAGGTTTCACCCATTTCTCCTTCCTTCCTTCCTTCCTTCCTCTTCCCTTTTTCCCAGAGTCAGGCACTGGAACTGGAATATAGAACTAAATGGAAGCAAATGTAGCTCTGTGGGGATACCTCATCATTGCAGCTAGTTCATCCCTCACTGTCCACAATCATAAAACAAGGAGGTGGGACTAGGGGGGCCTAAGGAATCATTTCCATCTCTGGAATTGCATGATAACCTTGTAAGTTTAAGGTTAATCAATTTCAACCTTTAAATATCTAATTATCGTAAAAGAACACAAACAGGAATGACAAAAAGAGGTGGCACTGGCTGAAGGAAGCTTCCAAATTCACATCTGTTTACAAAGACATGGTCAGGAAATGGACTCTGGTGAAGCATTTCCTCTCAAATTAAATGTGAATGTTATCACATAATGAGCCTTTTGAAGTTCCAAGAACTCAAAATTCCATCCAACAATCTGATCTCATGAAAATGGATCACTAACCAGTCAAAGAGTGAATTCATTACAAGAGAAAAAGGAT
This sequence comes from Anoura caudifer, assembly GCA_004027475.1. Taxonomy (NCBI): domain Eukaryota; kingdom Metazoa; phylum Chordata; class Mammalia; order Chiroptera; family Phyllostomidae; genus Anoura; species Anoura caudifer. Next base: position 567,993 of record PVKU01000093.1, on the reverse strand, counting down.
ACTAAAAATATCTGCAATTTCTTAGTTATTACAACAGTTTCATGAAACTATAACCAATTTTAAAACACAGTTTTTAGTAAATATTGGATGAAACAGGTACTGTACTTGACAACAATGGGGAATAGTCTTGGTGACTATTTGAAATATAGAAATCTGTTTTGTTTCAGGCATAACTGTTAGTCATTACTTTATTCTAGCTGTCAAGATAAACAAAACAATCAGACCTGAAAGAATTTGATTTTAACTTTGTTGTGAAATATCAGATAAACTTCACATGCTGCAGCATGTTGAGAACTGTCCTTTTACCTGTAGCAGTAAGATAAAGAACAAACAAAAATATATACTAAATTCAGATTACATAGCATTAGAAACTGTTTATTTAAGTCTCACTGAAATAGTTGGTGAGCGAGCCTTCCCAGTAGGCTAAACCACACAGCCAGGATAAGCCATCCATCCACTTTACTATCAGCTGCATGAGGAATGGAACTTGTGTCTTCACTGCCTTAAAGGGTAGCTGACACACAGTAGATGCTTAGGAAACATTCAAAATGAAATGAATTTATAAATTATGTATAAGTTGTCTTGCTCAATTTAAGGCTTAAAATCCAAGTTATTAGTGCTCACCAAGAAAAATAAAATGGATGGAATTTTATTTATTCACAACACATGGAATGCATTTTAGAATGCATGTGTAAAGTATATATATACATTCAGATGCCTCTTATACTCCAGTACAGTGCACAATTGTTTGAGGTGGTTGCTATTGTTTTCTACTAAATATTGAAAATGAATTCTCTACTTGTGAAAAATCCCCTGTGTCTGAACTTATGAAGTGTTATAAGATCAATTTGATCGTGGTATTGAGGCTTTCCAAGTGTTGTATCTTTCAAAACCTCAAAGGAAACTATATTTTATGTAGCAGATATAATCAACTACAGCACAAAAATAGCACTTTTATGAAGGCTTATGAGAGATCCAAAGGTTTTGAATTTCAATTTTCAGCTGCAAGGGGCTAGAAGTAGTTACCTGCTATTGTGTACTTCCATTGATTTACCTTTTTTGTGTCCCAGAAAATCATCTGAGAGTAAACATAGGGGGGAAATGTCATGTTGGCAATTAACATGGAGTAGTAGTAAAAATCCCAGGATATAACAGAGGAAGAAAATGTGAATGAAACTATTTTTTTCAGTACCTTACATATTGTACATGAGGGAAAAAATGAAATGCTTAAATTTTCATTCAAACTCACATCTACAATTTTCTATGGTCCGACTAAATTCAATTATATACCAGCTTGAAAGACTGAAGGACTGAGCAGAAAAAAATGTCATTGCTAAAAATAAATCGGAGCCTGACCAGTGGCTCAGTGGGTTAGATGTCATCCCACAAACCAGAATGTTGCCTGTTCAATTCCTGATCATGGCATGTACCTGGGTTGTGCCAGGTCCCCAACTGGCAGTGTGCAAGAGACAACCAATTGATGTTTAAAAAAAAAAAGAAAGAAAGAAAAGAAAAAAATAAATAAATTGGTATACAACCTAGAGGACTTTTTTTTTTTAGTTCAAGATGTTGGCTGCTTTACAGTTCTTCTCTCCATGGCAACAGGGTGAGCTTCGTATAACTAGATGGTGAATGAAACAACAGCCTCCGTGCTGCATCCCTGGGCATAGACTCACCATGAAGTTCTGGCTGTCACACTCATGGTTCATCTACTGTTCCTCCTACAAATCAGGGACTTTGCAACAAGTCTGAAGTTGCATTTGAGGATGGCTGAAGATATTCCTACTTAACATCTACCACTCCCCTTGCCTGACTGCTATTTGCTGTTTCTTCCCTTTGCTTCCCTTGTCTAATCTATAGTATTCATCCTTTTAAAACCCTGTTGAATACATATCTAATTTGCTCTTTTGATGTAAATTTTTGGTTTCTATGATCATTATCGAATGTAACGTTTAGTCAGTCCACCCAGTCAGGTCCAGTGCCTGGTGGCTTGGGCGTGGTATTTCTCTCACATCTCTTTCTCTTTCTCTTTCTCTCTTCACCTCTCCCTCCCACCCCCGCTAAAAGCAATAAAAAATGTCCTCAGATGAGGATTAGAAAAAGAAAGAATTCACTTGCCTTATTATATTCTACTTCTCTGTTTATTTTGTATAATACAAAAGGGCATTGCCAGAGTTGCTGAATTAAGTAATAGCTCAAAGTATCAGTCTTCCAGATCATGCAGACACACTGCTATTTCCTCATTTGAACAAGGATAAGGATGTCAACTGTAAAAATCCTCAAAATAATTATATATACTCATAAATAGCCATTCCATGGATCACGTGATCTCTTCTTTTAAAAAGCATACTGAAAGTATTTTCTTGTTTTTTTTTTTCATTCCTAGCATGTCATCCGCTATCTATCCTTAAAGTACTCTATTTTCTGGGTTCTTAAGAATGTCGAGATTGTTTTCCATGTATTAAGTTTAGCTCCTGTTGTTGAAATGAGAACAAATGAAATACAAGAAATTATCTGAGAGCTTGGTGCTTTAAAAAAATCTAGAATTTCTTAATAAGAATATTTTGAATATGTGAAAAATTCTTGTTTAAAATCTTATAGCTTATCACACAAGGTGAAGTCTGAAGACTCCTTGTATTTCTACTTATTAAATTAGTAATCATCAATTATTTTACTGCTCTAAGTCATCATTAACATTTTGAAGATTTAATAAATGAAATTGTAGTTTTTAAAAAGTTCCCAAACAGGAGTCAGTTCTTCCCATGGAAGAACGTTATTTCTCCTAGTACTGTGTGTCCTTCTTAGGGTATCAATACGGCGCTGGGGGATTAACTCCTTCCAAACACAAGTGAGCCACTTCCCATACAGAGGCACTGACTGTACTGTCCTCTGTAATCAAATGAATCCATAGGGCACCTTTACTGAAATGCAAATAAATCATTAATCCCTAAACATCTAGTTTATTTTCCAGGAGCCATTTTAGACTTTAGAAAACTACAAACCAATTTATGATCAAGGAAGAATTACAACCATGTATTTGCAGCAAAAGTGAACATGAGAGGGGTGGTGGGGCAGACAAATTGGATGCTGTTATTTAAACTAGACTTTTCTTAGTCCCGCCACCACCTGGACAAAATGGCTTAGAGCATTCACTATCTATTAAAATGTTTGCTTTCAAACAAAACTAATATTGTTAAGCAATAACTATATATATAAACATATATGAAGTGTAGACTTGATTTTAAGACCTCATTTTCAAATAGCTTTCTCAGTTCCTTTGTTGGTAGCAGCCAAAAGTTAAAAACGACCCTCATCTTCTGTTAGATAATACCACAGAGTATTTCTAACTTCAGCTTTAGCTTTTGTCTACTGGCTAGACCTACTTAAATTTTATAACCTGTTTAATGAGCTCCAAAAATAAATGTATATTATAGAGAAAACCGAAGTACTCTCACTAGTTGCAGAGAAATGACACAGAGAGGGCATTTGTGCAGTATTCGACCTAAATAACCCAAAGAGATTTAATTCAATATGGGAACCAGGGATTACATTGGAGCTGTTATCTGGGTCTACCAGGAGCTATAATGGCATCTTCAAAATGTGGCACATTCTTGGATCACCTGTGTCCTAACAAAAATTGAGTCCTTTATGACAACAGAAATTAATTCATTCTCATTCTCATTTTTTAACACAATGTGTTTAAAAAAATTAAATAAAGTTCCCTCAAAATTTTATAGCTAATTCTGAATTAAGAAATGGATCAGTAAAAATTCAGGCATTTCTGACAGTGCTGAAAATAACAGAATGAAAAAATGCTGCTAATGATATCACTTTGCTGTGCAGAATTAATGCATAGACTCAGAGGTACCTGGAAAGACATCACACAGAAGCTTTGATTTAACCAACAGACCTGGCCAAGACTCTAGTGCCAATGGGTTTATCCAAATGATTTTGGGTAGATGACTCAAGGTAGCAGGAGAGAAAGAACAACATGGAAGATATGCCGAAAGGGAGAACTGGGTGGGAAACAGGGCCAGAAAGAAGACGCCAGTGATTATTTCATAATAAAATTGTTTGCCTAGGGCCAGCTCTGGCTGGTCCTCCCACTGGCTGCAGCTTCACTGAGATCCTAGGATGGCCCTGAGCCTGCTGATGAGAGCACTGAAGAGGGAAAGTAAAGCAAAAAAGAAAGAATTAAAAAATGGTATTTATTTTTTCTGATATTGAACATGATTAATATCTGTGGTGGATGTAAATAATTTGAGGCAGCAGTCGATAAGTGTTAAGATCAATTGTGGCAAGACAATGATCTAAGAGGGGAGAAAGCTGTGATTCTGAGGGACTTAATACTTCATTTATAGTGAATTTTATTTCTAAGAAACAAAGACATTTGAGGATTCAACGTGTAGGATATTGTTCTACTAGTAATGTTGGACACCAGGGGATTCTGAGGGAATCTCAGCCTATCCAAATTATTTGGAAACATTCTATTATTTCTGGAGACCTTCCAACTGGGCATTCCTCAGCATTCTTTGTTCACTTCAGAAAAGTTTCCATGATTTTGAGGGTATAGTTTATGCTGAAGAATTTGTTTCTTGCAGATTTATCTTTGCAGTGTGAGAACTAAGGTTTCTGATGACAATTCAACTTTCAAGGATGAGTCCTTGTACAGTAAGTTCAGAAACATGGTTTCTCAGAGATGTGACAGAGTGTAGGTAGAAGGGGCATTCCATGGAGGCAAGCTCTGGGTCAGTAGTAATCCACAGAATTTCCTATCCAGAGGAAAGGGAGGAACTTGGATGTGAATTTGGAGGAATACATAATGTCAAAACCTATTAGACAGTTTTTTTTCCTCCTTTAAAAAAAAAAAAGCCTCTCTTTCCTCTCTGAGTTATTTCTTTATTCTTTTTGACAGAACTATGCCTCGAATCTCTGAGCATGGCCTGGTGGGAGTGAGCAGGGAGGATGGTGTGAACACATACTCTGAACCCCAGGATGTGACACAGGAAGATACCATGGCAAGGCACCTGGCATGCCCTCAATTGAAAATCTGCCTCAGAATGTCTGGCAGAGAAGAAAACTGTCTAGTTTTCATTTCGCATGAAAATTTACTTCATCGGTTTCATAGTGTAGGCCCATGACTAGACCATGAGCTGTGACCTTCACACACATGACGACTCAGCAGAGAAGGGTGGCAACGCTGCACTCCAAACAGTGAGGTGCATTGCAGAGGCCACTGCTGCTGTTAAAGAAGGAACTTCTGGCAACCAACTAATGGAATACACTTAATTACTTTTCAATTCTAATGCAGTTCCTGACACCCTGAACAACCATGTTCACTACGTCGTGATTGCAAGCTCGCCAATAAGAACTTTCACTACTAAACTCCAAGGTATGAAAAAACATCTCAGAATCAATATTTACTATAATTGAATGGTAAAGATTCAAGAATGTACTTAAATACAAAGGAATGAAATTCTCCTTGCAAATATGTCTGCTTAAGTTTTCCAGATCGGGAGACTTAGTCTCAATCAACTTCTTTACTTCCACTTCTCATCAACACTGGAAAATTACAAAAATATAAAAGATATTTTGAGGTTATAATTAAACTTCTCCATCTCCATTTTTGTTGGTATATGTTTTTGTTTTTCAAGTGAGTTTTTTAGTTTTTCTAACTCCTATGAAAATCACTAACAAGGAATGAGTTAGTTGCTTGTGTGGACCTTATTTCCAGCCCAATTTTTTAAACTTGTATTTGAAAAAAAGCCAGGCATTTATGACCATTATGAAACAACTGGGAATTTGAATCCTGTCCAAGTATTTGATGATATGAATAAATTTTTTAAATTACATTTTAGAAGAATATTATGATGATTTTTTTAAAAAAGAGCAGGTGGGTTGCTTATTACACTTCATTATTGTCTTAACCATCACACATCCTGCTATGTCCAGAGCTCTGTGCTCCAGATGAATTATTTGATATTGGGCCATTACCAGGTGGTAATTATTCCACTTCTGTTTGAAGATCATTCCCAGCCCATTTGACTACTTTTAATTTTTCATTCTTGGACACTTGCCACTGAGTTTCAAACATTTTCAAATGATAGATTACTCTTTATAAACTTAATTGAGCATGTGTTAGCTGTTCTGAAGTAACCCACATGATGTGAATATGTTATGTCAATTTTAATATCATCACCAAGGGATCTGTAGTGAATGCAACATTTGGCCATAATTCTTTTTTTAATATGTGTACATTTAGTTTGTTTCAAAGTAATACAGGCATAGTGTTTTTACAGAATCAAACGGTATGACAACAACTCTAAGAAAAGCAATAGATACTTGCTCCTTGCCCTCCTCCCAATCCAAGTACCCAAGTATCTGTCAGTGCCTTCCAGCCAGCAGCCACCAGGAACACACCTGTAATTGAACAGGATGGCTTATCATTCATTTCAGTGAGGGAAAACTTAAACCATGGGAAGGCATGGAACATCTCAGTGAAAGGGCGTTAAACTGTTTTAGGATTGGGCTTCGGTTGTGTGATTTTGGGAAAGTTTTCTGCTCTGGATTGGATGTTGTTTAAAAGTGTGGACAATTCTATGCTTGAGTATCTTGATAAACTAAATATGAGAGGACAGATGAGAAAGATGCTAAAGCTACATTTGGTAAGAAGTAGCCTTTACTCACACAGCTAGAATAGGCAGAGTTTTGTGTTCTGTGGCTTGGACAATGCTCAGATCTTGCCTGTGATGTAGATCTGATTATAGAAGAGCCTTCATTTTGCCTTGATCAATCATCACCACTAAGGCCTTGTCTGATGTTGATGTTCTATGAGGTTCTTTATGTTCAACAGGAGGATACCAAGGCCTGATAGTCCTAGACTAGCTCCTAGAAATCAGGAGTGTCAATCATATTCAATTTTTTAGCACTTTCTTCTGTCACTTATCTCCAGATTCCTAAATATTAGTTTCTCCTTACTTTTAGATATTTGAATTTCTATTATAGAAATAAACCTTTTGTTCTCATATTCTTACCACTATACTTATTCTCCACATCCTCAGCCTTGTACCCATCTTTATAATGTATTTTTATCACTAGTTTTAGTTAAAGTAATTGTAAATATTTTTGCTATTATGGCTATGTAAGTACTATGCATAGCAAGGGTAGTACAGTATGATTATATAGCTTTTCCTTTAGAATTCAGTTTATCAATTGTCTCATTTTATTGCATTTGGTCAGTTTTCAATAATTCATCCCAGAAATCTCTAACAGAACTGCAAAAGATCTCTTAAAATGGTTAAACATCAGGTAGTCCCCCAGCCCTCCTGGGCCACTCAGATGGTGGCTGTCATCTGGACAGGAGCTCCTGAGGCCCAGGACATCATTGTCACCTGGGGCTTCATTTTAGGCATTGGGTTTACATCTATTTGCTGAGCTTCATATTTCCTGACTTTTTTTTTTTATGTTTCTCTGTTGCTTTTGCCACAATACCTACCCTAGTGGTTTCCTAAGAAAAAGACACATGGGAGGCCTATTTTTGATACTTACATACCTGAAAATGTCCTTTCTCTTACTACACCATTGAATGAGACTTTCAGGGAACCAGAATTCCAAATTGGAAGGAGGTTCCCTTCAAAATATTGAAGTCACAACTCTATTTTTTTCTAGATTGTTAGTGTTGCTGTTGAGAAATCTAATGTCTACTAATTTAAATGTGACTTCTCTCCCTTTTTGGAGGCTATTAAGATCTTTGTTTCTGGTGTTATGAATATTCATGATACTATGACCAGTTATACTTTTTTTTTTTCTTTGCATGTATTGTTCTGGGCCTTTTTAGTCTGGGATTTCAGGTACTTCTATTCTGGGAAACTTTGTAAGATTCTCTGATAATTTTTCTTCTGCTTCCTCTCTGGATTGAAGTGTTGACATTTTTGACATTCTTTTTTTCCTATTATCTCTTTGCCTTTTTGTTTGACTTTCTAGGAGACTTCTGTAACTGCTTCTGTCTACCTCTATACCACTTATAAAACTTTGTTATCATATTTTAATTTCTGTGAGGTCTTTCTTATTGTCTGAAAGCTCTCTTTTTATAGAAAATCTTTTCTTATTTTGTGGGCACATTATTTTCTCTTTCAAGTTTTTTATTCATGTTTCTTTATTCTCTAGCATTATTTTAGAATCTTTCTCAAATGCTTGACCTCCTTCACTGTTATTTTACACTTCAAAGTGAGGTATTAGGTTTGGAAGCTTTGTGTACTTAGATTGGGTTTATGACTGGGTGCTTCATTGTTGAGGATCTGGCAGGAGCAGGGTGAGTGAGCTTTTGGGGGTGGGGATCAGGGGGAGGGACACTATGAGTTTCGCTACTGATTTTTTTTTTCTTCTGGTGTTGAGTTACTCTAGAGAAGAAATCTCCCATCTTCTGCCTGAGTATTTAAACAAATAACTTACTTGAATCCTACTTACTTGAATTTTGTCTCTACTTATTCTGCTGCTTTTTAACACCAAGAAGATGGCTGTCTTTCCAACCACATAATGTACTGTGTGAATACAAGACTGCATACGAGTTCTTTTAATGTCAGTGGAAGAACAGAATTCTTAGTAACAAAAGTATAAGAAAGATCATAATAACTAGTAGCCGTAGTGAAGGTGCTAATCAAGTGTTAGACACATAAAGATAAATTTTTGCAGTTAACTTCTGTGGGTGTCACAAATTTTGCTTGCAAATGTCGGTTCTTTCCGTGGTTAGTGACATCAGTTAATTGAAAAACAAGACACAGGAACATGCATGCAGATGCTTGTTTTAACAAGTAGCTGCAGCGTGGCTTGTGGAAGGTCTCATTTGCAGATGTTACATGTTCTTGGGAAGCCAGACAGAGAACAAGTTTAGACTTGAGGAGAATGAATGTCAATGAGGCAAAGGAGAAAAATTTTGTTTTTTACCCCTACCCTGAAGAAGAATTTTCCTACATATCAAAAGGGAAAAAAATGTATATTGGTCCGGTGATTTAGCATTGTACTGTAATTTTTATTCTATGCTTAAAATGTACATAGTATACATTGTTTACTGATCTCTTCCCCTTCCAGGGAATTATTCACCACCTATTTATTGATGACAGTCAAATATGCCAATATTATTCTGACTTTTCTGCTAAATTTCTAACACAGTCCCAAAATTTTTTCCTGAGTTATTTCAAATTAAAAAAATCCAAAATTAATAAAATTATCTACCTATTAAGCCTAACATTTTTCCTAAGTTCCTTAACTCAGTTAGTTGTCTTCCCATCTGTTCAGTCACCTAAACTAAAATTTTTTGCCATAGTCCACTACCAAGCACAGTTCCTGCACCAACAGGCAGTGACTATTCCTCAAAGAAATGAATGGACGGATTTTCAATGCTTTCTATTCATCTCCCTGTCACTGATGATTAGCAAGTTCTATTTACTTGACTTCAAATCTCTTCTCAAAGCATTCCCATCCCTGGCCTCCACTGTTGCTGTTCTAACATAGGCCCTCAAGGCTCCTCACTTTTAACTATCTAAAGCATCTGCATCCCTCCAGCAAAGGTCTGGTCGTATTTTAACTTGGTTCAAAAATACTTAGGTTTTTTTTTTTTTTTTTTTTTTTGGTCTGCAAAAAAAAATTCCATCTTCTTCTTCTGGCTCTGCGTAATTATATAATTATTATACCTTCTCTAGCCACTTCCCTGACTCATTGACTGAACTCCCCTCAAATCCATACTTTTCCATATTTGATCACCTGCATCATTTCATACTTCCATGCCTGCAATCATATTGTTCCCCATGCTGGAATGTTTCTTTCCTCCATCGTCTAACATGCACAAATCCTGATCATCCTTTAGCTCTTAATTCAAACACCTCCCAGTCCTCTAATCAGAGCTCATTGTTTTCATTCCTCAAAGCTTGTGTGGTACTGTTTATTCATATTTCTGCTCTAGCTTTCAACACAGTCTCAGCTGTATTTTAATAATTTGTTCTTGTGCCTTCCTCCAAAAGTCTTAACATGCCCTATTCCCAGCAATTAGATATAGTAAACGATATACAATGTTTTCTGAATTGGCATTGAATTAAAGCTATGTATACATTATAATTGAGAATCACACATGCAGGAGTTAAAAGAAAAAAATTGAACCAGAAAGTCTTTTGTACTAAGAAGAGGGTGAAAAGCATTTACACATTACTCGGGATGTGATATGAACTCATATCATAAGTCACTCCTAACAGCAAACTGAGTGAATCAGGTGACTGAAAAATAAGATTTCTCCAAGAGAGCCTCCACTCACGCCCTAGCTGCTGCTCCTCACCCTGCTCCTTCCCTTTTCTTTCAGACTCTCCAGACCGCAAGCAGCTTGGGAAGTATTTAGACCTGTGGCTTTCGTTCTTCATTCTTTATTCACTGGGTTTGCATTCCCACATCTCATCTTCCAGGTGTCATGAGTGTAGCTCTAAGAACTCCAGTGCTTAAGAGGAGATAACGCAATAGCTGTGGGAGGGAGGCATTCCAGCTCCCCTCTGAAAAGCTCTCGTTTTGTTCCAGTACCTCTGGAGAACCTGAGCCTGTCTGGAATGCATAGCCCCTCCCACTGGCTCTGTGTGCTCCCTTATTAGAAGAGGGGGATTGGAAAGGAGAAAGCAGGCTGTTCTGGGTTCCTTTGCAAATCTCCAGGATCCCCCCACCCCCACCCTATCAAGTCTTGTATTGAAATGGATTCATATATAATGTGCCAAGTGAGGGCCAGCTGTGGGGAGAACTTGCTGTATCTGATTGTTAGTTATACATGGTAAAGGCTCCTTGCCAGTTCAGAAAAAGCCACTTTTCAGGTTGGCTTTCTACTAGTGAAGGGGCATTTTATTCAATTAGTGGGACATTATCAGAGAGCAAAGAAGCCGAGTACCTATCTCAGTGTGATTGCAGGTGTGCCATATAAGAAGGTACTAATTAAACTTACCTAACCCATGGCAATAGACTCTTCCCTGGCAAAGGAATATTTTTTTAAAAATCCTTATTATTAAACAATTATAAATATGTGCTAACAAGAATTGTAAAGACCCCCACATGTAATCATATCCAGGTTCAACAATTATTGATTTACAGTCAATCTTATTTCATCTGCACACCACTCCCACACTCCAGATTATTTTGAGGAAATTCAGATGCTATATTATTTCATCCCTAAGTATTTTAAGTATCACAGAGGAATCTTATTGGCAGTATTGTTCAAACAATTTACTTTTGATAATAAACTTCTCATGTTACCACAGAATCTATATTTTGCTCCCTTAAAAGTTGAAAAATCTACGGGGCTTCCATAGCACACCGAATATGTAAAACTTCCATGGAGAATGGGATTGTGTGAGCTAACTCTACCCCCAAGATCAATCTATTCTGTACACAGTGGCACCCAGGGTGCAGGAACGCCCCTCCTTTGGTCACCTAGTAACTTTTCACTGGTCAACAAGAAGCTGAATAACCTATTATGCTGCGGGAAAGTGCTTGGCTAGCCGACTTGGATCATCTCCTAGATTTTAGGAGAAATAACCATCACCAAGTTTGAATTTGCTAAACCTTTAGGCTTTGCTGGCAGGAAAAAAGCATTCCACTCTTGGAGCATAAAATGGATACAGAAGATATGGGCTCAGGTAAACTAGGCCAAATATTGAAGCAGATATGGAAACAACACCTGATGCTGAATCAGGCCCTCCAGGGCCATGACCACTCTGAAGGGGCTGGGCAGGGCACTTGGATAGCCACAGTGGTCTTTCTGGGTCAGGAGCTCAGCAGGGCCCTGCATCAGCTCTTGGAACACACTGCAGGCACGCTGCACTCCACCTGCCAGCAGCTGGGTGTACTGCTCGACAAGGAGAATCAGTGTACCTGGAGAGAAGGCAAGTATTTATTTTATTCATTCTTTCTCTAAGAAATATTGATTGGATCATCACTCTGAGAGAGGTTAAGGAGCTTACAAAGAAGGCTAAGACAGAGTCTCTCTCCACGAGGGACGAACAATATAATAGGGGAAATAGGATGAGACAAATACTCAATAAAGCAAGGAAAACTGAGGCTAGTTCCACTGGAAATATACAAGAAAGTATGTTCAGGCTTCAGAAGTAGGAGAAAGCCCACTTTTAGGGTGAAGGTTTGGGAAATTTCACTAAATAAGTGTGATATTAAACTGAAGCTTACAGAATGACTTGGATGTATGCAGCCAGGAATTGGGAATCTTGAAAGAGTACTTCAGGCAGAGCTGTTATCAGCAGGATCCAAGACTTAGAGGAAAGAAAATACAGGCTTACTTTGAAAATGTAGGCAGAACATCAGTTTTTCTATGTATAGTGGAATATGACATTCTATTTCTAGACTTATTTGAGTTTGAACTTATTGGTTGCAGAAAAAAAACACTGTGAAGAAGGGGGTGAGCTGGAATATGGAACTAGACCCCACCTCACACAAACACTAAGAGGAGTTCAGGTTCTTGGGAACAGGCCCAGGTACGGATGCTGAGGAGTACAGTACAGCAGGAAAAACAGGGTATTTCATGAATATGATCTCAGACAACAATAGTTACTCCAGATAAGAAGACAGGTCATGCCATGAAAACCAATTCTAAATAATGTAGTGTCAAAGCAAATGGGCAGTTCCTATCAATCAGAAATCTAGAGCAGATAATCTGAAGAAATTCAGTCCAGAGGGCAGATGGTAGGCACCTGGCAAGTCTGTCCAAAGACAACAGTCCCAGAGACTATCAGCTGGAACTCAGAGCCAGGATGCAAATCTCTACAGAGAACTCAATGTACTAGGCAATGTATTAAGTCATTTTCTATGAATAGTTATTAGTTATTCATAGAAAATTATAAGGAATCAACTATCAGGACAGAAGTTCAAAATACAGGGCCTTGGATATAAGACAAGAAAACAAGTTGTTGGGACTGGAGCCCAAAGTTAAGTCCAGACTGGTGAAAGGATGATTTATTAATGATTCTAATAAAGAGAGCTATGGGGCCTTAAACATCATATCCCGTAGTTCAGAATTGAATTCTGAAGACTGGAGAGTTGCTAACACTGCAAGAAAGTATCAGGTGACCCCAGCTATGAGGAGAGGAGAAATGAGTGGGAGAACGGTTAGAACTGGGGATGAAGTGAGTGACAATTATGTCAGATCAGATCGAGGTGAAGGTTTACACTGCAGTGAAGAGGCTTGGTTTTGTTTAGTTGCCCTTCAAGAGCTACTGCAGTTTCTAATCAGAAAATCAGTATAATTAGAGCTATTCTTTGAAAAGCTAATTTGAAAATTGCCAACGATCACAAGCTCAGCAGGAGAAATAGTGCAAAGCTAATCCAATTCTCATAACAGAAAAAAAATATTCAATTCAGCATCATCACCCGCAGAAATAATGTTACTATGGTATGCCCCTACCCAAGTCTTATCTAGAGCATTTCACTAAATTTTAGGCAGATAGTTATAAATGGATAATTGATAAACTTTAACATTCAAGAAAGAAAGGACAAGTTTCAAAATCATAACCCATAAAAATGGCTAAGGGAGGTGTTGACTTCAATTGAACAGTCTTATGGGGAGGCTGTAATATTTGTCTTCAAATATTCAAAGAATTTTCACAAGCAAAAAGGATTTGACTTACTATTTTTTACTACATTAAAAAGCAATTTGTCCCCAATTCTTGAATGTGTTAAAAGACTGGCAGTTGTACAAGTGACTTCCCCTCAGGAGAGAGATTGGTTTAACTGTCCAGGAAGGGCCTTTGCAGGTTTCTGAGGTTACCTTGCCGTACCTTGTTACCTGTCGTTCAAGAAGCCTAATTTGGTTTAGTTTTGTATTTCTTCTTTTCGTGTGTGTGTGCGTGTGTAGAGATTGTTGCTCTCATAGACTGCCTCATGAAAATAAAGGACTATTTGGGGTGCACTGCTACACTTCTAAAGAAAGAGGAAGAGCAGATGAGTAATTTATGCGGCACGCATGATGAATGCCCTCCACAGCAGACAATGTCTGCCATTCAAGATATCAAAGCAACAGACATTGCTGCAAGACAGGAACAAAATGTCATAGAAACAGCTACTGTTTCTCCCACAAATGGTGGGGAAAGTCATTACACAAACCAGGACCCATTAAAGGAAAATAAAACACACAGGAGTTCGGAACCAATGGAAAAGGAAGACAATACATTATTCAATGGAGATGTAACTGGGCAAGAAGAGTCACAGGACAAAATGTTCCCAGATGATGCAGAACATGGAGCTGGTAAACAAACAGCACATGTGACAGTTGAGCACACGAACGGCAACAGGGAAGAGACGTATGACATCATTCTGACAACAGAGAGAGGAATTCAAGAGAGCTCAGAAAACCAAAGAGAGGAGACTACCACAGCCTTAATAACATGTGATACAGCCAATACACATGTGAATAGTCTTCTTCCCAATGATTCTGAGAGTCTAAAGCAGAAAAATAACATAATGGAAAAGGAGTAAGTAAATGCCATCAATGAGAGAGATGCTATTTATATGTATTTCTGTAATTAGTATTTATAGTATTTATACATGAGTAAAGTTTTGGATTTCCACTTCATATCTCCAAAATATATTGTAAATCAGTAACTCAGTTTAAATTACTCCTATAAAAATTTATACAGCTAGTGTGACTAATGTTATTTGTTTCTTACAGCTTTAGAAAGCAAATGTATTAAATGTTTCTTTCAAGGAGGAAGGAATTGATTAGATAAGGGTAGTTAAAATGTACCATTGTCCTGAGGAGAAATACTTAAATCACTCTTTTCTCAATCATAATAAGAAAAAATTAGGAGGCTGCAAAGTGTTCAAAATTTAGGAGAGAATTTTCCAACCTCAAGTTTACTTTATTTATATTCTTAAGTAAATTCTCAGATTTACTTTATTTACAAAAAAGCACGAATTCTTAACCTGTGTCTATAGAACTCTACTGAGATCATGGAAAAGTTTTGGGAGGTTCTTAAAATTTAATGTATATTTCATACAAATTTAGTCTCCTTTGTCCAGAGCTTTCATCGGATTCTCAAAAATACTATTACTTCATAAAGTGTGAAAGAATGATCTATTTTATAAATTATCTCCCCAATATATTTGAGCGATTAATTATCCTTATTTGTTCAAATAAAATATTCACAAGCCAAATTTCCTCAGCAAAAATAGCACCCTTAGAAGGCAAGGGAGGATAGTAAGGGGAAAAAAAATCATTGGTTTGGGAGTCAGACAGACTCACATTTTATCTTCTGCTTTATTACAAACTAGTTCTGTGACCCTGGGCAACTTGGTTTATCACCGAGCCCTGTTTTCTTCTTGCTAGAAACTGCGTACACTTTCTGGGATTGTTCAGTAAGGTCGAATGCGCCAAGGCCCCAGCACCGCGCCACTACTTTGCAGACCTTCACGCTCAGCTAAACGTCAGCGTGCTCGTTTGCTGTACCCCAAGGACTCTCACTTTCTTCCCCGCACCACCAACCTTCACGTGTCCCCCTGCTGCCTCTGCGTGTGATGCTCTTTCAGATGTAAGGTGCCATTTCAGCCCAACACCGCAAATCAGTCTATGATGGCGGGCAAGTCATTGCGCTCACTTTGACCTTAGTCATCTCATTTGTAAAATGAAGAGGTTGAGCTAGTTTCGCTGTGAGGGCCCTACAGGCCTGAAAATCTAATGAATTCTATTGGTGCACCAGAAGGCCATTCAATGCATGAAAGCCCATCATGGTCCAAAAGAATGACTACCCCTGCATAACAACTGTTTAAATAGTCAAAAGTGGCTGCCCATTTCACTTGAGAAAAACATTAACACTTCAGATCCCCACATTCAGAAATGACTCAAGGCTTCAACGGATGAGTCATTGCTGAATCACTCCCTCTCACATCTCCTTTAGGTGTTTCCTAGCTACTGATTTCCTCTTTGTGACCTCCAAACCAATTGTGCTTAGCTTGCATATTTAGGATGACGACTCACTGCGATCTCTCAGGTTAGGAGGCCATCATGCTACATAAAAGATGAGTGTCATCAACAAAACTTAGCTCAGAATATGTTGTGATTCCTCCCTGAATAGCTTTTTGAAAAAAAAGCCTGTATCTTCTAGTGTAGTTGTCCTAGTGTATACAGGCTCAAAGGGAAACAAAATTAGAACGAATCCATGTGATTATTTTAGCAGCTAGACCTGATCCATTTAACTAGGGTTAGGGAAAATGAAAGCATTGCAGGTCTCCTCACTCTACTTCTTCTGTCTTTTGTAAGTCTATTGAGATGGTTCCTAGGGCACAGAAGAAAGCCATTCTTCAAGTCATTCTTGAAGCCTGGGTCACTATATCTTCTACTAGAAAATATTTCTCATTTTCTGAATTACCATCATCACCATCATCAGAGAATACTTATATATACCAATGAGCTGGGTAATTTGCTAGTCCTTCTAACTTCATGGGTTCAGAATTACAAATATAAATAAATAGCCCTCTCTGCAATTTCAGCATATTTCTCTGCTAATGTGTGCTATAAAATTCAAGTTACCACTTAACTGATAAACAGTTAAGACCTGATAATTCTAAAACTGATTATTAATGCTGCATTTTATATAGATCCTCTAATTTCTCTTTGACATTCTCTATATTTCAATCATTTCACTGGTATAAAATGAGAAGTAGCAAGAAGAGGAAGAACTCAAGTTGTTCATTTTAATGTAGAGATATAACATTTATTGAGCACTCATTTTATTCCAGATTATTTTATAAGAAGTTTAAATATTTTATCTCATTTAATCTTCACATTATTGTAGATCAGATATTAGTTTCAGTATATAATGCACGAAAAACCCAGGGCTTTGGAATGATTTGAAGAAGTATGATATTATATTAGAAAGTTTGTGCTTTTTGTTATTAAAAGATAGATGAATTCAATGATTGATTCTACAACTTGCCATCTGTGTAACCTCAGCAAATTAAAATATTTTAACCTCAGTTTCCTTATCTATAAAATGGTGATGATATACCTTGCCTGACCCCATAATGTGAGGAATAAATGAAATAATGTATAGCCTAAAACCTGACCCATAGGAAGAGCTAAAATATTAGCTATTTTAATAATAATTATTGATGCTTAAAAGGTCAAACAAAAAGCAAATGACTGATCTCAAATTTTAATTCAATTTTGTAAGACTGTAAAATCTTCGGCAACCATGGTGGTATAAAAATCAAGAATAATACAAATAGTCAAAATAAGATTGTGGTTAAAATATGCTTTTGGATTGATTATTTGAGGATTGTAAATATTCCATTTCTAATTACCTTGATTAGTCATAAGGTACTTTTGTACTTTCCTCAGTTTTTCTAAAAAAATTGAATAAACATCATCATTTGGTCCAATCTGTTTAGACAATGCCAATCAGGTATACATTTACTCCACTCATAATTAAGAAACTACTCAGGTGTTAGTACTTGGCTCATTAAGAGGCTTCAGCAATCGTCAGGTTCATATTGTGATGTGAAGAAAACAGGAATGAATCAACCATGTAATGGTAATAACAATAGTAACCATTGTTATTGGTTACTATTAGTACTATATATATTTAATATATATAGTACTATATTCTAGGAACATATTTTTAATTACTTAACATATAATAGATCACTTAATTCTCACAGCCTTCCTATGAAATTGGTTACTGTTGAGGAAACTGAGGCACAGAGAGGTTGAGTAGATTACACAAGGTCGCAGAGTCAGTAGGTGGGAGAGCTGGGATTCACATGAAGACATCGTGATCCTAGAGCTTCTCCTCTTGTATATTTACCCATAAAATACATAAATCAATATTTGCAAAAATTAGGTTCTCTTTTCCCCCTGCAGGTATCTTGATGTGCTCAGTGACGATGCAGGCCCCCAAGTGGCTTGCTATATCACAGCGCCATCATACCTTCTACAACACCTAGAATGCCGAATAGTTAACGGCATGAGTTCTTTAATAGTGAGTGATGGTGAAGAGTTGGTCAGCAATGTCGTCATTGTTGAGTGTTCAGATATGGAAAAGAGAATTCCATTTCCAATATGCATTGCAATTCCATTTACTGCACGTTACAGGGGAAATTACAAAGACATCCTGGTGAAAGTGTCTGACATAAACCTCCAATCAAGTTACCTAACCCCAAATTCACTGGAAGGAATGAGAGGAAGTTACAAGGTTGGTAAATCACTGGCTACATCTGTACTTGCTGTTTGACTCCTCTCCTAAATATTGCTTAGACTACCAGGTTGTAGTACAGATACAATTACTCACTGGTAACAAATGAAAGGGTTGCTAGATTGATGCTGGTGCATTCATGCTTTTTTTTTTTTTTTTTTGCCCTACACAAAAAGCAAAGGACAGAAATTATTGCACAAATTTAGGAATGGTGAACTTGGCTCTAGTACACAGCAAAGGTTATCTTTTTTCCTCGGAACCAAACCAACACCATGGCTTAATCAGCTCGTGCCTCAGTCAGACGAGCTTTAGAGGAACACTTCCTTGTGGTGGACCTCTGCCAAACTGAAGAGGGTGAGAGTCTGCAGGTGGTAGTAGCTTTATTTTTGTCATTCATGGGTTTGGATAGTATATTAAAATGAACAGTCATGCCTGTGTGTGTGCCTTGAGGTAGTTATTAAGTCTGTAAATTGTGTTCAGTCCATGTGTGGAAGACAGGGTGTGTGGTTGATGGGATGCAGGTTGTGAAAGATTCAAATATGGTTTCCATACTTCCTTACTATGTGGACTTTGGTAAATTATGTAACTTTGCTACAACTCAATTTCTTCATCTGCAAAATGAACAAATAATAGTATCTACCTGATAGGGTCATAAGTATCAAATGAGAGAATACTGTATACTTAAGACAATAAAAGGAAGCCTAAAAATGCACCCTAGGAAGTAAAAATTATCATTTTTCCACAGTTCACTTTATAACTCTAAGTAACTCTATGGTCACAAACCTATGTGTTTTGAAGAAAGAATACACACAATCACTAACCTTGGCATAGATTTGATGGGAACAAAGGTTTAAGGTTCTGCTGTGGGCCACTGAACTTACTTTGAAACAATTTAAATACTTCTCTTCTCAGCTTTATGTAAATTGGCATTATTTGAAGAGGGGGGCAGGGAATAAATGTAGAAAAATTCCATGCATACAAGAAATTCTTCATAGTACACCTCTCCCTATTCTGACTTGGTCTTCTCTGAGTTAGAAATAAGGTTATACAGTTGTATATGAAACCTAAGCCTGTTCTAATTATTTACTCCATTTCATGCAACTAATACGTTTTATATTTAGTCTAGGACGCTTGTAAGCATAACAGCTCTTGATCGGGGCGTTTGAATCTCGGCCATTCTGTCTGGCTGTCGTAAAGGCAAACGCTGCTCAGGCACACGGGCTTTCTCTAAGTGGGTACACAAGATGTTTTGCAAATGAATAATCAAAGCAAGCAACAAAATAAAAAAAAGAGAACCATTGTCTACTGGAAAAAATAAAAGCATATACTTTTCTCTTTACAGTATTCTAATGGTAGTCATCTATATTTTTAGCTGAAGAAAATTTAAACTGTGGATTATTTCCAGATTTTTATGTGGTTCATACGGCGTTTAAGAATTGTAATTCTGGAGTCAGATAAACCACCCTCAGCACGGTGTTCATGACACTCCCCTGGTTAAAAATCCCCAGCATCCGCCGAACATGCTTGAAATGCAGGGCAGCCACCACTGGTTCCCAGAACACCTTCCCTTTGTACCTCTCACCACTTCCCTCCAACCAATTAGGAGCATTCATCATGCCCTGGATTTTTCCAGCAACGGACTCATGCAGTGATATTGTGAAATCATGTCCTGAGTCAGTTTTCAAATGATAGATTAGTTTGTATTGTCATTGTCCCTGAAATGTTTGTGTGTGTGCCGGTATGATTATCCACTCATGCCAGGGCGGAGCCCGGCTGGTGTTCAGGAAAGCATGAATAGATCCAATTACTTCTGTCTTCCTTCTCATTTTAAGCTTTGGTGATTATACGAGGAGATTGTGTTTTCATTTACATACAGTTTCTTTTTATGTGATAAAAATAAGCTTGAATATGTGCCTGCATATATGCATCATAGATTTAAATGTCATTATATAACAAAGAAACACAAATGTTTCCCTTTGTAGTCAACTGCTGGCACTGCGGGAGGAAAGACATAGAGAATGGAGTTTACTAGGAGACTGTGCATTGTCAGAAGGAAGAATCTGCTGACAGTACAGGTTCCGCAGTGTGTATGTAAATTACCCAATGAAATTTCAGTCCTTGGAATTCCTAAAGCAGTGTTGAATCTTCCGGATCAAGGCTTATTATTTCAAGTCCATTCTGGCTAACTAAAGGAAAATAGGATTTTAGAAGTAATTAATATTTGTTAAAAACACTGAATGTGATTGCCTATTATGCATAGACATTTTCTTTTTGGAATTCATTTTAAAACTAAAAACAAATTGATTTCTTTCTTTTCCATCATGCAGTCCAAAATTGAGGAACTCCTAATTATGCTCAGTCATAGGAGATTACAGGAGCAGCATATAGGTTTTCTTCAGAGCCACGGGTTAGGTGGAGTACGTGCTCCCAGAGCAGTGCTATGTCAACATCTGTGTCTCAATGCCCTTCAATCCATACAGGGGGTCTGTGCAGAAGTGAAAGTTTACAAGCTGGGTATCTTTTCTGTCATGTCCTGTTTAAAGAAAGAGTCCTTCACAGTAACAAAGAGAGGCCTTACCCTCAAGCCAAGCATGGATTCTCGGATATCCTTGCACTACCCTCCAGGAGTTTTCAGCTCACCGGTGCTCATACAGTTGAAGGTAAATGTTAATAACTAGTCATCTCCTTCTTAGAGACTTCGTGGGTCATCAAACATGATTCTAAAAGAGGAAGCACATACAAACATTTAATAAAACAGTAAAGGAGCTCTTCTCTGATACTTTAAAAAACCTAACACAGTGTTATTAGGAATAAAATGGTGATTTGGAGCATACTGAATCTCATTTCAAAATGAATCTCTACTTTATTTGAAAGTTTTTTTAGCTGATGCTTGTGTTGTTTTGTTTATAATATTTATTTACGAAACCATATGTTGAGTGTGGTAGAATTGATGCCAGGCATTGGACATTCACATGATTCAAGATTTCCACCTGAGAGGCAAAAAAAGATGCTAATCAATGAAAATATTTATAATTTTTAAAATCTGGTCATATTTAATTATAAAACAGTCCTTTTGGGGAAGGAATTTTTTAAGAATTCAACATATACAACATTATTTGCAAGGTGAATAATGATGTAGCAATGTCCATTCAGAAGGTATGTTTCCTGTATATTACCTGTCCTCTGGCCTCCCCTCTCCCCCAGGTGCTTCTGTTTCTCCCAGCTGTTACCATCAGAAGTAAGCAAAGAAGCAAAGTTGGGAAGATGACATATTATGAATAATTAATTTTTATAAATATTCTCCATAAACTTTGACATTCTGGACTTATGTTAGCTAGTTTGATTATTAGCCATTCTAATGTGAAACACTTAAGGAAATACAGTCTTGTTTTTCTAATTTCTAAGGATCACTTAACCTAACAATAGTTTTAATTAGAAATTATGTAAAATGTCTATTTTGTTTTCTAGGTCATGTTGTTGCCTACAATTAAGAGTGTTTCCCAGTTATTTATAACAAAGGACAGGGAACCTAGATTTCAAAAAACTTTATAAAAAGAGACCAAATGCTGTGCTCTTTTAAAAGTTACTGCAGTGTTGATTCAGCCAGCAATGTGTAGAGAAATATATTAAAATTATGTTCCTTCAAATTTTCAGAAAAGTGGTTTAGAAATGCTGATACATTGAATCTTTTGGATTAAAATATAGGAATATATATATATTTTTTCTTTCTTTAGGTCCAACCAGTTGACCCATCTCTGGTGGCATATTTAAAAACACAGCAAGATACTTCCTACTCGGTGCTATCCACAAGCCCTCTGATTCATATTCAGCACCCATCAACACATCCTTTCCAGAAGCCAGTCACTGTATCCCTACCTTGTTCTCCACACCCGGATAAAAAAAATTGGGGGTCTGAGATAGATCATAAAAGAACAGCTAGTACCACAACAAAAAGGATCGTACCTTTATACCTCAACTGGTGAGTTAGACCTGAATATCTCTAACTGACTTTTCTTTGTTTACCAAAGAAACAACATAAACAAAGAAACTTAAATGATATAAAAGGAATGTCTTATGTTTCAATATCAGTATGAAAATATCATGGAACATTTTAAATATAGAAATAAAATGTGGACCCCAAAGGGTAACAATTTTAGCTCCAATGGGACCAAAAGTATGCTATAAGATACAATTGATACAAAAGAGGCACAATTAATCCTGGCTTTCAAAGAACTTATAATATGGTTAATTACAAAGGTGTGGTATGGTGATTTTAATTTTTGTATTTAAAGAGAAAAAGATAAATGTGGCCTTTTCCAACTAATTAAATTAGAGTCTATATTTGCCATATAGGTGAATTCCTTATTCTCCTAATGTCTACAATCAAACAAAATCCCCACCAATAAGACAATTATATATGTATTGAGTTACCAGCCAGAAATCAGATCAGAAATGAAATGCTAACAATAAATAGGGTACAGTGAGCAACTGTAATCCTGGTCTAAATTCCTGTTCTTTCATTTAATACTATTTTCTTTTTCTAATGAAAAAGGTAGAAGGGAATCTTTCTATTCTCTAGTTATAAAGAGAATTCTTTTTCTTTGTAAAACCAGAAGAGGGAGAAACAATTTCAGACATTTAATTGAAATAACTACTATTAATTGAGCCCTGGCTGGTGTGACTCAGTGGATTGAGTGCCAGCGTGTGATCAGAGTCTCTGGTTCAATTCCCAGTTGGGGCACATGCCTGGGTTGCAGGCCACATCCTCAGTAGGGGGTGCATGAGAGGCAACCACACATTGATGTCTCTCTCTCTCTTTCTCCCTCCCTTTCCCTCTTTCTAAAAACAAATAAATAAAATATTTTTTAAAAGAAACAACTACTATTAATTGAGAATCTACTATGTGCCAGGTTCCTTATGTATTCCTTACATTATCTCATCCAATCTCCTCACCAAATCATCTTCATTTTATTAGTGAGAAGACTGAGATTAAGAATCTGTACAACTACCAATACCTACCAAGTAGTGCAACCTTGGTGTGCATTCACATAGCTCTATTTCTCGTCATGACTCTATGTAGGCATCCTTTATTTGGTTTGAGCTGCAAGGCTAGAAATTGAGATGTGAATCAGTTGTTATTTTCGCTGTGTTGGCAGTTTGGGAGGCTGACAATAGTGGAATGTTGGGCTGTGGCTGGTAGGAGAAATCAAACTTTCCCTAGAGTTCGGGAGAGAGAACATAGAAATAGAGACATGATCCAGTTATGCATACTTTTGTAACATACTCCTAAACATTGATGTTGACTGGCAAGCTGTTGCTCAAATCTAGTATTTGTACTGTCTGTAGGGTGGATAGCAAAGGATGAATAAAATAATTTGTGACTGACATGTACTTTACATCATAAAACATAGCAGCTTCATTTGCCAGAAAGATAATAGAAGTAACAACATGCCTGTTCCCTATTTTCTGATCCCCTAGTCTATACATACCAATGAAAATATAAATTTATCTCTGTAATATACAGATATCACTTTGGAAGAGATTAGATCAGTGTTCCTTTGCCCCTCCTTGGTTATATGTCCACATCCCTCAGTAACAACAGAGCTGAATGTGGAGAGAAATTGGAGACAGCCTATTGCATTGTCAAAAATGAAATTCCCAAAAGTATAAGGATGAAGAAAAAGACAGTAAGCGCCCTCATAGAAATGCATGCTGTGAGTGGCACATTTTCATACACCCAGTCGACTCAAAGCACTGGAGATCCAGTTGGCACAGGTAGAAGAAGGTTACCCCGGAGGCCAGAAGAATTTGACTCAGTCACAACGACTAAACACTAGAACTGGTTTCAAAACCAGATGCGCACGCATCTGCTATTTAAATCTGTGAAAGAGATTCAAATGGCTACCGAACTGAAAGTGGATCGACAAATATTCATTTAAGAATAAGAACAAAACCAAAATCCTACTTGGTGTCTTAAGGGTAAACAAACAAACAAAAAATGATTCCTATCAATACCAGGACTTTAAAAGAAAAACAAAAACAACAAAAAACAGAAATAAAGAAAAAGCTCATGCTGACATTTCACAGAAATCTGAATAATGGGAATTACAGTTTCCTGAAGAATATCATAGAATTCTGTTTTGTAAATTTAGTAGTGTCTAGTAAGCAAAATTTCCAAAAAAGCCATCAGGAAAAGATACACTAGAAAAAGATAAAAGGACAGCAGGCTGAAATGTAAAATAATATTGGCTGTAAGCTATAATTACAAATGCAATCTTTTTTAAAAAAGGGCAACAAGATGAGATACAAAGATGACAAGCTGAGGTGAAAAGGCACCAAGGTAGAATAAGAAGTCACTTCAAGGGATGTAACCTAAAAATTACAGATGCCATCAAAGAAGAAATCAAAATAGCTGTAAATGAAGGATTAATCAAAAGTATAGTTGAACATAATTTTCTGATGTTGATGAAAACTGTGAGTTAGAAAGTACTGAATGATTGCTAGACAAAATTTATGAGAAAATCCATATGTAGATATAACATGGAAAATTGAAATGTCTGTTTAAATAAATATAATTCTATCAGAATCCATTCAGCAGAAACACTTTAAGAAGGAAGAAAATCAGTCTAGCCTCAGTCTCATCCATTGCCACATTAAGTATCAAGATAAAAAATGGACTAAAACCTGCAAAAGTTTTGAAGGGAAGGTATTGTGGAATTAGAGTTATCACCCAACAAAGGAGTTTTTCCTTCTTTTTTCTTTAGTATAATGGCTCACAAAAATGCACTACTCACATGTTCTTAACAAAACAAATAGATAAAATTAATGAGCTGACTTGAAAAAGTAGATTTAAGAGATTTTTTTAAAAAATTTGGTATTGAATATAAATAACAAACAATATAAAAGCAAAAAGAAAAAATGAGAATGTTCATGTAACAGATAAAGGAAAGAAAATAGCATGGTGACATTAAAGAGAAAAGCTGATATGAATAAAATCATCAATTATATTAAATAAATATAAATGGCTTAAATATAATTTCTTAATCTTCATTTTTAATATTTTATGCTATATTTGGGGTAATTTCCTTAGATTTATCATATATCTTACCAATTTTTCCAACAGTTGTTTAAACTGTTCATTTCTATAATTATAATTCTCATTTCTAAACAGCTATTGCTAAATTTTAAAAATCTTCATTTTCCAAGCTCCCATTTTTTGTTTTTGTTGTTTCATTATGCTTCCTGTCTTCCCTTTGTCATTGTAAACATGTTCATTTCATGGTCTCATTCAGATTATTCTGTTTTCTATTAGCATAATGATTGCTATCATATCTATTAGCATGGTATAATCTAGTACATTGTCTATCATACTAATCCCATTCTATCTTACCCTTAGAAATTCATTTCTAAATATTGGTTATAATTTATGATCAGATCAGCATTTCCCTTTCCCTCCCACCCAGAGCAGCTTTTATGTGCTTCTTTGTTGCTTTCTTGCACAAATGTTCAGAGATTTGGGTTGTTTTTGCCATTTCTCATTTCATGGATAATGCTG
Organism: Anoura caudifer; assembly: GCA_004027475.1. Classification (NCBI taxonomy): domain Eukaryota; kingdom Metazoa; phylum Chordata; class Mammalia; order Chiroptera; family Phyllostomidae; genus Anoura; species Anoura caudifer. Next base: position 542,220 of record PVKU01000093.1, on the reverse strand, counting down.
CCCTTTCGAGACTCCAGTTGTATGACTTGGTTCCTGCTAACAGATGGAGGCTGTATCTAAGGTACGTTAAGTGCCACCCCCCACACACCTGGTGTGGGTGCATGGTGGTGGGGCGGGGGGAGGCTGGCCTGGGTGGGAGTATCAATAGAATCACTTCCTTTTGTTCCCTAGGGAAAGAAGAGCATTCTAGCTTTTTGAGATTCTTTTTCCAGATCTAGGGGACTTTCCTCACCATATTTTCAGTTCCTCCAGTGTGTGTGTGACATTTTGGCTAGCATTCCTATGAAGTGGGAAGATGGCCATTTGTTCAGTTCAATTGGACAAAAAGTGCCGGACTTTTTTTTCTTCTCCATTTCTTTGCCTTAGTACGTGATCTCTCTCTTAGAAAATTCTTTTTCTACCATGTTTAACTGGAGAGCTCTTGTTCATTTTGCAAGTGACAGCTCCACTCTTTCCTTATCTGTCAAGACATCTAAGATCTCCCAGAGGGATCAATTGCTCCTCTGCATCAGCCCATTCTTTATGCACATCTTGTATCATCTTGTAGTATTATTAAGTACTTTTTATCATTTACCATCACTCAGCACAAGTATAACATAGAACACACTCAAAAGATGTTAGGTGAATTAAAGGAATTAATGAATAAGTTTGTGGAAATGTAAATGATATTATCAATTCCTCTATACTTTTAACAATTCTAAATTTATATAATATGCTCCATTACTAGTGCTGGATATGGTAGGTGCATTTTCTCCATCCTGTGGAGCATACACAATCAAATGAGACTCTTTATCACTGATTAAATAAATCTGTATTCATTTAATATGCTTTCCTCACAGGGTGAAAGCCAGTTGAACATTTTCTATGGAAACAGAAACACAGTGAGGCAATCCATTTCTCATAACATAATAAAGATAAAACCTGGTTGAGGCCAAAACATAGTCTGACTATGAAAATTAAAGGCCCTTATTGCATTACATTCCTGCATGTCTGAATGATTTCTGGGGAAAAGATGAAAGTCTTTTAATTGTGAGCCAGAAAAGAATTCTTGACAGTAACAAAGGGGAAATTTATTAAATAGAAATATTTCATGTCAAATAAGAAATATTTTAGAGTTAGATGGAAAGAGTTGCTCATGAAAAAAATAGTAATTTCTACATAATGCTCTTGATTTTAAGATTATCTTATTTAAATGTGACATGAGTCAGACACAAGAATATTTGTAAAACATATGTCAAATCACATAATAATAAAATGGGCAAACTGGTAAAGCTACTACATAACTCAAGAAATTGGATATTATCCATACAATTGTGTCTCCTTACTTGCCCCTCCCCTATTCCATCCACAGCCTCACTATATAGTTGCTCTTCATTCATACCAAAGTTAACCACTGTTTGGAAGTTTTGGGTCATTTTTTGCTTATATTTATTTTATTTTTATCACATATCTTTATTCATCTCTATGCAATGTCTTCTTAGGCTTTGTGCTTGATAAAAGTAAACATGATATTTTACTGTGGATAGTCCTATGATCTTGCTTTTTCATCTATATTTGTTTTCACTTTTTCATTTATATTTGTTATATTTGTGTATATTTGTTTTTACTTCTATATAATATTCTATTGAGTAACTACATACTTTATCTACTTTCCTACTGATGAACATTTGGGTTCTTTCCTTTTTTTTTTTTTGCTGATACAAACAGCACTGTTATAACTATTCTTGACCCAAAGTGTATTTGAGCAAGTACTTCAGAGTAAATAACTAGAAAACTAATTCTTGAGTTGTAGGGTATGCACACATTCAATTTTTCAAGACTTACAAAATGGTAGAACTGAATTATAATCTCCTGCTATTGCTCCTCATCTTCTCCAGCCTCACATATCATCAGCTTTTGTGATTTTGAAAATCTAATAGGTGTAAAATGGATCTCATGTGGTTGTAATCTACACTGTTATGATTACAGTGAAAATGACATCTTTCATAATTTCTCCCATTAGGCATTTTTGTTTTCTTCTATGCAAAATATATGCTACTTTCTTTGCTCATTTTGAATTTTTACCTTGATTTGTAGCACTTCTTATCACATTCTCAATGCCAGTCCTTTGTCATGTGACCTGTATTTTCATATTTATGTACTAAGTTTATTATAATTTTCTTTATAATTAGTGCTCTTTTATTTGGGTTCTAAAATCATCTATCTCCTGAAATTATAAAAAATTTTTGTCTTTACTAGCATGTAATTTTAAAAGTTTGAATTTTCTGTTTTCGATTCATCTGAAACTGATTTTTACATACAGTATGATGTAGGAATTTAATTTTTTTCCATGTGGATGACATATTCTCCCAGCATTGCTATTAAATAATGCTTTCTTTCCCCAGTGGTCTACAATGCATCCTCTGTCATCTAACAGATTTCCTTAGTCTGAGCTTTTCCACTGGTTTGTGTTTTTATCCACTTTTGAGCCAATCTAATACTGTTTTAATAATTATGGCTTTATAAGAAATTGATATCTGGTAGGTCAATCATATTATATTATTCTTTAGGGGAAGTTTTATTTTGAGATGTTTCCATTTATATAAAATAGAATCAGTTTGTCAAGCTCCACAGAACAAACTTTGTTGGGACTTTGATGGTAACTGCCTCTGACTATAAGTCAATTTGGAGAAAAGTAAAACTTTTACCATATTGAGTCTTTTAAGCCATTATACTAATACATACTTCTTACCTGTGTATCTAATGTCTTCCAATGACATGTTATAAAAGGTACTAATGGACTGTATGTGCTTTGTTAGACTTATTCCTCAATCCTTTATAATTTAGGCTGCTATTATAAAGAATATTTAAAATTTTTGTTTTCTCCTTCTTGGAGATATGTGTATAAGTGAATATAGTGGATTTTCAACAATGGCATTGAAGCCAGCATCTTTCTAAACACTCTAATTATTTCTAATATATTTTTAGGATTCCTTCACGCTTTCTATGTAAACTCTTACATCATCTTCAGGCAATGACAGTTTTGTTTTCCTTTCTAGTCATCATGTTTAAGTCTTTAATCAATTTGGAGTTGATCTGTATATGGTTTCAGATAGGAGTCCAAGTTTAGTCTTCTGCATGTGGATATCCAGTTTTCCCAAAACCATTTAGTGAACTGAGGATCTTTTCTCTATTGTGTTTTTGGCATCCTGGTCAAAGATGAGTCAATTGTAGTTGTGTGGATTTATTTCTGGACTCTCTATACTGTTCCAATTGGTCTATATGTCTGTTTTTATGCCAGTATCATACTGTTGTGATTACTGTAGCTTTGTAATATATTTTGAAATCAGAAAGTGCTGTACTTCAAGCTGTATTTTTCTTGCTCAAGATTACTTTGGCTATCCCGGGGTTTTGTATGTATTTTAGGATTGTTTTCTCTACCTCTGTAAAGAATTATTATAAGGATAGTATTGAATCTATAGATTACTTTGGGTAGTGTGGATATTTTAATAATATTAACCCTTCTAATTCATGAACATGGGATGTCTTCCATTTATCTATGTATACTTTTTCTTAAAATATCATTTTACTGAGCACTGCAGTGACTATTTCTGCATATCAAACTACTCTAAACAACAACCATTTCATTATTTCTCATGATTTTATGGTTTGTGGGGAGGTCTCACTAAATGGTTCTCTTGTTGATCTTGCTTGGGGATTGTTAACCATTTCAATAAGATAGTTTCTGAGGCTGGCAAGTTCAAGATGACTTCATTTACATGCCTGGAGCCTTGACAGCAGTCGGTGGAGCCTGGGCTCAGCTATATGTAGAAATGGTTGGGCTTCATTCTCTCTCCATGTACTTCCAAGGCCTTTTCCTTTCCACCTGACTTCCCCATACGGCCTCTTTCTGCCATGTGGTCTTTCCAGGAGTATAGCTGGACTGCTTACATGGAAGATCCCAGGGCTTTGGAACATGGAAAAGCAGACACCACCAGGCTTTCTTAATTCTTAAGTTTGGAATGATCAGATCATCAGCTCTGTAACTTTCTGCTGGTTAAAGTGAGGGACAGAGGGAGCTCTGGCTCATTGTGGGAGAGTGCTACACAAGGGTGTGCATATTAGGAGGTATGTTCAGCATCTTTGGGGACTAGCTAAGGCACAAGATTCTAGATCTACATTGATTTTTTTACTCATTTCTTTGGAGACATTGTTCCATTGTTTATGGATCTTTTTAAAATTGATGTTGTAAAGATTGCAGTGAATTTAATTTTCAGGACTTTATGGGTGATCTGCTTTATCCTGTTGGCTACTTTTAAGATCTTTTCTTGATATTTGATGTTCTGCATTTTTCTACTAAGTATTTAGATATAAATTTTAAAAGTTTTTTTCTGAATGAAATACACTGGGCTTCCTGGAGAATAAATTTCTATCTTTTTACTTTTCTGAAAAATACTTGTATTTTTTCTAATCAAATATTGTCTCTCTCTTATTTTACCTATTTTGTACTTCTATATTTCCAATTAAATATATACTAGGCCATCTCTTTCTAAATTCCATATTTCCTTTCTTCTCTTTTATATTCCCACCTTCCTGTCTCTGTGTACTATATGCATTTAATTTCTTCACATTCCAATTCAAATGCCATAAATGTTGTATACTCTTAAAATGTACTTTTGATCTATCATTATTAATTCCAGTGATTATTTATTTTATGTATTAAGTCTCTTCTTTTTTTTTTTTAGCTCTTATTCAAATCTCCTCAGTCATTCCTGGGAGTCTCTTGCTGCCTGCTTATTTTTATGATACTGTACTTTATCTTATTAAACTTTTCACGTATAGTTGTTTCCATTCTGTAGCTACTAATTCTGATATCTGTGGTCTTGGAGGGTGTTGCCTATTGCTTCTGCTGCCACTCCTGGTGTTTACCTCCTTATGCGTTCGGGGCCTTTTTTTCTGAGTATGTGTGGAGGAGGATTCTGCAGGCATGAATGGCGCTTGTTTCCTAAGACGCCACTTGCTTCTGTTTCTGCTGAGATCCAGGTGCTACTTACTAACTTGGGGCTATAGGACACTCCTTGAGAAACTTGGTTAAAATAGTAAATAAACTTTTCATGGTTGGAATCCCAAGGATCACAGTTCCTTGCTCTGGTCACTTGATTATTACTTACAATTATTTTTCTCCCATTCTACATTGCTGGAAAGAAATTTGTCCTCCTAGTAATCCCATCATCTCCATTCATTTACCCCCTCATCTTCAACCCTGGCTTCATACATTTTTGGAGGGGGAGTTGGGACATTCCTTTGAGATTCCTCCTGCTTATTCAAACCAAAAAATATATTAAAAAGGAGGTTTTTCAGGATCTAGTTCTTTAGTACTAAGGAGGGAGAGGCCATAGATTACTTATTCTCTTGCTTTGTTATTTATAATTTTGGATTTTGTGTATTAAATTTTTAATATATTAGAGATTCAACTTAAACAGCAAGGATTATTTTATTTATTTATTTTAGCTTTACTGAGGCATAATGGACAAGTAAAATTGTGAGATATTTAAAGCAGACATCAGGGTGATTTTAAATGGGTATACATTGGGAAACGGTTTCTCCCATTTAGTTAGTTAACACAGGCATCACATAACACAACACCTCACATATTTATGTCTCTTACTTTTATTTTTTAGTGAGAATGTTTAAATTTTACTCTCAGCAAATTTCAATTATATAATACCATGTTATCAACTACAGTCACCATATTTTACATTTAAGAAATGGTAATTTTATAAATAGTAAAATCACACATTCCATATTTTCCTTTGTACTCAACAACCAGTACTATATTGTCTCATTTAGTAAAGTGAAATGGCTTCAGTAAAATTTTGGGGGCAAATGCTTACTGAGCACATTTTTCACATTTATTAAACTTCGAGGTAGTGTACTGGAAATATTTTTAATTTATTATACACATTTAACCTAAAAGCATATAATATTACTTGCAGTTTGGAAAACCATGTGAGGGAGAATTTAATTTTATTTTTCAAATGAAAAAATTACCACACAGAATAGCCACCAATATATTGAAGAAGAGCAAAGCTGAAGGACTGACACTACCTGAACGCAGGACTTTACCATAAAGCCACACTAATCAAGAAGCGGTATTGCCTAAAGAACAGACCAATAGATCAATGAAACAGAATAGAAAGCCTAGGGACAGATCCATATGAATATAATCAATTGATCTCTGACAAAGCTAAAGACAATACAATGGAGCAAAGATAGTTTTTTCAACAAATACTGCTGGAACAGCTGGTCATCCACATGCAAAAATAAATCTAGGCACAGACCTTATACCTTTCACAAACATTAACTCAAAATGAATTATAAGCATAATGTAAAATGCAAAACTATAAAACTCCTAGAATATAACTGGTAAAACTCTAGATGATCTTCATTCTGGTGATGACTTTTTGGATACAATACCAGAGACACAATCCATGAAAGAAATAATTGATAAGACGGACTTCATTAAATGAAAAACTGCTCTATGAAAGACAATGGCAACAGATGGAGAACATAAGCCATGGACTGGGAGAAGGTATTTGCAAAAGACAGATCTGATAAAGGATTATTACACAAAATATATAAAGAATTCTTGAAACTCATCAATAAGAAAAAAAACCTGATTTAAAAAATACACCAAAGACAGATATATCACCAAAGAAGATAGCAGTTGACAAATAAGGGTATGAAAAGGTACTTTACATCATATGTCATCAATAAGAAGCAAATTAAAACAACAATGAGGTACCACTACACACACCTATGAGAATGGGCAAAATCTAGAACACCGACAACTTCAAATGCTGGTGAAGATGTGGAGCAGCAGGAATTCTCACTTGTTGCTTGTGCAAACACCAAAAGGCACAGCCACTTTGGAAGACAGTTTGTTGGTTTCTTACAAAACTAAACACACACTGACCACAAAATCCAGCAACAGCACTCCCTGATATTTACCCAAAGGAGTTGAACACTATCCACATAAAAACCTGCACACAGATCTTATGGCAGCTTTTTCATAATTGCCCAAACTTGGAAGCAACTAAGATGTCATTCAGTAGGTAAATGGGTAAATAATATCTGTGCAATAAAATATAGCTCAGTAACAGAAACAGATGAGCTACATCGAGCCCCAGAAAAAGACATGGAAGAATCTTACATGCATATTGCTCAGTGAAAAAAAGCCATTCAGAAAATGCTTTATAATTTATGATATATGCTATATGACATTTTGAAAAAGGCAAAACTATGGAGACAGTAAAAAGATCAGTGGTTGTCAGAGGTTGGGGTGGGGGAGGGATAAATAGGCAGAGCATAAAGAATTTCTAGGACGGTGAAAATACTCTGTAAGATACTATAGTGATGGATACATGCCATTATACACTTGTCCAAACCACAGAACACACAACACCAGGAGTGCACCCTAAGGCAAACTATGCACTTCTGGTGATTATGATGTGCCAGAGTAGGTTAACCAAGTCATACAAATAATGGAGAAGGCTATAGGTGTGTGGAGACAGGAGACATATGGGAAATCTCTGCACCTTCCTTTCAATTTTGCCATGAACTAAAAACTGTTCTAAAAAAATAAAGTGTAAAAAATTTTAAAAGAAACTGTCCTTGAAAAGTTCCAGGTGACGTCTATTTCTACTTATGGAAATAAAATATTGAGGGACTTTGGAGCAGATCTTTTATATTTTGGGTAAAATATGAGTGTCCTTTCATTGTGTGGCATTAAGGCATTTTTCTGGGATAGAAATACAGCCTGGAGTAGATACCTGCTGCTTTTATCCTCTCAGCTACTTTATTTGGGGGGAATTACACCACAAATTCTAGAAACTTTCCTTTTTATCTATATGGATATAATGGGATCTTTCATATTCTTCAATGACCCTGTTCATTGTAATTGAGCACTTGACCCAAAATGGGCCAGTTGTAATTCCCTGAATGCCTGGAATTTAGGGCATGGAAAGAGTCTTGAACTCAAGAAACAGCAAGGTCAGTTTTTCTTGAATAAACAAATTGATTTAATAAAGGTTGATTATGTTTTCTTGGATTCTTAGTACATCAAAATATTATCTTTTGTGGAGTAAGATCAAGTGCTATTCCTTGCTAGGCAATACTAGTTGGAAAGTTTGCTAATAGCACATGGGGTAGAGCAAAAGTACGTTTCTAGTTGTTCATATGGAAAATAATACAATAATTAATAAATAACAGTACAAGAAAAAACTGTGTTTTGCATACTCACAACTGTAAACTACTTTCACCCCATCTGTATATAAAAGGAAGCATTTGTTTGCAGAGTTTAGAACAGCTGGGGTAAGTAAGGATGCCATCAAATCATTTAATTTCCATAAGAATTGTATCTACAATAGTAAAGTCTAAACTTGAGGAGATGGGTGTGTTGACTGACTTTCTTGTGGTGGTTATTTCATAATAAATACTCCGATCAAATCACCACACTGTGAAACTTAAAATTACACAGTTATACGACAATTACATCTTAAGAAAGCTGGAAAAAATGAAGTCTAAATTTGATCTTTATGTCATTACGGACTTGATTTTAAGTGACAGAAGAAAAACCAAAAAAAAATTATGAAATGGAATTTTTTGGTGCATATAATTTAAAAATCTGGGGATATATTTATCTTTACATACTTCTTGAACCAGAATGAACCCAGTCTCTCGCTTCTCTTTCTGTCTTCCTCTGCGCCAATTCCATTTGCTGTCATGCTCATTCTGTGCGCTGCAATATGACTGCATCATCATAATTCCAAGATCAGTGAAAAAGAGGAAGCTTCCTCCCCCCAGAAATATACATAAAGACCCAGAGTGTTATTCTAACTCTAAATTGGTCACAAACCCCTCACTGAACAGACCACTGGGACCACAAGAAAGATGAGTTACAGCGCGATAACAAAAACCTAGTCTCCCAAGGACTTATACCAACAGTCTTTATGTCTCGCACAACCTGTGTGGCCATCAAAGGCAGGCTGCTTCTTGATCACCCTCTCTCTGGGACTCACGCTAAAGGCAACCTCTGTCTGTTTCTGTCATGGTTGCAGAATAGGAGTTTGAATAGACCCACAGCAGCAATTAGATACGTGGCCTCACAGGGACATGTATTTTCTTTATTCACTATTCATTAACCAGACCTAGTCCTAAGCCCCACTCAACCACCTGGGACAAGGAAGTGCAACCCTATCATGTACTCAGAATGGGGGGAACTTGGATTTTTTGGCAAACAGCATTACAAAAGGCCAAATGCAGTATTTGGCTCAGGTTATGAGCCTGTCTAGACTCTGTAAGTAATTGAGATCTTCTAAGTCCCACAGAAAATTTAGTCTACTGGTAGGAAAAAGTCAGAGTTGTCATCAGGAAAAAAAATACATTTAATTAAGTTAGCTTCTAGTAAATAACTAAAATTTTGGATTCAGTATGAGTGTATCTTCCTGTGTTAGTAAATTATTCACTTCAAAAGTTATAAATCAAAAGCCAAAACCTCAATGTCATTTTCCCCATCCTCCTGATTTTAATCTGGTTGATTTCCTCCTGAAAGAATCAATACAGTCTAAACTTTTTAGAGTAGACATTTTAAATCTAGTTCAGTTGCTAATTTATGGATCATAGCTCAACCTGTGACACTAAGGTGCTTTTAAACATAACTAATTCTGTTCAAAAATAAAGGTGTGTGAATCACACTTGGGTTTTCATTTTTAGTACCTAGCTAAAATGGTTCCATTCCCTTGTGGATTGCTGCATCATTAGATTTTTGGCATTTCTTAGTTTTTTTTTTTGTCTCCTGAAAGATGTTCAGTATCAAGGATTTTTCTTCCTTTAGTTGTGAGGAACAGATATCCATCTAAGTGACTTCAAGGAAAGAGGAATGTATTGTAAGATTACCATAGGTAATCTCTGCCTTCTCCATCTCAAGGACTATGCTGATTTTTTATCTTCATTTTTTCTTTTGCTTAGCATCTGCCCATTTATTTTTTCTTTCTTAATGATCACTCTGCTTATTCACTTTCATAGCCCAGGGCACTGCAACCAAAGGAAAATGCCAATCTCTGGGCCTTGTACTCAGTCAATTTCCAAAGAAAAAGAACCAAATTCACTTTGGTATTGGAAATTGGTCTACAGTTAGTCAAATCAGCTCTGGTTGGGAGAAAGTACCACATGTAAGGGACAACTACTTCTTTCAGGGCATGTGGGTGGGGCCAGTTAGGCAAAAAGGAGAATTGTAAAAAAAAAAGCTAATTGGCTATGTCTGCTGTAGGAATTAGGATGCCAATATTAAAACCACTTATGGTAACTACAATAATAAGTGCTTTAAACAGTAACTCATTTAATCCTATAATGCAGATACTATGATTGGTCTCATATTACAGATTAAAAAACCAAGAGATAAAAGAAACTCACCAATGGTCATGCAGTTAATAAGAGGAAGAGCCCCCTCAGGATTAGAAAGTAGGCAGTTTTGTTCCACAGTCAGTGGTCTTAGCTATTATGCTATATTACTACATTTGACTATCCTAAAGCATCCAAATTTGTGTCAGAGAGTGTATTAATCTGGGGAGCATTCCCTTAACTTTTTTACTAGTAGGGAAATGCTTCTCATTCTCCAAAGCTCATCTCAAATATCAGTATTTTCACTTCGCAAGCTTCCCTGAGCAAACACCATGTATATTCCCTTAATGATCACACAGATAATTGTCCTGTAATTGAATAATGTAATACTGTGAGATTCTATAGTGCAAGGGTGACATATTTCTTATCTTTATAGTCCTGGTGCATAGAATAATTAATGGCACATAGTAGATACTTAATGAACTGTTACTAAATTATTCACTTAATGAAAAACAGAAATGCATTAAATACAATTTATGCTATGCAGATTTTACCAATTTCACTTCTGCTGTCATTACATAGGTCAAAAAGTGCTTCCATAAGAAAACCTGGGAACAACGCCTGTGAGTCTTTGAAATTACTGGGATTCAGAAGCCGAGACAGTGGTTGGTTCGGGCTAGATGATGTTGTGGTGAGAACCGTGCAGAGTGGCTTGATATCATTTGAATTGTGTGAACACTTAGAGAGGTAATTCAATAATGAACAATAAAAGTTGATGATATTCTATCCTGATGATTTATCACCGGCATTTACAGGAATGGGAGCACAGGATTAAGTGTTTATTCTTCAGATAGGAATATGTATAGTCCCTTAGGGTGTGCTTAAAATGCAAACCAGAACTGACATGAATATGCTATCAGTAATTTTATTTATGATAGCTTAATAACTGCTTTTGGAAACCATTCATAACTTAAAGTTATTTTTACAGGTTTCCTCTAACTCCAAAATAGTTTTAAAATAGCACCTTCATTTCTGAAATTCCATAATGATAGTAATTAGCTGTTCATATTATGCTCATCTCCTAACTATGTATATATAAACTGAATTTGTTATTGCTGTGTCCTCATTTCGCTTTCTCATTTCCATGTTTTCCAGACAGCTCATTATGAGAAGAGTTTTATACCGTTTTAAGGTTCATGAGAAGTAGACATTCATAGAGGACAATCATGTCCAAAGATAACCTTTATTTCATCATGGAACATCTTACATCTACAATTACCTTGGGTCAGGTTCCCTAGGAAATAGCCTAAGATGTAAAGGCAAGCGATTTATTGAAAGAGGGCCCTCAGGTGAATCCTGAAAGGGAATGGAAGATGTGGGTAGGGCAAGAGAAGAAGGTGGGAACAGCCTTGGTTCCAGCTGAAGTTTAACCTCAAGCCTGATGCCCCAGCAGGGTTGTGCAGTGTGAATACCAAGGTGTCCAGCTTTCGCCCTGCATCAGTCATCCCTGGCTATGGGCCTGGGGCTGCTCTGGATTGAGGGCTCCTGTGGGGCAGCTATCTGGAGAGGAGTTGGGTGATGGGTGCTCCACCCAAGCAGAAGGGCCTGTATTAATTTGCTAGACTGCCTGAAAGAAAAGTATTAAAAACTGGGGGACTTAAACAACAGAAATTTATTGTTTCAGTTCTGTATCTCAGAAGACCAAAATCAAAGTGTCATTAGCAACGTCCATTCCTTATGAGGACTGTGAGGGAAGAATCTTTTCCAACTCTTTCTCTTCGGCTCGTAGATGGCTGTTGTTATGTTCCCCTAGCATTTTCACTGTGTGCAGATCGCTGCCCAAATTCCCCTTTTTATGACATCAGTCATATTGGATTGGGGCTCATTCTAATGACCTCATATTAACTTTGCCTCTGTGAAGACCCTATCTCCAAACAAGGTCACATTCTGAGGTACCGGGGATTAGGACTTCAGCATATGAATTTGGGTGGAGGAGACACAATTCAGCCCATAACAGGGTCCATCATAACAATCCTTGTCGCACATGACAGAGAAGAATATTGCAGTCCCTAGTTAATTATGATGCACATATTTAGTGTCCTATTGCTAGTAAATGAATTATTTTGATCATTGTTCTCCTCTGTATCTTGAATACTCTTTAGTAATGTTAATTAAAATATAATTTTAAATATGCAGCCATATTTAGAGCTGAGCTAAGACTACAAAATTTCTTTGTTTGAGAACATTTGCTTTAAATGTGGTTTGATTTGAGCTGGTTTCCTGATGGCCAAGAGTTCCAGAAAAGTCACTCATGAATCTAACCCCGTGGTTATCAGAATGCTTGATTGTAAAGGAAGTTTGGATGATGATAGGTCCTTTCTTGGGTCTTATTAGTTATCAGTGATATTTCTGAGACTATATGTTTCTCTGAGGTCCTGCCTCTTCTCTGCCATGCAGGTTTATTGTGCTCCACCTGTCTTCCACTGTGGACAATAGCCACTTGGTTTCTTTTGTGAAATCTTTGGAGGAAGCCATGCTCAGTACCAGTGCCTGTGTAGTACTGTATCACCAGAAGGACAACCCCCACAGAGTAGTTATTTTAGTGGTACCTTCTAAAGATTTAAACCAGGTGCTGAGGAATTTGCGCTCAGAAGCCTTCAGTGGTCCTCCAGAGCCATCTTGCCATTTCCAAGTGAAAGAAGGAGAACAACTTCTTCTGAGGTTTACTGGAAACATATTTGCCTCAAGTAAGTATAAAGACATCTTTCTGTACATTCTATGGGCTATCAACCACAAACTTTAGAAGGAGTTCGCTGAACTTGTATTAGGAAGGAAAACTTCTGAGGACTGAGGGGCTTTTGAAAAGCAAGAAGAGAAAGAGGCTTATTTACTTCTTTCCAGTCTCTTTCTGTGCATTTCAGGGGAAGCATATTCCTTAATGGGAAGATTCTATGTGACACTCTTTTAGAAATTGTCTTCTCCATGACAACTATGTGAGTCCAAGCTATAGTCATCTCCTTCCCACAGCAGAGCAGTTGCCTTCTAAATAATCCTCTGCTTCCACTGCTAGTCAGTCACATGAATGCTCTTTCCATACAGTAACAATGGTGATCTCATAAAAACATCAATAATACTTTATTACTCTTCTCATTAAAACCTTAGAATTCCAACTCCTATTCTACTTAAAGTGACACCCAAACTTTTGTCTTCCAAACAATCTAACCTGGGCTCAGAGGACTCCTAAGAGATGGGTGGATAGCACTATATTCCAGTACAATTGTATTATTCATAATTCCATTTATTTTATTTTAAAAGACTGCTTTGAGAAGAATCATTGGGTTTCACCCAACTCTGAAAGGGTCCCCAGCCAAAAAGCGGTTCTGAACCTCTGATCTAGATGGTGCAGCCTTGCCTCCTGCTCATCCTCATTTCTATCTAGTGATTTTTGCTTTCATTAGAAATTTTACCCCAATTTGGAGTTAGGTTACATATTGATTTGTTTACATTCATATGTTATTCTATGTTCTTCATTGAAATGTAAATTTCATAAGGGCAATGACTGCCTTTTCTTGCTGTTGACCTGAGTCTAGATTAGTGTTTGGTGCATCAAAGACTTTCAATAAATGTGATGATGCTGAGAAAAACAAGCAGGATGAGTGAGTCTGAGGGGGCAGGAGAGGTGGGAATAAATGAAAAAGAAAGAGAGAAGAGGAAACAAAGGAAAGAGAAAAGGAAGAAAAAAGGAGAACATGGAGAAAACAGCTCTGTGAGAGAAGAGAAAAAGGGATTTGGGGGGCAGCTTCTATCACAGCAGTTTCCTTTTTATTAGTTCAATGCCTTCCTGTCCCCAAGTCCTTTCTTTGAGGTGGAATGGAATCTAACAGGTGTATGTACATGCAGATGAGAGGCAACGGAGAACTCAGGGATGGGTTTATGTGAATTTCAGGGCCAGGAGACTTGTAACAGACTCAGCTTGAGTAATATTCTCTGGTCCCTTTTAAATGAAAAATAGGTCCCATTGATTTTTATGATGCTTATTTTCTCTCTGATTCTGGAAATCATTGCAAGCCCATGGGCTCTTTGTTGCTTCAAAAACGATACTGTTTGAAGCTGAGGCTGCTCTTTTTCTGAAATCTCTGAAGTAAGTGAAACCCAAAATGTCTCAATTTGAATGATCTCTTCCACTTTCACATGCAATCTCAGCCATCCAAGTCAGCTGACAGGTCTTAGTGAGTGACTGTCAAGTATGTCAGAAAAAGAGGAAGGGACGGGAGAGGAGGGGGAGAACGGAAGGGAGGAAGAGACACCCCCCTTCCTACTTGGCTTCTGGAGCAGAAACTATGGTGTCTGCCCCAGGACTATCTCTTTGAGAAGAGATAGTCAAAAACTGGAAGTGACCCACCCACACAAATAATGCAAATGATTTTCCTGTAATACTCCAGACGGCAGCTGTGTTTACTTACTGCCCTAAACAAAAGTGAGTTGCCGTGCTTCTTCCAGACAGTGGTACTGAGTGTGCTATTGCCTGTCATGGGAAGGAGCATATGCTAAAATAAGAGTTCCTGGAGATAGTCAGGGTGTGTACCTTTCCTCCAAATAAGGAACAGAGGGGAACTCATCTTTGCTCAAGGAAAATGAGTCAGGCAGGGTGCCAGAATCATTTCTGCTTTGCTTTTCCTAGAAACCTATGCTCAGTTCTAGAGCCACATTGGTTGTTTTCATTTAAGAGGAGCAAGGGGTAGAAAACTGATACTCATCCATGTATCAGGACCTGGGCCCTTTCTGTGAATCTCAGACAGGAAGTCAGAGGCTGTCTGCCTGGAAGGCTGTCCTTCTCACCCACTCCCACTTCCGCCTGCAGTCATCCCCCACTGCATCGCTCTATCTCACTTGATGATCATGTTCAGAGAAGCCTTCCCTGTCTTTCTTGATTAAGTCAGTCCTCATTTTACTTCTTCTGAGTCTATGTGTTTCTCTTTTGTGGACTTTGCCATAGACGTGATCTTCTATTTATTCATTTAATTGTTTGATCGATGACAGTTTCTCTGACTACAGTGTCATGAAGGAAGGGTCTGTCTTGTTGGCAAGCTCCATTCAATCCCCAGACCAAGGATGGTGCCCAAAAGCTTTTAGCTTTATTGAGTACTCATTGGAAGAACGAAAACAAACACTTGAGGAATGACTAAACACCATACTACTGTGTGATTAAGTGTTTGAAACTTTAACAAATTTAGATAACTGCTCTCTGAATAAGGTAAAACATCTCTACATTCATTACATAGAATAGAGCTGATTCCTTTGAGTGAGGACCATAGGACATGGACTTGATTTCTACGTCTAAGAGGAAAAAATAGATAGATAGGTGCTTCCCTTGGTTTTTATATTGACCTTTGGCATTCTTCTGGACACTAGAAAGTTAGAGTATGCTTTCATTCTCTAGGTCAGAGCTGTTAATTCAGCACTTAAGATTTTTTATTGTAAAGGACACACAAAATTTTACATGATGATACCTTCACATCACCCCCAACATCTAGTAATGCCTCAAAGAGGTCTATGTGTGTCAAAGTTGCCCTGGATGTCCTTTGGCCCAGGGAAGCGATTTTCCCAGATACATATGCAGGAAGTGAGAATGACTGCCCTTGTATTCATTCAACAAAAATTCCCTGTCCTTATGTATATTGTATTCTAGCGGGGGGAGACAGAGAAGGAGCAAATAAGTAAATAAAATATACAGTTTAATAGGGTGAAAAGTACTGTATAGAAGAATAAAGCAGGAAAAGGATATGGAAAGTCTCAGAGGGAATGTCAGAATTGGAATTTTAAATAGCCTCATCAGGAGAGACCTTTTTGGGGAAGAGGCATTTAAACAGAGATAAGAGAGCAAACCACAATCCTACCTGTGAAGCATTTGCCCTATGCAGAGGTGTTGCAATTGTAAAAGAACTGAGGCAGAAGTGTGCCTGGTGTGTCTGAGGAGCAGCAAGGAGGCTGGGGTGGCTGAGTGACAGAGTAGGCAGAAAGCAGGAGGAGATGAGGCAAGTATTGATCGTGCCATGAAGTCCATTGCAAGGACTTTGCTTTTTACTCTAAGTGAAATGAGCCACAGAAAGTGCTGACAGAGGAGACACGTGATCTGAGTGTGTTGAGAATAGATTGTATAAGGCAAGGGAAGAAGCAGGCAGACTAGTTAACAAGTTGCTGCAATAAACCATGCAAGCGATGATGGAGGCTCAGAGGCAGACATGGTAAGATGTGTGAGAACACAGAAATACCCTAGCCAGTGGCTCTCACAGGAATTTTCTGTTTCTCCATATTGCTAGCCTTCACCACTTCTGACATTTCTAAGCAGAAACATATATTTCTATGTTTGTACTTTCTATGTCATCAATGAAAAACATTCCAATACCCATTATTAATAAGAAAATATATTGCTGTAAGGAATATCTAATAACCTATAAATTATAAATAAATGTTTCATTTCTTTATATGACAAATACTTTTGAACAGTTACTATCTCAAGGCCCTACTAGAAACTATTGTATATACACCACATGTCGAGGAGAAAGAGGTTCTCAAAAGGTCAACTGAGAGTTGATTTCATAATATTGGTATACAACAAATGGCTTTTCCTTTTATTTGTCCTCTAAATATGCCAATGTGGGAGAAAAAGAATAGAACAGTGCAATTCCTTTGTTCTATACTTGTCCTTTTGCGGGGGGGGGTTGGGGGTGGGCAGAGGGTCTATTTTTTTTTCTGTAACAAGTGTTTCTTCAAAATATGGTGTTATATCTTGACAACAATGAAATTCCAATTTTAAAAAATCTACATAATGCTTTCTATTTATAACAATAAGATATGCTATTTATTTGCTGGCAAAGTCTCAGTAATTTAATTCCTCTTTTATATTTAATGTGACTCAGAGATTTGCATTACAAATCCTTATTTTTAAAAATTAACTGGCAATAAGAGGTAGATACATTTTAGATATAAATTGAATCAGTGTAGATCCAAATCTGTTTTGTTCAAGTAGCTAGGTTATCCCTAGGCGAAGGGGCATATTCCTATCCCTTTCATAACTTGGAGTTATTGTAATTCTAGATTTTACTGTGCTTCAGAAATGCATCAGAATGGCTTTGGAGCCATCACAATTGAGCATTGGTGTCATTTCCATCAGGAGCATTGGTGTCATTTCCATCTCTCACCGAACCCTACTTAACCGGGCAAAATGGGCAGTCACCTCTCAGACATCTTAGGGGCAGAAGGAAGTTGCAACTTAAATAGAAAAACTTTATATTGACACAGCTTTAAAAAAATTTAAGTGCATCATTTTTGTCATACAAATTCAAAACAATGGGAAAATTCTGCTTCCTTTCATTTGCTATCATCACTTTCATTTATCGAGCATGTATTACATGCAAAGCCCTGTGCCAAATATTTTATCCGTGTTACCTTGCTTCATTTCCAGAACAAACGTAGGAGTTAAGTTTTATTTCTACTGTTTTAAAGAATGCTAAGTAATGCTCTAAGAAGCTCAGAGATGTGAAAGCACTGGATAAGTATCTTTATGTGAGGCACGTATTCCAACGGCCACTTTATACCTTACTATTAAATTTTGCTAAGGGTAAGGCAGACATGCCTAAGGAAATATGGCACTGCCTGTTGACTATTGCTATGACAAAGTAAAATGTCCTCAGTGTCACAGTAAAACCCCCACGGGTGAAAGGTTATACTTACCAAATCATCATTATTTTTAGTGTGCAGCTGGAAACACTTTTACATGTCATTGTTTTGAGGGAATTTATCAGGTTTTAATAGAGATTCCAGTAACATACTATTTCATTTAGAAGTTTTAGAACAGCACTGTCTATTTCTGCAATGGTAGAAATATTTTATATCTGCACTGCCCAATAACATAGCTACGAGACAAATATGGCTAATGGTTAGAGTGATTAAACAATTGAATTTTAATTTTAATTAATCTTAACTTAAAAAAACACATTTGTTGCTAATGGCACCCATATAGAAGAATGCAGACCTAGGATGTCATTCTGAGGTCATGAGAGTGTACGGTATGATGTAGTTAGGGGAAAGGAAAAAATATAATTCCCAAAAGGTGAAAATAATTTTAATACACAAAGAGCTGAATATTTCCAGTACTTTCTCGTTATAGTTAAATGGAATAGAAAAAGAAAACTTAAGATTATCAGATATAGAAGCAGCCAGAGACCCATTGGTCCAATTACCAATGAGAAATCTTTTGAGTAACCTACAGAGTCTCAGGTCCCATTGCTGCTGATTTGTCAAGATATATTTTGACAAGAGGCAATGACACCAAAATAGCTGTAATTGCATTAAAAATATGTGATTATTTAGATTTTTAAAATTAATACAAAGTGGTATAGCTTAATAGTAACAAATGTATTTTACTTCTCTTTAGGCAATGGGAAGGATTATGGAAAGGACTACAAGCTGATTTTTCATTTACAAAGAAAACCCAGGCTGGAACTCCAAATCAAAGAGGTGGATGAATTTGGCAACTACAGCTGTTCTCACTATAAGGGCATGATTGTAGTTTATAAAGTCCCTAAAGAAAAGACAGTCCACAATTTGGATCAATCTCTCACACTTAATGAAAACCATTACCAATTGCCAATTTGCAAATTACCATTGAGATTGCCAAAGGTGAGTTATTTTACTTCCCTAATTACCATAGTTTGTTAATTCTTTATAATGCTCTACCACAATAAAAACTAGTGGCATATGGATAGTAGAAGTTAAAAGGAAAGGTAAGCATAAAGTTGATAAGAAAGGAGCAGGTAACTACAATTTTAGATTGGTAGAATACATACCAGGTTTTCCACTTTCATATCAACTTTCTAATGGGAACAATTCAAGTTCATCTGATCCTGACAGTATGTTGTTAACGACTACGGGAATAATGTCATTCATGTCTGTAACTGCATCTGAGTGACTGGGAGATCATTTGTGAAAACATTAAATGTATTTTAGAGCACAACCTTTTGAAGAAAAATCATGTGGTGAGCAGGAAAATGACATCAAAATATTTTCACC
This sequence comes from Anoura caudifer, assembly GCA_004027475.1. Lineage (NCBI taxonomy): Eukaryota > Metazoa > Chordata > Mammalia > Chiroptera > Phyllostomidae > Anoura > Anoura caudifer. The sequence continues at coordinate 522,768 of PVKU01000093.1, read as the reverse complement.
AAGATTTACCAAATCCTGCACATTTGTTTAAAGAGTTACTCTTATTTAAAATTCTTACTCTTATCAGGAAAGTGTAATTGAATTGTTCCTCTGAACATATCAAACAACAAATAATTTTATTACCATACATACTATTTTTTATCGATCCATGACTTAGCACTTCTAAACTATATTCTTAATGAGAAAATAACCAAAAAATTCATTTGATCACCCCAGAGAAAAATAAACTTATTCTATAAGAATGCAAAAATTATTTCTTCCATTTGTTTGTCTTTTCTGTGCTATGAATTGCAGGAATATATGAAGTTGGCCAAAAAGTCCATGTATTTTTCCTATAAAATAAAAGACATGTTTTTCATTTTCACCAATAACTTGATAGATTTGGGTATTTTAAGTATGCTGGATATCCTGCATGGTATAACATTGATTGTTCTCAATTAATGCCTTGATTTGATTGCTGTCAACTTCAACTGGACTATCCGACTGTGGAGCATCATTCAGCAAGGAATCGCCATCATGAACTTTGCAAACCACTTTTGACACTTTCGATCAGTCACAGCACCTTCTCCATACACCAGCAACTATTTTTTCTTTTTTTGCATTTCAGTTACATCATAACTTTCTTGAAATAATAAAGCATAATATGCTGAAAATATTGTATATTTGCTTTCACTTTCAATATTAAAATGGCTACACAAAAATTCACCAATTTTGATAATTTTTTAATGCATACTGTATGACAGATGTCACAATACACTCTAACAAAATTCCATACTTTAACAACAATTCTAACAAAATCACCTTGAATGAAGTTAAAGACAACTAAGTGCTACTGGAGCCATCTTATGAAAAAACCAAATGGACTTTTTTGGCCAACCAAGTATTTTCCATGGGATTAGATTTTGTACTGATATTAAATAAATTAGCAAAGTGAGTAATTAATTTGACAAATATTAACTGAACTTTGGAAACAGAGGATGTGCCGTGCTAGACAGTATGATAAATCCATAGCTCCAGGGGATAATCCATGCCCTGGAGCTGCCTTGCCCCGCATGGTACTCAATAGCCACCTGTGTGTAGTGAACACCTAGAATAAAGCTAGTCCAAATTGAGATGTGCTGTGTGTGCTAAAACATACTGGAGCTCAAAAACTCGGTACTAGAAAAATATAAACTATTTCATTAACTTGTTTATAGCAAGTGCATAGTAAGGTATAATGCTCCGGTTATGGGATTAAATAAAAATATTACTAAAATTAATCTCACCTGTTTTTTTAAAAAAAATGTATGTGACTAAAATAAGATAAATAAAATGACTTACATGTTTCACACTATATTTCTATGGTACAGCATTGCTCTAAGTGACTTTTAATCTAGTAGAGTACACAAAACAAATATACGAAATCACCTTGTAAGATAGTAACTGATGACAATAATGGCCTGAATAGCAGAGGGAACTGGCCTTCCTGAAAGATGAAATCAGTAGAAGTTTTGTGGTGGCTGTGGCATTTTATCTGAACCTTGTAAGTTAGTAGAAGTTTGCCATTGGAAATGAGGAAAAAAGTACATTAAAATGAGGAAATGGAATGAATTTGAGTGGGGATGGTAGGCACAGCTTAGCAGGAATTCATAGACCATATAATAACCATTATAATAATTCCTAATGTGCCAAAAGCATTCCAAGAGCTTTACATGCAATATAATTAAATTCTCACAAAAAAATTCTGAGTTGTTAAAACTGTTCTCATTTTATAGGAAACTGAGGCATGAAAGTTTTAGGTAACATACCCATGGTCCGATAGCTAAGCAAGAGTCAGAACTAGGATTCCAACCCAGAAACCTGCTTCCCACACCTCCAGCTACTGTGTGGGGCGGCCTCTTTAGCAGATGAAGCTCAGATTCTTAGAGACAGATTTTAGGATGACCAGGTTCACCCTTTGAGTTGTGTGACAATATCATGTACACTATGTGTTAGTGTACAGGTGATACTCAAATTTCTTCACAAATGATAGAACATGAGTTCTGGCCTTTCAAACGGAAACTAGCTACCTGAGCGGAAGTGCAGGGTCCTTAGAGATGGTAACACTTTACTTACTGGTTATGGGGAGATCCTCGGTTTCCTGGGCAGCATGTGTAGGGTGGCAGAGGCTACGAAGTCACTGATACTGCTCAAAAATTCTATTTGAAGAGCAATATACCCATGTAGGTGATACCCGCTCTCAGTTTTCCCTCTGTTCACTTACAAAGGACTTTGTACTTGCTGCTTCCTATGTCTGGGGCTCTCTTCTCTCAGTCAAGTCACATGACTGGTCATCACTCAGTTCAGATATCACCCCCATATCCTGATACCCCCATCTCCTTATCTAAGGTCACTCTTTAACCCATCACTCTTTTAAGACTTACTTCATAACACTTACCATTAATTGAAATTATTAGATTTATTTGTGTCCCTTTATGTCTTTGGCCCTTGAGAAAGCAAGCTGTATGAGTGAAAGACCTTGTCTGCCCTGTTCTGCTTCCATCATCAGTGATTAGAGCAGTGTCTGGCACATGGCAGGCACTCTAAATATCTGTAGCCAGAGGAATCAGGGGAGATCTAAGGCATACATTAGGCTCTAAAAGTTTTAAGACTTGACCTAAAAGAAAACATAAACTGTCTTAGATCAGTGGTTAGAGTATGGCTGTACAAATTGTTCCTGGCAGGCTAAGGCGTTGATTTGGATCACCATGAAGATTTGAGAGCAGAAGAACAACACAAGGGGGGAGGGGCTGTCTCCCGTTTAGCACATGACTTCCTAAGACCGCTATGTTGCTCTGCTGCTCTGGGGTGACCAGAGGGAGACAAGGCCGGGGGCCAGGGGCTGCTGGGCTTCTCTAACAGGAGGTAGTGCGGGCCTCACTGTGACAATGGCAGACAATGGGAGAAAGGCCACTGGGTAAGAGAAGACAGGCTTTAGGTCCAAATTGTGACATACATAGAGCTTTCACTTTGCAGTGTTTTCTCTGTGGCCTGACTGCATGAATTAATTAGCCAAATTAGCCAGGCTAAACAGTTTAAAGGTCTGTATAGATTTGTTTCAATACGAGTCCAAGTTAGTGATTGGCCACGTCTTCTGCATAAGCTCTTCCCCTCTCTTGATTCTAGCACAACATTGCCTACACACTTGCCTGAGTAATTCCCCATGGCCATCCCTGCTGAGGTGTCACTTGTGTCGGGAAGCCTCGCCTGACCTCCTCCTCCACACCTAGTCAGGTGTTCCCAGGGGGTGTTTCCATAACATCCTGTATTTTCCCTCCCACTGTAATTACTGTATTGTACTATAATCACTGGCTTCCCAGGAAACAAAAGTTTCTCAATCATTTTGTTTGTTTTTTCCCTCCTAAGGAGTCTTTTTAGGCACCTTTTCCCCTAACCACTCCTCCCCATAAAGTTTTAATATCACAGATATTCTGTATGTCTGTTTATGCCTTGTGTGTGTATATGTATATATGCCATACATAAATATATACATATTTCATATATGTTCTCTCATCAAGGGTGACACTACCCTGACTGAGAATGAGTGCAACCAACTGCAGTCACAGCCTTGTCCTGTCACTTTGTGTTGCCAGTGCCAGTGCCACACGTACACACATGTGTTTGCTGAGTGTTTGTGAATGATTAGATGAATGAAACAATATCTTCAAATCTCAAAAAATTGTCCAACCTTGCCATTGATAATCTTGAAACTATAGGAGCATGTTTGAAAACAGCACATTTTAAATGTCTGCCGCTTTTCCATGTGATCCACTGCCCACGTGCCGCCTGTCTGTGCACACTGTCCAGGGCTGTTCTGTGAGCCCTTCCTCACACCTGAATAAAGTGTTGACAATGATTTTTTTGGGGACTGAGGAAGAACCTGTGGCTATGGAAATGTTTTCCCTCTTTTCAAACTAACATACTTAAGTAGGAACCAAAACTATGACCTTTATTTTTGGTAGAATACATTTCTTCCATAAAGTTCGGAATTAAAAAAAAAAAATCAACCTCAGCTAGCTAGTATTTGCATGGGCTGTTTTTGAGGAAATGAATGCAGCTTTTTTATATAGAGCTTGGCATTAGTGAATACTGCATTATGCATACATCTATATGTGTAGTATAAATTAGGTGAAGCCATTTGTCAAAATGAAAAGTGCTTTCCACGCAGAAGACAAACAGTAAATATTTATATGTGCACATTTAGATTTAAACACAAACATATTCATGCACATGTAAACATAACATGTAATGTTAATATACTATGTCTGATTGCCACAGATGTGAAAACATACTACCCATTACTTTGTGCTCATGAGGATCTCCTTGTACCTCATCCTTCAACCTCCATAGTCTACTCATTCATATATTAAATTCATTCCACAAACACACTCCTTGTATCCCATGGGGAAGACATACATGGCACTCCTGCATACATGGTCTCATTCTTCCCTGGCCTCTCTACAGACTATTCTCAACTCAGAGGGCAGAGTGAGCCTCCAAAGCATCTGTCAGATCATTTCCTGCCCTTACTCTAAACTCTGCAAAGTCTTCTGTTTTCACTCAGAGTGAAAGACTCTATGTGAACTTGGCCCCCACTGACTCTAGAGCCTTCTTTTCCATACCCTCCTCTTCACTAGCCACAATGACTCTCTTACTGTTCTGGGAACTTGCTTGCCACACATGCATCTGCTGTAGGTCTTTGTGTTAGTGGTTCCCTCTGCCTAGAATGTTCTTCCATCCTTCACATTCCTGCCTGGCTAACATGCTCACCTCCTTCAACTCTGCTCAGATTTTGCCTTTTCTCTGAGGCCATCTCTGACTATATCTTAGTGCAATCTCCTCCTACCCACACAAGCTGACACTCCTGATTTTCTTAAGTTGCTCTGGTGTTTTTTCTTTCCTCCAAAGCATTGGTACCTTCTAACATGTATTTCCTCATTCATGATGTTTATTAGACAATCCTCCACTGCATGGCAAGGATACGAGCTCCTTGAGGCCAGGGACCTTTGAATGTTTTGTTCACTGCTGAATCCCAAGGGCCTGGAATAGTGCCTGGCATATGTTAGGTGCTTAATAAATGTCTGTTAAATGAATGAATTCATAGAGGGAGCTTGCATTTCAAACAGCAAAAGTGTGGAGAAGAAAGTGAGAAGTGTGAAGAAGGAAAATAAACTCGCACCGGAGGGTTGACAGAACTGGCAGTGTATACAGATGGGATGGCCAGTGAGACTTCATTGTGGAAGTACAACAGGGACAAGAAGTGACAGTGACAAGAAGCCCATTGGCCAGGAAAGTACACCAGTGAGGAGAACAGCAAGAACTAAGACTGTGATGAGTTTTGAAGGGAAAAGAGAGTCCTGGTGATGGTTAACATTTCAATATGATCTTCTGAAAATGTTCACATAGTCAATCTACAGCTGGAAAGAACAATGATGTGACTCTAAATCTTTCCTAACCTGTATTTCAAATGTCCTCCTTTTACAAAAATATTTGCATAAATGCAGTTCACATTCTGTCTACATGTGCTTCAGCAGAAGTGAGGCAAGTTTCAAAAGTGTCAAGGATTTTTTTAGGTGGAAGGAAGTACTGTGTTTATGCTTTGGAAATAGTGTCACACAGGGGACTGCCTGTGACATTTGGCCATTGGTGCTTGAGTTGTGACTGTCTTTCACCCTTCCTGTCTGCAGGGGGTGGGGAGTGGTGGCGGGGCAGGGTGGGGGCAATGCATTGCTTTGGGTTGAAGCAGGGCCGGCAGCTGTCTCTGCCGGAGACTGCTGGGGGCCGAAGTCCCCAGTGAGACTCACCTACCTATTGACATAATCCTTTGGCCGACCCAAGTTTTGCTTGGTTTCAACTTCCTTTTTTAAAAAAAACTGAACTCATGACATGTGATTTCTAGTAAATAATGATACTGCTTCAACACTTACTTTCTTACCACATGAAATAACTTGCTGTCAAAGGAGGAAGCAAGCAGAAGCTGGTGCGACTTACATTTCATCAGAATTACCACTGTCTCACCGCTTGGGACGTTCATTTCCATCTTTCTGCCTTTCCTGCTAGGGATGACTTCTTTTCTCCTATATGACATTTTTTGTGACCGTGTGAAATACCAAAGAATAATTTCAACTAAATAAATGAGAAGATTTCAAGCAATTGAAATGTATATGTTCCCAGGCACTTCAATTCTACTTAGGGTTTTTAGTTGTAACAATTTACAAAATTATTTTAAGGTTCAAGAATGAAATGGGCCTCATTTCATTCAAATAGCTAGCTATTGCTATTGCCAGCTATTAAGAATGCAGATTAGAAAGGGCATATACTTTTTAAAAAACCTCCTAGAACAAATGGTGTGTGTGTGCTTGTGTGTGTTTGTGTGTGTGTGTGTGTGTGTGTGGAGAAAGATTAGCTAACTTAAAGGTGATTTTAAAATTTTCTATCACTTAGTTTCATGCTTTCTACACTAGAGTTAATTCCAATAATATGTGTGTTGCTTCATGCCCCACCCCCACCAATAATAGAAGAAAGTCACGTGAGTCTGGGTAGGCAGAGAGAGCATACCAATTTTTTCTAACCTGTGAAAGTTTTAAAAACACCTTATCACCCTCGCCAGTGTTTCAACTCTGGCTCCCCTCAGCTCTTCCTTGAGGCACTCCAGGCCCGCAGTCTACTATCCCTGTAAGTCATCAGAGTGACCTTTCAAGGCCCAGTTTTGACCACATTGCTGAAAAACTGACTTTATATTGTGCATGGCGTGTGAAAGGAAGAAAATGAACAAAATCAGAAATGGGATCCTCACTGGTTTAGTCAGAAATAGGATCCTCACTCTTTTTTTGAAAATCTTTTACCCACCAATTTAATCAGAAAGGAATCTTTCCCTTCTCTTCCCCCCTCTCCTTCCTTCTAATCTTATCCCTCCCTTTCCTTCTCCCCTCATTGATCCCCCCACTCTCCCCCTTTCCCTCCATTCACCCCTCTTCCTTCTCTGTCCCTCATTACCCCTCTTTTTCCTTCTTCCTGCTCTACCCTCTGTCCACAGAGGAAGGTTTTCTCTCCTCAGTAGGCAGTATAACTAAACCAGAAATTGTGCACCATGTTGTTATATGGTTTCAATAATTCTTTTACAAAAGAAGTACATATATTCTTTCCTATCTGAGAAAATAAAATTTAAAAAGTAGTTGATATTTGTATTTATTCTCTTAAAATTGTAACATTTAAAAGTAAACAATGATGTTCATCAGTTCAAACAATTTTCTAGTTCATAAACTCCAACTGTTTCTTTTGTATATTTATCAGTCAACATGTCAATGAACAAATACTAATTAAGTGCCTATTTATGTATGAGATATCATGTAAGGCCTAAAAAAATAGTGATGCAGGTCAAAAGTACTAGCTTTCAAGGAAATTGCAATCTGGTTAAGAAAATGAAGCATAAACACTTGAAAAATAAAACAATACAAGAGATAATACAACCATACAGTAACAATACAGTAATATGGCAAGACAGGAACTGATGATTAATTGCAAATGAATGACCAAGAAGATAAGTGCTATGGCCTTTCAGAGAAGGGAATGAGTCCTGTGGACCGAGGTGGCCTGGGGACATGTCACCGAACAAGAAGGGTGGAGATCATATTTAGGTTCCAGAGGGGAAGAGAGAAAGAGACAGGGGTTTCCACACAAAGGGGCAATATGAACTGAAACCTGGCAGTAGCAAAGCACAGGTATTTCAAGAGACGACAAGGAACAGACCTGTGTGGCCTGAGTGGAAAATTTGGAAAATTCAGGTTGGAAATAAGCTAGGGGAAGGTGATGAAGGGTTTTGAAAGCTTTGTTTAGATCCCTGTGAAATCATTATAAGTGGGACTTTCTGTCAGCATTTGCCAAAAGAATGTGGCATTTCATGATATAGAGATCATGTGTGAGGTAGAGATTCAGATCAGAGATCCTTAGCACATGAGTAAACAGAAAAATCTCTCAGCCACTGGTATTCTTGGAATGAGTATAGCCACGACTGAGGACAGAGAAGTAGATCTCTGGTTAGTTTATAAGTAAACTTTTCTTTTATCCTATAAGTAATGGCAAGCCATTAGTAAATTTTAACCAGGCAGGTTATGTGATTGAGTTTTGTTACAAATATCACTGTGACAGGGTATGAAAATAAATTGGAAAGAGGTAAGTTTAATAGTGAAGTAAGGACTAACGAAGGAGTCATGGAAGGGATGGCAATGAACTGACATGAGGCCATGGCAGCAAGGGTGGCAAGTAGGGAACAGAGCTGGACAGAGATTTAGGACTTGAGTCCAGCTGGACTTTGTGATAAGTAGACGTGTGTGGAGGTCGAAGGGCAGGAAGACGCTGGGAGGCAGAGAAAGCTGTGGGAGGGGGCTTCCTCGGGTAGCTCCCCACATACTGGTTTGAGCCATTGTCCTATGATTCATCAGAGTGTTTTATTAAATTTACTTTGAAATTGTGTTTAAACTTGCATTTCATCTTTATTCCCCCAAACATTGCCCTACCCAACAGATGATTGATGTTCTCTCTTTGAAGGCCAATTATGAGCCCCTTTTCTGCTCTGGGCCACTTAGCCAACGGTGGGTGGGGATGGTTTATCTCAAAAACAAAGATGATTCTATCACTCATCTAAAACTTCTCTATTGACACTTTATATCTATTGATCAAAGCCCAAGCCATTTGCCCTGTTATAAGGCCCTTCATGACCCCCATGTCTTACCTGCCACCACCCCCCCTCAACCCCTTCACATGACATTTCCCCAGCAAATTTCTTTTTTTCCACTCCACTTCAGGTCTCACTTCTTGTACATGTTATGGCCTTAACTGCCCCACAGCCTCTTCCTACAGCTGCCCCTGTAACAGCAGCGGCTCCACACTGAGCTCCATCATCACCTTTTTAGAAGAAACCTTTAAACTGCCCAGGCAGAATTGGTGCTGCACCGTGACTACAACCAAAGCACTTCGAGCTTATATGGACATATGGTCTCTTCTAAATTTTATTTATACAATAATGGCATTGATAACAATAGCTGATATTTATTGTTATTCCCTGATATTAACTCATTTGCTGAAATGGGGGTAGCTGAAGACACGGACGCACAGAGAGGTTTGTTCAAGGGGAAATAGCTAGAGAATGGTAAAGTTCCTGCGTGAACCCAGTTTGTCGGACTCCAGCGGCTGCCCTCCTAACCAGTATCCCTGCTGGCTCCTCTTGGGACCAAGTCCCTCAGTGCTGGTAGCATAGCTCATTCAATTTTGTAATCACATTCTTACTACGCATTCTATACCATTTTCTTGACTTCATTAGTAAATGACTGCATGCTGGGGAACTGATAGTGCAGTTGAAGGTGCAGTGGATACCTGACAAATGCTTTAGCTGAATCCTTCCCCAGCTAGCAGCTGCCCTGAGCAGAGACTTCGCATGCCTTCGAAGCAGCAGCCAACGTGCAGATGGCACACGCTGGCAAGACCTGTGACGATGTGGCTCTCCAGGCCCTTCCCGGCCACACTCGCATCACGCTTTCTGTCCAAAAGGCTATTTCTGTCTATAATACAAAAGAATGAAAGCAAAACAAGACAAAAATTCAGGGAATTTTTAAAAATGTTAGAATAGTCCAGGAAGAACTATGCTTGGAGTTGAATAGGTACCTTGACAAGTCTTCAGGATTGACAAAAACTTGGGATTCCGATTTAAAAGTGGAACAACAAAGAAAGGATGTGGAATTTTATGCAAGTTCTAACAGTGTCACATGTTTTGAGCTGCTTTGAAAATCAATAGTGTCTCCCCCATAGCCGCATTTATGGATCAAGAACATGTGCCTTTGCCAGAACTGCTTAAACAATGAGCAAAATTTTAAGCATATTAACAATAGTCAGCACTTATGCAGTGCTTGCTAAATTCTAGGCATATTTGACGTGCTTTATCTATGTAGACTGACTGCTTTTGACAACTTTTATTCACTGATTCTATATATATTCTATATAGGTTTCCTAAATTATCCAGGTCCTTGCTCATTAATATCTGCAGCCATAGCCCTTCTATCTGGCCCAGCTCCTTAGCATGGCTGGGGTTTCTTGCACTGTTCTGCCTGGTTACCAGGGACATAAAGCTTTCTCCTTTTGTGACTAACTTCTTCAGAGACTGAGAGATATTTAATGCTTTCCTCTTGACAAAACCATAATGAGAATGAAGCCTTAAAAAAAGATCATTTTCAAAGAAGCAATTGAAAAATGGTGAAGACACAAAACAAGTTTGGCTGCGTAGGTTTAAAACCCAGAAAGATCCCAGTTAAACAAAAATACAGATCTGCGTTATTTCAGGAATTGGTAGCAGCCTGATTTTATGTCCAAAAAGCTTAATTTCTAGATTTGTCTCCAAGGGAGACTACTTTGAACCAGCCCTTCTTGTTCTCAACTCAGCTCCTAATTTTTCCCCCACATCTCACTTCTCTGTGTGTTTATGCTGGTCTCCAGATCACCCTATGTAAGAAGCACTTCCTTCCATTGTGTGGGCCACAGGTTTCTGTCCCAGCCTTCAGGAGGTTCTCCACTGAGTGTGCAACAGGACCAATCCAGGATGAAAACAACAGGATATGGATTGACTGATGTTGCTGTCTTTTAGTTAACTTAGGTCAAAGTTTCATTTTTGTTTTCTGTCGTTTAAGCATGCCAAAATAGAGAAAAAATGCAATGAGCCTACGCGGACCTGTTGCCCACCATTTTCGGCCACTCTTCTATCTAATACCCCTGGGCTTGTTTGTTTATGCATTTTAAAGCAAATCACAGTTACTATATCACTTTACTTGTAAATAATTTTGTATGTTTTAGAAGAGGCAAGAACTCAAAAAAACACAATATCATCACTACACCCCCCAAAAAATGCCTATTATTATTTAATAGTATCTACTATTCAGGCATTTTCTATGTTCATGGACTTTTTTTTTTTGTTTCATGGTTATCCTAAAAGTGCCCACATGTTGCATTTGGCTTGTGTATCTGCCGGCACTTGCTGAGCTCTCAGTGCAGGTCACGTCCTTAGACGTTATCTCAGTCTACCCTCGCAGCACACTGCAAAGGTGGGGCCATTGTCTCTGTTTCACCAGCTGGAGAGCAGAGCAAAAATGTTGAGATGGATCGTCTCAACTTGTAGGACCTCACAGGGCAAAGGCTGTCTGGACCAGCACCCGGACCTCAAAATCATTCTTCTTTTGTGCTGTATACTCTCTTCTCTTCTTCTTTGAGCAAGTCAGATGCTTGCTTATTTTATATGTCTGCCACTTTTATCTCTGTGTTGGGTATTTCCCTTCCCCCAGGTTAGTGAGATGCTGATAAATCCCCACTAGGTTAGGCTTTGGTTAAATAATTTCTTCTGAAAGCAGATCTTGATAAGAAGAACTGAATGCTTGGGCGTGTTCTGAAATGGCTCCTTTTGCCCAGTCCCTGCCAGCCCCACGTGGGGATGTGTTTCAGATATTCACTGTGAGAGCCTGGTTGAGGTCCTGGAGGGGAAGTTCACAAAAGTGTGGGTGCCTCCTTGACTGGGTGCCCTGGAGCTTTTAACTCTCAGACTGCCTGTGGACACTGAGCCTGGAGCAGTTGGTTGCTTGCTTGCGGTTCAGGTTTCCTTACCGGGGGCCCTAGTTCCTGTGTGGTCGGTGCTTGTGCGTTTCTGTTCTGAAACGCAGCCGTTCTCTGCACTCGCCTTTCACTCTTTTCCAGTTTAGGGCAGAGGTTTGACATGTGACCTTACTTCCCTTACAGATTAAAGAGAGTTGTTGACTTTTTTCAGTTTGTTCAGCTTTTTACTTGTCATCAGGACAGAACGACAACTTCTGGCTTCTTACATGGCTTACTGGAAACCAGAAGTTTATCCAGTTCGTACCAGTTTGTCCTCACTCAACGCTGACAGAAGCTTTTATTTGATTTGTAGTTTTGTTGGGTGCACATATGCAGCACAAAGTTCTTATACTAACATTAATCTTTTGACCAGAGGACTTTATCAGTGTTCTAACTTATTTACAATGGCATTCTGTAGGATTTGACCATTATAAAGATTGAGAATATAAATGTTTACTATTATGATGCGATAGATGAACTCAAGTTAAGCAAATGGCAACTGTGCCTTAGTCGAAGAGGCCTCTATGCAAAATAAATATAGAACACAGTAAGCAGTGAAAACCAGTTCTTAGTCATGGCATCTAAAAGGCTTATGGTAAAATCCCTGCTAAAGACACAGAGAAATATACTGATTAGATACACTTCCTTGGTCTATTATTATTCACACCCCTTTCACCTGTATATCTTCTAACTACTAAAGAAATTACCTGTTCACCAGAAAAATCTCTTATAAGTGTGTGGGGGTTAAGGCTGCATGGAGGAGATGTTGCCATGTGATACTGTAATAATTACCTGTGAAATTTTCTCCATGCATTGCACCGATGTTTAGCTGTAATGCAATGTGGCATCCCTGATAGATGGAGCATCAAGTGTCATGAAGTCCTAAGCACGGTACTACACAAGCTCTGGTTCTGCAGGGGACACCAAGGAACTCGTAGGCAAGTAGAAATTCAAGAGGAAAGCCCTACCACTTCGTATTTCTCTATCTGCTAAGTCGCAATAGTACTATGGTGGGTGCCCTTAGAATCAGTGAACACCCAAGTAAAAATGTAAAATAGAATATTACTATAGGATTCAGAGATATAATTTTTGGTCATTATTTCCACTCAGCACTTTAAAATATGTGTGAAATTGTGGGAAGCATCAACATAAATCAGGATACCTCAGAGAAATAACAAACCTTTCTTTAGCGAATAGTAGAACCTGAGAAGATGGAGCAGAATAGCACTTTTGGAATGGGAAAGGAAAGTAGGGAATAATTAGAGACAGTCCCACTAAGGGAGTCATCCAGGAAATCACATATAGACACTGGGAATCCATGGGAGGGGATACTATGTAGGGTGAGCAAAGGCTTTCTAGTTTGGCTTGGAGCTGACCTTGAGCACCAGTAAGATTCATAGAGTGCTATGCAAGGCAAAAATAATGCACAGATAAAAATCCAACAATACAGGAAAAAAGAAAGAGAAGGGAAGAGGGTCATTGAATATCCCTGATAAAGAGATAGTGCATGAGACTAGCTAGCATTATGCCAGGATGTATAAAAGAGCCAGAGATTTCCTTTGCTGCTTGCCCACCACCCACAGTTTCTATGGTTGCATGCTGGATGAAGGACTTGGCTTGAATTTTCATGCATGTGAAAAAAAACATATACGGAAATTCTAGAATCACTCTGAATGCATCACAATGCTATGAGACATCGCTGAAGAAAAAAATGACTGAGGGGGAATTATTTATACAAAGAAAAGAAAATATGCAACGTGTATCTCTTGTCCCAGACCAAATCACGTCAGTATGCCCTTTGATGAGAATGATAGAACTTCATGCACTATTTAAATTGGTATATCTCTCGTTTTTTAGAATTTTAAGGACATAGTTGATGTTTTGATAACCCTATGAAATTATTTTGCAGTGCTACAGTATTAGTATATTTGAACTTGGGTTATTCTTATGTTCTTTCTTAATTGCCTCCCATTAAAACTTCTTAATGGAATTTTTATATACATGTTTACATAATATCTATGACAAAAATACCTACAAAATAATATTGAGATTTAATCAATTTGTATTGAGTGCTCATTATGATTTAGACAGTATCCTACTTATTAGCAGAGAGTTTCCTCCTTCTTGTATCATTGTTCTAAAGTGGGCTTTAAAACATTATTTTGAAACAATTATAGGTTAACAGAGAGGTCCCATGTAGTCATCACTCAGTTTTCCTCACTGGTTACATCTTACATACCTGTAGGATGATATCAACACCAGGAAGTTACCATTGATATGATGTACCATATACTTTATGTCACTTTCATTACATGTGCGATTTGCGGAGCCACTGCACTCAGGATACAGAATACTTCTATCATCACAAAGATCTCCCTTGTGCTAGCTGCCCCTCATGGCCATCCCCCACCATCCCTAATGCCTGGCAACCATTAATCTGTTCTACATCTTCATAACTCTAATTCCAAGATTGAGATGAAAATGGAATTGTGGAACAGGTGACCTTTTGAAACTGCAATTTTCTCAGTCAGCATAATTCCCTGAAGTTCATGCAAGTTATTGCATGCATCAATGACTCATACTTCTTGTTACTGAAAAGTAACTCGTGTTGTGGATGTACCATATTTCACTCACCTATTGAGAAAAAAGTTAGCTGTCTTCAGTTTTTTTGGCTATTGCAAGCCATTTTTTGGATGCTATGGATATTTTTGCACATATTTTTGTGATGCGTTTTTAAATTTTTTAAATTGTTTTACTTTTTAAATTAATCTTTATTGCATTTTTCCCATTACCATTTAGTCCCTTTATACTCCCCTGCCCCCAGCAATCACCATACAGTTGTCCATGTCTATGAGTCCTTTCTCCTTTCTGCTCAGTCCCTCTACCCCCTAACCGCACCCCCAATACCAATTAGCTGTCATCTGTTCTCCATCTGAGTCTGTCTCAGTTTTGCCTGTTAGTTCAGTTTGTTCATTAGATTGCACATATGAGTGAGATCATATGGTATCTGTCCTTCTCTGACTGACTTACTTCACTTAGCATAATGTTCTCCAGGTCCATCCATGCTGTTGCAAAGGGTAAAATTTTCCTCTTTTTTATGGCTGAGTAGAATTCCCTTGTGTAATGTGATGTGTGTTTTTTAAAAAATATATAAATCATATTTCAGAGCTGAGCTGGAGATAAATTGTCCAGAGCACAGAACAGGTTTCCAAATCCAGACATTTCTAATTTATCTCCTGAGCTGTTTCCAATGATCCCAGATGAAATGAGAACAAAATATTCTTTCTGCAGACAGTGTAGAAAAGTAATGGTTATATATTTGATTACTTCTTGATAAAATATTGGTTGTAGAATAGTATCTGCTCAAAGACTTGATTGTTTTCAACATCATGTACGCGCACTGGTGCACGCATTCATTCACTAAAACTCGTGTTCCAGTGCCCTTCAGGTGCCGGGCCCTGAGCTGCGTGTCCAAGCTAATGCCTGCCCCATGAAGGCTTTCCCAAAATTCTATGTTTGTAGCATACAGGTAGTTTGCCCTGTTTGCTGATTTTAATAGTTTTAAATTATAGTTGGAAAAATGTTTACTCACAGATAATGTGACTGCAATAATAATATTTAAATGTGCATTCTTAATTTAGACTTTCTGAAAGATGTGGTTTAATGTATTTTGCCTTATCTTAGGACAGCAATCGCTGAGTGCGCATGCGCAAATACTTAATCTAATTTTGCAAGGTATGCCATTCATTACTTCTTTCAAATAGGGATGAGGTTCAGATGGATGTGTATTTGTAGCTTGTTCACAAATTAATGATTCCTTCTACTTATTCTGTGTCTCCTCCCCCAATAGCATGAAAAATTAATCAACCGGCCACAGAGTACCAAAAGAATTTCTACAGATCCCCTAGGTAAGAGTGTCCTTATTACATAGGTGCCTTTTTCCTCTTATAGTTTATACTTTATGTGACCTTTTTATTAAAAAAGGAAGAGAACTTTGCAATTAAACAAACATTAGATTTATCAGTTTACCATTTTCCTTTGGAAATCATGCACATTTAAATCAAAAGATACTCAAATGTAGACATACTTAAAATTTTATTAAAATCTACAAGAAATATATGAACCCTCCTAAGTATTAATTTATCAAGATAACTAGTAACTGCTTGATATTGTTTGATAAATAGACCACCGCAGTTTGTTCTGAAATGTTGACTATTAATTCTGAGTCTTGAAGTGTACTCACTTCGAATCTGCATTTAAAGGCAGTAGCCTTTAAATGGAGGTATATTGGTTGAAACCAAAAAGGAAAGCTGTGATATTTGATTGTGGTTATGTATAAATCAATTACATAATAATGATGCAGGTTTCAGGGTAGAATTTGACACTTATACTCTACTTTAGCTTTTGAGACTATTCATTTTGTGATGTTAATAGTTACTACTGTGATAATTTATTGGTCTTCAAAGGACATAAGTGAGTGTGTTTTGCTACTATGTCAGACCCACGACTGATGGCAAAGCCTTCCATTCAGGGGCTGCCTTTATGGATGCGCACAGAAAATGTGTGGGCTTTACTGAAATTATATCAGAAGAAAGTAAGGTGGAAATAAACCTTAGTGTGACAAATCTTCTCAGAGGCAATAAAACTGTTTTCAAAGAGACAGCAGGTAATACAGCAAAACCAAAACAAATAACACCACACCCATCCTGCCCCCAAATAAGAAACCAAAAATAGCAGTAGATGAAAGCCCAGAAAGTTTGTTAACCTTTGAAGAATTTGATGTTCAGATGAAAGTAGCATTCTCACTACTGTTGTCACAACCACTAGAGAGCACAGGCTATCCCGATCTTTCCTGTATGCACCAGGAAGTCCTAGGTTGTTACACCACGTGCCTTGCACAACCAAAGCCATCTGAGCTGTTGCAGGAAGGATAATAGACATGGTATTAGAGCAGGATTAAACTATAAAAAGCTCTAAATGCTAAGTTAAGAAGTAGATGGTAGTTTTGAAGAGATTTATTGCCCTGGCTGGTGTATCTCAGTGGATTGAGTGCTGGCCTGCAAACTGAAAGGTCACTGGTTCGATTCCCAGTCAGGGCACATACCTGGGTTGCAGGCTGGTTACGCACTTGTGGGTGTGCAAGAGGCAACCCATCAATGTATCTCTCAAACATTAATGTTTCTCTCCCTCTCTTTCTCCCTCCCCTCTCTCTAAAAATAAATAAGTAAAATCTTTTTAAAAAGAGATTTTATTAACAAGAAACAAATAAAATCAGATTGGACTGAAAACTTGTCTTTACCAATTGAGTAGGAGATTAAAATTAGTCAAAACTGATAGCAGAGATATGGATTAGAGCCCTGGTTCCTGTAATTCTCCAGAATAGAGAGGTGGGTCATGACTGAAATGGAGTCATAAAGTCTGGAAAATGGGGGAAGTATCTGAGATATGTTTAGAGTTAGGACCCATAGGACTTAGGTACAAGAGTAAAGAAATAGGCTTTGAGAAATTTGAATAATATTACATGTTTTAGCTTATTCAACTGAGTGGTCACGTTTGCCATAAAAGTTGATAGAGTGAAGGATCAGGTGAAGAAAGGGAAAGGCTGAAGATGATTTTGATTTGAGACATAGGAGATTTAAATTCACTGGGGCATACGCTGATAGAGATAATTAGGAGATGAACATTGCAAATGCTATACCGGGATTTAGGAAAACAAAGCCACAGAGGAAAATATAGTAGATGTGGGCTATTTCACAAAGAGGAGATGGTTAAGACAGCAAGAGTTGATGAATTCATTGAGGGGAGATGCTAGAGATAGAAGAGGCCTGAGGAAGGAAGCAGAAATTCAGCAGTATCATGAGCAAGAGACTTGGCAAAGCAGAAAGAAGTTTGTGCAGGAGAGGGGAGGGGAGAACCTGGGTTGGCCACGGAGCCCAAGGGAGGGAGTCAAAGGCCTTGTGAAGTCAGAGAAGATGCAGACTGAGCATCAGCTGTTGTAGGTAGTAATCAGGAGGGCTCTGGGAAGATTGGAAAGGCTTCAATGATTTTAAAAGAGGGTAAAGAATCCCTAAAGCAATGGTTTAAGAAGTGAGTCAGTAGTGATGAACTTGAGGCATCAAGTTTATGTCCGGCATTAAAAGATTTTATGGTAAAAAGCAAAAGATGTACACAATCTAAAGAGAAACCACAGTATAGGGAATATAGTTAATAATATTGTGATAACTGTGTATGTTGCCAGGTGGGTACCAGAAATATCAGGGGGAACACTTTGTGAAGTATGTGATTGTCTAATCACTACGCCGTACACCTGAAACCAATAGAAAATAATATTGAAAGTTTAAAAAGTGATAATAAAATAGAGGGCCTTTAGCTCCACAAAATAAAAGATTTTATGGTAAAGGAGAGGGAGAGACCCTTTCTGTTAAGCTTTCCCTTTCCGTTTTCCCTCTCAAGCTCAGTAACTTGAACAAGTAGCAGAAGCAGAGAAAGAAGAGGCTCGAGAGGTTTGTAAAAAGTATGGCAAGAACCTGTGGTGAGGAGGAGCTTAAGGAACAGGTGTGGAGTGAAATTACTTGATGAAAAACACTGTGGGGGATGGCATCTGGCAAACAGGAGTGAAATTTTGTAAGAAGATGATTTTGAAATGAAAACAAGGTTATCAGAACTCAGGTCAAATGGCTTTGGGCAAAGTAGGAGGACCGGCTGAGGGAAACAGCAAGTGTGAGTTTGGGACTTAAGGATGGCGGAAGAAGTTTGGGTGATTGCTCTGGAAAAATTTAAATTGAGTAGAGGAAAAATATTTTGTAATGGATTTGTAAGCTGCTAAGGGTTCAAATGGTGTAAAAAGCAAAGAGTTTGTTGATCACATTCAGCATAGGTTCATAACTCTGGGGAGCCCAGCAGTTAAATGCAGTGTGAGTAAAGCAGAACTGAGGATTGATAGATTGGCAATGAAAGCTAAAGTGGAAAACAGAGTTTAAAGAAGATGCAAGACCTGCCTGGATGTATAGCTGCTCAGCAGCATGTGAAACCCAGTGGGGAAGATGAATGACTGAGGCCATCAAAGGAATGACTATATTGGTAGTGATGGGGACAAGAAGAATATGAAGCAGGAGCAATGGAACAAAGCTGTGGAAGTTTAAGAGGTCCTGGTGGGCAGTAATGTTGAAGGGCTGAGGCCAGGGAAGTGGAATGATTCTGGTTGATGATGAAACGCGAGAATTGGCCATGAGTGTCAGTTTCTAATAAGGAGCTATGCACAACTCATTGATTATTGACAAGACTTAGGAACCGTGTGCTCAATGGCATTACTGATGATGAACACAGTTGCTGACGATTCTGCTGGCTGATGCCAACAGATACATGATGTGGACAGGGAGGGGAAGGCCTGTCCATAGAGCATGGACATGGAAATCAATATACTGCATGATGGGAGCAGAATGTTGCTTTGAAGGTGACAGAGGAGACCAAGGATGTGTTGACTCCATTTCCGGAGTAGCCTCTACGGAAAAGTGAATGATTCATAGCGTCAAATCAAGTGCAATTTGTGCGAGTGGGTCGATGGAAGGAATACTTGAGTAAAAGGTGGCAGATATTCTTTGTTCACAGCAGACCAGGGAAAACAGGGCAGTGGTGAGCATGAGAGTAGGAAAAAGTGACTGTGAGGCAGGCTCCTGCTGATATGTGGAAGGAGAGGGAAAGTAGGGTTGGGGGTTTTCTGAGTGGTGGATCTGAGTTGCACAATGAAGAAAACAACAACAGAAAATGAATCATGAGTTTAGGTGGTAGACAGGAGTCACAGGCTAAGGAAAGAGGTACGTTGAACATACCAATTACAGACAAAGGAGATGTTTGCGGTTCTGAACACTAGTCCCGAGGCCAAGGCAATGTTGGGGTGAAGAACCACCCACAGAACTGCTCTTTGGGCAGTGGACCTCCCTCAGTGAGTTTGTGTGTGTCTGTGGTTGGGGGTGCATGAGAATTGTCCAGCTGCTCATGTAAGTTATGCATCAGGTTAATACTAACTAAGCGAAGTATTTTTTTGAACCAAAAAAATACCTTTTACCATAGTGCTACTTAAAGTAGGGTTGGGAGCTTGTTAAAAATGTCAGGTTTTGTCTGCACCCTCATCCTAAGTAAACTATCTGGGCCAGGGCCTATAAACCACTGAACAAGCCCTTCTGGCTCTTAGGGAAGCATTTCCAAGCCTCTGCAATAGGTGTTCCCTCAGGGAAAGACCCCAGAAATTCAATGACTCTCATCCATCCTCTGGGAGGTCCCAAATCTTTCTACTGCTCAGAGGACAAACCAGAGGCACTTAGATTTCCTGTGAACAGGTACAGAGGTGAAATAAGCACATCCCCCAAGAAAGAATCCTAACCCAGTGTTCCCGTGTGCCTGGCAGAAGCCCTGTGGGATAATTTGCTCTACTGGTTGGCAGAGGAGCTCTCAGAAGAAAACGCCATGTGTCTCTCCTCATCCCTCCCTCTCCGCCGCAGCACCATTCAGCTCATCAAACTGAAGAACCCAGATGATCTCACAAAGCAGATCCATGAACTTCTCTGCTTCTGGAAAAAGTCACTCCCAAATTCCACTGATAAACTTCGCCTTCTGGCTCGTCATCTCCGCAAGATTGGCAGGAGTGATCTTTCCGAAGAGCTCAAGTTCAAGTGGGAAAATAAAGTGTTCACTGATCCACAGCAGTGGTTTGATATGGCAGAGTAAAGTTGGTTGTTCCTTCTTCGGGTCATAGTTGGTTGTAAGACAGTTTCTGTCAACATTTTACTAGTGACTTCCAAATAATGTTGTTTGAGGTGAATCTGCCTGATAGATGTGCTGTTGAGGCAAGGCAAAGCACCAGTCTGCCAATGAAAAGCATTTGTAGGTTTGCGTGCTCCTTCATGGCCCAGTGATCTATGCTCTGCAGGCATGGCTGTCTTGGGTCCAGCCAAACTCAACAGCATTTGCAATAGAGTTTGCTCTGTTCATGTTTTAACAGCTGAGGCCACTTTCTAAGCTTAAGGGAAAATATGATATATAGAAACCCTTTTTTATTGTTATCTATCTACATAAAAGTAAAATACTTATCCAGGATCCCAGGCAACTAATCCTCATCAGGTGCACACAGTGGAGCCCCCAGGTAACAATGCCGAACAAACTGGGCTGCAGAGACCTGGTATGGATGATAGCAAATCACTCTCAGAAAATAGATAATCTCTCAATAAATTACAAATAGGATAACATTCCAGGCACTTCCTGCCACAAACTTTTCTTGTAATAAAATGTAATTTAGAGTAGGGAAAACCTCATATTTTATTATTAGTGGGGAAGCAAGTGTAGAGGAAATGCAGTATCAGTGAAAGAATTCAGGGCCCTTTCACATACTTGGGAGAAAAACTCTTCTTTTAAATCAGTTTGAGAGAAACCTTATATATAAGCCCTATAAAATAGTATATTCTTATATAAATATGTTAATATTTATATAAATAGTATATAAAAATAGTTGGTGGTCTAGTTTCATTTTCTTTTTGCATGTACCAGCCAAGTTTTCCTACCACCATTCATGGAAGAGACTGTCTTTGCTCCATTGTATGCTCTTGCCACCTTTGTCAAATATCAGGTGTTCATACAAGCATGGCTTTATTCATGGGCTCTCTGTTCTGTTCCATTGATCTACAGGTCTATTGTTGTGCCAGTACCAGGTTGTTTTTATTCCAGTGACCTTATACTGCAGCTTGATATCAGGAGTTGTGATACTTCCAGCTTTGTTCTTTATTCAGAAGGCTGCTGAGGCTATTTCGGGTCTTTTTAGGTTCCATATAAATTCTTGGAATAATGTTCTAGTTTTGTGAAGTATGCCATTGGTATTTTAAAAGGAATTGCACTGAATGTATGGATTGCTTTTGGTAGAATGCCTACTTTAATTATGTTAATTCTTCCAATTTATGATCACAGGATATGCTTCCACTTATTTGTATCTTCCTCAATTTCTTTTTTCAGTGTTCTATAGTTTTCCAAGTATAGTTGTTTTGCCCCCTTGGTTAAATTTATTTCTAGGTACCTTAATTTTTTTGTTGCAATAAAAAATGAAATTGTTTTCTTAGTTTCTCTTTCTGAAGCTCATTATTGGTATATAAAAATGCCATTGATTTCTGGGTATTAATTTTGTATCCTGCTACTGTGCCAAATTTATTTATTAGGTGTAGTAAATTTTTGGTGGAGTCTTAAGGGTTTTCTACGCACAGTATCATGTCATTACAAATAATGACAGCTTTACTTCCTCCTTTCCAATTTGGATGCCTTTTATTTCTTCCTCTTGTCTGATTACTATGGCTAGGACTTCCAGTACTATGCTAAATAAGAGTGGTGAAATCAGACATCCCTGTCTTGTTCCTGATCTTAAAGGGATTGCTTTGAGTTTTTTCCCATTGAGTATGATGTTGGTAGTAGGTTTTTTATATACAGCCTTAATTATGTTGAGATATGATCACTCTCTTCCCACTCTGCTAAATGTTTTTATCATAAATAGATGCTAGGTTTTATCAAATACTTTTTCTGCATCTATTGATATAATCATGTGATTTTTGTCTTTCACTTTGTTTATGTGATAAATCACATTTATTGATTTATGAATATTGTACCAACCTTGCATCCCCAGGATAAATCCCACTTGATTGTTTTAATGTATTGCTGGATCTGGTTTGCTAATATTTTATTGAGGATTTTAACAGGATATTGGCCTATAATTTTCTTTGTTGTGTCTTTATCTTGCTTTGGAATTAGGATAATACTGGCCTCATAGAAAGAGCTTGGGAGTCTTCCTTCCTCTTAAATTTTTTGGAATAGTTTGAGAAGGACTGGTGATAATTCTTTGCCTGTGAAGCCATCTGGTCCAGGGCTTTTGTGTGTTGGGAGTTTCTTGGTTACTTCTTTGATTTCGTTGATTGTTATCAGTCTATTTAAGTTTTATATTTCTTCCTGTTTCAGTTTTGGGAGATTGTATATTTCTAGAAATTTTTGCATTTCACCTAGGTTGACCAATTCCTTGGCATATAGTTGTTCATAGTCATTTCTTACAATACCTTGTATTTCTGTGATATCAGTTGTTATTTTACCTCTTTCATTTCTGATTGTATTTGTGGGGTATCTCTCTCTCCTTTTTTTGATGAATCCGGTTAAAGTTCCATCAATTGTGTTTATCTTTTCAAAGAACCAGCTTCTGGTTTCATTGATCTTCCATATATTTTGTTTTGATTTATTTTAGTCTCTATGTCCTTGATTTCCACTCTGATCATTATTGTTCCCTTCTATTTACTCTGGGCTTTGTTTGTGGTTGTTTATATAGTTCTTTTAGGTGTAGTGTTAGATTATTTATTTGAGATTTTTCTTGCTTTTTGAAGTAGGCCTGTAGTACTATGAACTTCCCTCTCAGAACTGCTTTTGGTCTATCCCATAGGTTTTGGGTTGTTATGGGTTCATTTTCATTTTTTTCCAGGAATTTTTGATCTCCTCTTTGATCTTATTTGTTACTCATTGATTTGATTATTTAATAACATACTATTTAGCCTCCAGGTATTTGAATGTTTGAGTCTATTCATTGTGGTTGATTTCTAATTCCATGCCATTGTGATCCCAGAAAATGCATGATAAAATTTCAATTTTCTTGAACTTGTTAAGGCTTGTTTTGTGGCCTAACATGTGATCTATCTTTGAAAATGATTCATGTGCACTTAAGAAGAATGTATATACTTCTTCTTTCGGGTGAAATCTTCTATAATATCAAATCCATTTGATCTAGTGTATCGTTTATTGCTGCTATATCTTTGTTGATTTTTTTGTCTGGAAGATATGTCCATTGTTGACAGAGGGCTGTTAAAATCCCTTACTATGACAGTATTGTTATCAATGTTTTACTTAAAGTCCACCAAGATTTTTAAATATATTTAGGTGCTTCTGTTTGGGGGACATATATATTTATAAGTGCTATGTCCTCTTGTTGGATCATCCCCTTCAGAATTATGTAATGACCATCTTTATTTTTTTAATGGCCTTCACTTTTAAGTCTATTTTGTCAGGTATAAATATGGTACCCGCACATTCTTTTCACTTCCATTTGCACGGAATACTTTACTCCATCCTTTTGCTCTTAGCCTGTGGAAATCTTTTGCTCTGAGGTGAGTCTCTTATAGATAGCATATACATGGGTCATGCTATCTTAACCATTTGGCTACTCTGTGTCTTTTGATTGGAGCATTTTATGTATTTACATTTAAGGCCATTACAGATAATTACTTACTTATTGCCATTTTTTATATTGTACCTGTGTTTTTCTCTCTTTTCCTTCTTGTAACAGAAGGTCCTTTAACATTTCTTGCAATGCTGGTTCAGTGATAATGAACTCCTTTAACCTTACTTTGTCTGGGAAGCTCTTTATTTGACCTCTGGTTTTAAATGATAGTCTTACTGGGTAGAGCATCTAGGCTACATGTTCTTAGCTTTCATTACTCTGAATATGTTCTGCCAATCTCTTCTGGCCTGTGCTGTTTCTGTTGAGAAATCTGCTGAGATTCTGATTGGGAAACCCTTATATATAACTGACTGTTTCTCTTGCTGCCTTTGTCTTCAAGCTTTCTCATTTTAATTATGATGAGTCTTGGAGTAGGTCTTTGGGTTCATCTTTTTTGGGACTCTGTCCTTTCTGAAGTTGTGTGCCCTTTTCCTTCACCAGGTTAGGAAAGCTTTCTGCCATTATTTCTCCAAATAGGTTTTCTATACCTTTCTCACACTCATCTCCTTCTGGCAATCCTATGATGCAGATGTTGTTATACTTGATGTTATCCCATAGGTTCCTTAGACTTTCTTTTGTTTCTCTTAAGTCTCCTTTGTTTTTCATTGTCTCTTTGGGTACATACTGTCACCTTGTCCTCTAATTCACTGATTCAGTCCTCTGCTTCATCTAACCTACTATTGATTCCTCCAAGCAAATTCTTTATTTCAGATATTGTAATCATTTATGTTCTTATTTATGGTTCTTATTTATGGTTTCTATATTCTTTTTAATATATCCTATCTCTTTATTTAAATTCCCACCAAGATCATCTATTCTTCTCCTAAGGTCTTTGAGCATCCTTATAACCATTATTTTAAACCCTGCATCTGGTATTTGTGTTACTTCATCACTATCTTTTAATTCTTTTGGAGGGGATTTCAGTTGTTCTTTTGTTTGGGACATTTTTCTTTGTCACTCCATTTGATCTCTGTGTGTTAGGTGGGTATGATCATTTTTATGACAAAGGTGTCTTGCTGGGGTTAGCTGCCAGTCCTCCAGGACACCTGAACTCCATGGTACAGGAGTGTTTCTTGTGTGTTCTGTGCTCCCCTTGTTGTAGTTGTGTTTTAAATGCTGGTGGTTTTGTGGGTAGAGTTATCCCTGCAGGCTGGGTAACTGTAACAGTAGTCCTTGACCTCCATATGTGGGATGTTGTGTAGTTGCTGCCCCTTGAAGAGGTGTTGTTCCCAACAGAGTCTGGAGCATGCAGGAATCCCCCTTTGGGTGTACTGATTGTATAGCTACTTGGTTTGAGCTTTGGTGTGTACTGAAGCCTACCAGTGATTTTGTTGGTTCTGGGTCCAGTTGAGTGGGGTTCAGAAACAGGTTGCTTTCAGACACTGTGTGTAACCAGCCCTAGGCTATCTCTCTGTAGCTACCAGGCTGTTTGCTGTTTGTGTCTCTGTTTATTGGACCTGCTTATGCATGTGAGGGGTCATGTGCATAAGAGTTGGCTTCTTCCTGCTTGGAGCTGTTGGCAGCTCTGTCTAAGAGCAGAGGCTCCCTCAGGTCCTCCTTCCCCTTTCAGCCAGTCTGCCCTTCCCTGAGGTTGCCTGTTTTTTTCCCCAGAGCCTTTTGAGGAGGGACTGTAGGCTGAGACCAGATCTATTGAGATAGGACTAGTAGCTTTCTACTTTGTTGGTCCTGCTGTCTGTAGGAGGTAGTAGTCCCTACTCAAAGCAAGCTCTTTAGTATGTGCAAGACACTTAGGCACTTGCTTCCTCAGGCAGGATCACTGCTGATTCAGGATGGTACATCCAACTTTCCCCTTTGCAGAAGTGAGCTCAGCAGGTCTGGACTTCAGGAGATAAATCAAAAGAATCTCCTCTTGGGGCTGGGGCAAGACCAGACCACAGGTAGGGACTAAACTCTTTTATATTCCAAGCCCTCAGCAGGAGGCTAAGCTCTCTGTTCTATTCCCAGGTGATATCCTCTAAATGTCTTACACTTTGAAAGTCCCTGTTTGGAGTTTCTCTTTCTTCCCCTTGCAGAAACGCACCCAGTGGTAGAATCTTGGACCTGGCAGGGCTGTTCTACAGTTTCCCCACTGGGCAGTGGTGCCTACAACCCTGTGGTAGGGGAATTGGTACTCTTTTCCCTTCCCAGGGGATGGTAGGCTGAGAGTGGTTTTCCCTCTCTACAAAGTATCCCAAGCATTCAACTCTCACCTGTGTAACCCCTAGCTCACAACCTTTGTGGGAGACATAGTCCAAAACTCTCTGCCTCACACAGCTCCCAGTTTGCTTGCAAGCCAACCAGAGTGGGGCCCAAAAAACCCTTCATTGAACAAATTTCTGATCTCTCTGCCCAGCTGGTCTCAGTAGGAAAGGACCCAAAGATCCAGCATGGCCTGACACAGCTGAGAATAATTCAGGATGGGCCAAAAAAATTTTTTTCCCATTCTGTTATGTCCCTCTTCACTGCCTCCACAGAAGGGGTAGCTCACAGTGGAGGAGCAGGGTGCCATCTGCATGCATGCTTGAGAGTGCGGAAACCAGTTCTTTTTCCAAATCCACTCATTAAATTCTCTGTTTTGGTCCCCCCCACCACCACTGCCTCCCCCAAAATCAGAGATCTTCTTTATGCCACGATTTCTGCCACCCTTAGAGGCCCTGTTTTACCAGTGTGGTTTCTCCGAGTCTGAGCTCATACAGGGAGCTCTTCAGCCTGGCACTCAAACTGTAGAAGCGCTTCATGCTGAATTTGCATTCTCTGATTTTCACAAGTGTGGAAACCTCACTGCATCCCACCACCAGAGACCCCGCAGCCTCCCCTTTCCACTCTATTGCTGTGAGTATTTTTATGGCCCCAGAGTTCATAGGGGAGGGAGCTCCAGGGCTGTGATTTCACTCTGGTCTGTTTGCTGGCAGAGCAGCTGCCCATGGGGTCCTTGACTGTCCATGTTTCAGTTCCTTTTAAAAGTCACTACGTGATGCCCACACCACAGAACTGAGTCACTCTCTGGTTGTCCACGCATAAAGCCTCCTCATGAAACAAAACATCTTTCAAAGTCAGTGCTGGCTGCAGCCTGTAGGTGCTACTTGCAGATGTGGGTGTGGCAACTGGTCCATCAGCAGTCCAAGCCCCTATTAGGAGCTCTCCCAGCCGGCACTTCCACCACGGCACTGCTCGCTGTGAGTGTGCAGCCTGGGTCTCCCAGTCTCAGTAGGTTCCCCCAGTTTCCTCTAATTTGGGTTGGGGGTCCTTGTGTGAAACTAAGGCCCCTGGCTCTGAGAGGGGAGGGACCCTCAAAGATACGATTTCTGTCTGGACTCTCAGCTGCGACAGGAGCCACACACAGGGTAATTTGCTGTCCACTTAAAAAATCCTCTCACTGGATAGTACTGACCATTTTCTGTACTCCTAGATTTCCAAACTTTCTATCAGCTAAGATCCAGTGGCTTGTTCAGGTTGATTGCGGGAAGTTCAGCTGAAAATCTGGATTGGTGGTGGGGGCAAGTGGACTCAGCTCCCATCTACTCTGCTGCCATCTTCCAGCCCCAGGACCTAACTCAGTGTTTCCAAATGGAGTTGTTATTGGCATTTTGAATGGATATGTTTCAATTGTATTTTCCCATTACCATTTATCCCCCTTACACCCTCTTCCACCTCCATCTACCCTACCACCCCCCCAATAATTGCCACATTGAATGAATTTTTTAAAAGTAACCTGAATTGCTTCCTGCGTTGCAGGCCATTCAGCAGCCCTGACTTCTGTTCACCATGTGGACAGAGCACCCTCCACCCTAGCAAGTGTGAGAAACAAAATCCCTTCCTCATATTTCTACTTATGATGGAGGTGGGTTGGGAGAGCACAGAAATGCTACAACTGGACTCAAGAATAGGGTGCCATGGACCTTAAAGGAGGGTGTTGAGAGTCACAGTTTTAATCAATTTTGGATTCAAAGCAGGGCATAAAAGAGGGAAGAATAAATTAAGATAAACTAAGAACCTTATCAGCAAAAGAGAGCCCCGCCTTAAACTTTCCAATTGCTTGCACTGTTCACAAGCAAAGCCAACTACTGTCTGATGCCTTTCCCTGAAATACCGTCAATGTGGAATACCCTCTGAGTTGTGATCCAGAGTTGTGGTGCAGAATGCGAGGTCTGTCTACCGTACAGAGCAGGCTCCTTGAAATTAGAAGAACAAATAGTTCAGGAGAAAAGGGAAATACTGGGGTAGGTCAAAATAGTGGCTCACGCAGGTCTCTTATTTCCCCGTAGCCTAGCCAAGCATGGCTTCTATGACCTGATCTCCAGAATATCCCTATGGCATGGCTAGGTGTTTTGACAGATGTCACTTCATCACTCCTCCAGCATATCCAATTCCCCCCACTCTGCATGTATTACATAACACAGTAAATACTTTACATTTTAATTATGAGTATTATTTATTTTTTGCAATCCCACCTACCCCTTATTTCATGCTATGTGAGGGTCAGGGAGCTTGCATCTTCTGTTCATTGATGCAATCCTGTCACTCAGAACTCTGGCTGGCACTTGTGAATGTTTCTTTGTGTTGTTATCCTCACTTTACAAATGAGAAAAGTGCATCTCAGAGTTACCGTGTTACCCACCCAGTGGCACAGCCTGGATTAGAACCCAGATGATTCTGCTTTTAAAGTTCTTTTTCCTCTCCTTCCAAATTTCAGCCCCTGGCTCCTCATCCCCTCCACCCCAGTCCTCTCTCTTCCATAATGTGAGGTCACGTTTTTTCAGTTCCCTGACTACCCAAGACTGGGTTAATTATCCGTGGCATCTATTCTTAAGTCAAATTATAACACTTCTTCATTCAAGTAACAGCACTTTCATACCTTAACATAATTGCCTGTTTATCTATGTTTTTCTCCAACCAATGTGTAAATTTCTTGAGGGCAGAGACTAATTTTTGTTCATCACTATATTTCTAGTAGCCTAACCCAGGATCTAGCACATAGCAGGCACCCAATGAGTCTCTGTTGAATTAATGCATGAAAAACGTCTATGTGCTTATAAGCGAGGACTCTCTTTTCCATCTTCCTTCTGGAAGTAACCCTGTGGTTACGTTTTAAAAAAGGAAAATTAGCTCGGACTGTAAACATCCGCCCTGTCTTTTATTGGGCTGGAGTAACAGACATGGATGAAGTCAGCTGCAAAGTTAACAAGACTCAATATTTCTCCCCAAAACACACTGCAACTGTCATGTATCCCCTTCTTTGAGTGACTGCTGTTTTTACACAATGAGATACTTTGTTTTTCAAAATCACAGGCTATCAGAAACTTCACTGTTGAAAATTCTATCAAAAAGAAAGCAATACACCTCTCTGGTCCAAGTCACGTTGACATAGAAAAGCAGTCTAACTGACAACCACAGGCAGAACTTCTGATAAAGGGTCCCTGGATACAACATTGCACATCCATCTCAACATGGACCTCCCTAAGAAAACAGGGATTTGGGCCCACTTTGCAGGGCTGACCTGAAGCTGATCATTTTACACAAGCTTTTTTTCCCTTTGAGCCCATCCAGACACAACTCCACCCAACTCCTCTGTCCTAAAATAACTCTGTCCTTGCCTTTGTTCAGGGAGACATCACTGTTCCTTTGGCGTAAAATCTCCCTCATGGCAGAGTCAATAAATCTGACCTTGTTGAACTTTAGGTGTGTCCCTGTTGGTCTTGAACAGATTGGGCTCAGGCGCCAAAACTTGTGTGCTCTCTGACCCAGTGGTTCTCGAATGGGCTGCGGGTTGGAGTCAGCAGGCGGTGCCCAGACCTGCTCTGAGACATTCTGATTGCAGCACTCCCGGGCGGGTCCTGGGAACCATCGCAGCTGTGACTACCTAACGTGATGCTTCCCCACGTGGAAGTTTTAGGAGACTGCCCCCTTCCTGTCTAAAGTATGCTCCCAATTTTTATTTTTATTTTTCATGGTTTGCACAGAACCAAAAGCAACCCAGGAGAGAAACAGAAGGAAACAGAGGAGGGTCTGTGCCGTGATGAATACAAAATTAGTTTACAGTTGTCTTTTGAGACAATTTGTCTGTTCACAAGACTAAGCAGGGTGGGGCCCCGAGCTGAGGCCAGGAACTGGGAGAGCTGGGAAGGAGGAAGCCTTGACCCAGGCCTCCCAGGAACAGAGGACCAAATATAGCACTTTGTTTATCTCTCTGAAGCAGATTGGCTGTGCCACAGCCACGAAGATGAATGGACTTTCCTGAAAGCTGATGATTATGTTCTTTTAATCTGGCCCCATGCATAGACTACCTATCCAATCATACACTGTAAATTAATATTTTTTAAAATTTTTCTTTCACTGTAAAGAGCAAAATCATGTTCCATCGCATTTTTTGTGTGCTAATTGGTTTAATGCATTGAATTATGTTCTGTTCCTTTTAGACTTCTTTTTGATGATGTTTACATATGCTGAAGGCCTCAAAGATTGAGTGGCCCAGGCCTTGGAAGGCCTTGTCTGTGCCAGACAAATTGAAATTTCTCTTTAAAAGTAGTCACTGTGGTAGCAAATGCTCACAGGCTACCACAGGAGGGCGTCTGTGTCTCAGATAAAAGGAAGGAAAGAGTCAAGACTATAGAAAAGTTCCTTATGTTTTCAAAGAACTGTTTTACATGATTCTTTTTTAAAAAATTGTGAAGCTATTTTAGGGTAGAAGGCATAATTTGACTTACGGTTAATATATTGTTAATGTAGTAGTACATCATTTTGTGGCTAATTTCTCCTCTAATATTCCGAAATGTCTAATTCCCTGTTGACAAGAAACAAAGTATATAGAAACTACATTTATTTATCCAGGTCTTTTTGTTACATTGTCTATTCCATTTCTTCAGTCCAAACAATGGAAATAATAATGCAATCTATTATTAATCACTGAAACTGATGTGTGAGATTTCTTTGAAATTTTCTGGAAGTAGAAATTGAGAGCATAAACTATTGATATAGTTTATGTACTTCTGACTTGCTTTGCTTTCCAATAAATGCTATCGACTGATGTGATTTCCAAAGAATGGCTTCCTAATTTTTGGAAGGTTCTGAAAGAAGTATTGCTATGTTTCAGTAAATAAAAATGGCTAACAAACACCAAAATGGATCTCTGAATTAAGATTATTCAAAAACAGTCAAGTAATATTTTTCAGAATATTATTTTTAGCTGTGTTTTACTAAAATAACATATTTCCTGAGATAAATTCTAAAAGAAGCTGAATATTTTCCTTTTCACAAAGCATCACAAAACACAAACCCAAGACATTGGCAAAAGCAATCAAGCAACACTTTAAACACGGAGCAGAGCCGTGGGCTGTGTAAAAAAGGCAAAGAGAAAAAATGGAGGGTGGTGGCAGCAGGATCACTGGGGATGTTACCAGCAGACTGCAGCAGCAAGTAGGGGGAAATTAGAAGTCACAATGAAATGATAAGTCCAGGCGTTATGCCACTGTAGGAAGATTAATAATAGACACCAATTTACCAAATGCCGTATGTGCCGAGGTTTCCTGTACCATTTCCTTTCATTCTTATGACTATCCTTCAGTTATTTTTTCTTAGATAATAAAATGGGTTTGAAGTGTTAATTTCATTCATTTATACATTCCTTGTTCATTTGTTCACTTTTCATAATTCAATCAACAAGTATTTGTTAAGCACCTATTATATACCAGCTGGTAAGTTTAGGTTTTTAAAGCCCTTCCTATCAGATTTCTTAGTCTATGGTCCTATCATTCCATAAAACTCTGTGCTAGGCAGAGTTCAAAGATGACCTCCAAGATTTCCCACTCATATATACCCTGAATAATCCCATGCACTATGAAAATAATCAATTTAAAGCTTGGGATTAGGTTATGCTACAAGACACAATTAACTTTAAAATAAGGAGATTATTCAAATGGATGTGGCCTAATCTTATGAGCTGGTCTCAGAAGAAGTTAGAATTGAAGCATGAAAAAGATTTGAGATGAGAAACGTTTCTCAGTTTCTGAGATAGAGGGGATCACATGGAAACAGCCTCTGGCAAGTCCTGTGCCAGCTGGCAAGGTTATGGGGGTGCCAGCCCCATAACCACAAGGGAATGAATCTCCCAACAGCCTGATGGAGCAGGTATGCCTATTCACACCTCCAGACGAGAACACAGCTGGCAAGTACCTTGAATTCAGCCTTCT
Organism: Anoura caudifer; assembly: GCA_004027475.1. Classification (NCBI taxonomy): domain Eukaryota; kingdom Metazoa; phylum Chordata; class Mammalia; order Chiroptera; family Phyllostomidae; genus Anoura; species Anoura caudifer. The sequence goes on along the minus strand of PVKU01000093.1, from coordinate 490,650 downwards.
GAGATTAAGCTTGAGCAAAGAACTAGTTTAAACTGTGCCAGACTCCAACCCATGGAAACTGTGAGCATGTAAATAGGTGTTTTTCAAGTCACTAAGTATGTGATAATCTTTTACACAGCAATGGAAAACTAATTCACTTTCATTTAAGCTGACAATTTTGAGTCATTAATAGAAAGTGTAATTTATGCTCAGAATCATTTGCTTGAGAATGTAGAAAAGCATGATGGTACAGATTAAGAATATGTTCAGTTACTACAGAGTGAGGCTAAAAAAGAAGAAAGAAAGAGAGGAAGAGAGGAAGAGAGAAAGAGAGAAAGAAAGAAAGAAAGAAAGAAAGAAAGAAAGAAAGAAAGAAAGAAAGAAAGTTAGTTTTGAGAAATAATTATAATATAGAATGGCTAAACTTCCTTCCAAATCCAAGCTTAAAATTGTATTTTCAATGATTTCATGACCTCTCAAGTACCTTCTTTTCAAAGTTATTCTACAAATTTTATTAATTTTGCCAAATACACTGATTGAGTTATTTGTCAAGTGTGGGAAAAGTCTCTGGCAGTAGTGGCCCACCTATAATATGAGACTTTGAACGTGAAATATTTTTCAGGGCCATGAGTCATTTAATTTTTACACTTCCATTGAAAAAACTTCTTATGACTACACAAGTCTGTAGCAGTTGGACTAAATGTCCTCATTCTTTCCTTCATGTGAGACCCAAGGGTCTATTCAAAAGCTTTGCCATGAGAATAGCGAGAGAAAAAATACATGAGCACTTTCATTATCATGCACTTTTACTTCAATGCACACATTTCCTGCAGCAACCTTGACCTCTCTTCATTTATTCTTTTCCTCTGTTCTTATTTGTGTACCACAGGCTAAAGGTTCTCTGAGTATTTGAAAAATTTTTGATGAGTCACCACAATTTTTGTGCAACATAGTCTTTCATTTAACTTTAGATTCTTCTGTAGCAATAGCTTCATAAATATTTTTTCTATTTATAATGTTTCTAAAATAAAATGTCATTTAAATAAAATACATGGGAAATAAATGACCTTCATTTTAAGAGAGCTCTTTTCCTATTTCAAGATCTATGTGAAATGTTACTTGGTATTATTAGGGGGGATGGACAGCAGGCTACATGAAAGTGTTTAAACAACATGACCTTGAACGTTTGCTAAGTTCACAAATACAAACATTAGGCACAAAAGCAATAAACCAGTCATCCGGCCTACAGCTTTATGAATGAAATCTTGCCATGAAAAGTTATTCTAAGCCTTAAAATATAATGGGTCTTCTTCTAGCATCTCCCTTAAAGTGTTACATTATTTGTTAGTATTTACTGTGAGGATGCCCTCCCTCCTGGTTCAATTTGCTTTTCTTTCATTTTAAGTTGTCATATTGAATTCAGACATTTTGCTAGTGTCAGAGTGGGCAGGGGGCCTTCCTGGCCTCTTTCAATCCTTGCCCAAAAGAAGGTTATTAAATTTGCCTACTTGTGAGGCTACTCGTATTGGCAGTTTTTCGAATATTTTCACCAAAAATTTTTATAAAACATACATGAAACTCAATTTTTAGACAAAAATTTTGAGGAAAAAAATTATGATTATTATCATTACTGAAGGAAAAAGCTAATAAATTCAGATGAACATGGAGAGGTGAAAAGTTCTGTTTTATAGGACAGGATTTTTTATTTAATGGAAGAAGAAAAAGCAAAAGATAATCTATCAAATTCTTAAAATATTTCTCAGTTAGCCTGGCAAGGATCCCAGGCCCGATTTCTGGGAACGCTCCGAGTCATCTCTGACTTATCACATAAGCCATTTTAAGCATGACTCATCCCGACTGAGGCCAAAGGCAGTCAGTTACCTCCCTATGTCACCTTGCCTGCCACCTGCTTGTTCCTGGCTAAGAAAGGTGCTGCTGTGACCACCCATCAGGTACAATTTTCTAAAAGCTTTTCAGAATTTCACTTATAGGAAGTGTGTCCAGAAGGCTAATTAAAGGAGCAAACTTTCCATTGCACTACCTATCAGCTAGATTATAAACTCTTTGAGAATTGGACAGATGTTTAATTTATCTGTATATCTGTGGGACTTTGGTCCAACAAGATTTCTCCTCCTCACACTGTCTCCATGTTGATGGCCACTTGCCTCTGGTAGATGCATGTCCCTCCCACGTGTCCACCTCTCCATCTACCCATCACACTAATCAACAGGCATTTATTGAGCATCTACTATTAGCAGGCGTAATGGGACAAACACATCCGTTTTCATCCCCGAGAAGATTGTACTCTAGTATGGGAGAACTATAATACAATACCTCTATTTCAGTTATATGTAGCTAGATCAGAAGTGCAATTAGTGCCTGCCCCAGGTTCAGGGGAAAAAATATTTTTCAGTATTAAAAATACTGTATTTGTCCGATTCTAAGACTCACATTTAAGCTTTTCTGGAATTAGTATATTACTTGATTACTTGATCTTTTACTTTTTATTTTAAAATATATTTTTAATTATAGTTGACATACAATACCAGATTGGATTCAGGTAAACAGCATAATGATTAGTCACATATGAAGTGATAACTTCAATAAATCTAGTACTCATCTGACACCAAACATAGTCATTATAATGTCATTACTGATATTCCTTATGCTGTACCTTATATCCCCATGACTGTTCCTTTTTTTAAGAGTAAAAAATCTAAATGTCAATGCTTTTATAAAAAACACCATTTTTGAACAGGCTGACCTGGTGCCCTGGGAGTCACAATACAGGGAACTCATGGCTGACCATAGAGGGAACTACAATTGAACGATGACTGCTCTCCCACAGGAAGTGCCTGGGTTGACCTGGAGGCCCGGAACGGAGGAATAGGAGGGCACTTGCCCTGAGAGCCAGCTGGAGTGCAAGACCGATGGATGCACTTCTTGCTTTGGAGAAGGACATCCTTTCTGGGTTTTGTTTGTTTGTTTGTTTTTTGCTAGTAGAAATGTCTGTTCCATGCATTAGCCTGACAATTAAACACCAGAGACATACTTGAAAGCACATCTATCTGTCTCTTGACTCTGCAAAGATACTTTCCCTGGCAGTTGAAATTCAGCAATTATATGTTGGTGATGTTGGCAACCTGAGCAATGGTAACAAATGCAAAGCCAAACCTACCAGGCCTTGTTTGCAAGCATCAGTGGGACGGTACCTCCCCACTCATCAGTGTGCTGCCTGGGGCTTCTTTCTTACTCCGCTCACCAGGCAGACTGGGGATGTGTTCACGTGAATGCATTGGGGTGATAGATCAGCAGATAGATTGCAATTTGGGGAGTTGTTTCTATCAGAGAAAAACACCTATAGAAAATATGAGGTAGTGTCCATCCCTTTTGAACAACTGTGCATTTTTTTCAATGGAGATCACTTCAGTCATTCATTCATGATGGTTCATTCAATTACTTATTGAATACCAGCCAGCTCAGAGCCAGATATAATGCTAGGTGCTGTGATTTCAACAACTTGAGAAAGCTCTTCCTTGTGAGAAGCTTTCCCTCATTAAGTCTTTCACTTATTATGTATATATATTATTTGAACGTCTACTATGTGCCATATACTATGCTAAGTCCTGAGGCTATAATTGTAAACAACACCACACACGGCCAGGTGTCTCATTATTTAGGGGCATTTCTTTTTAAAACACTCTGAGAATACTAGTAAAATCAAGTGGGTTCTCTGCCTGTAGCTTATGGGTGGTGGAGCAGACACCTATTCTTTTTGAATGAAAGAATTGGGGGTGAAGGAAGGGAGACCCCTTTTGACTACATGGGAGAAGAAGCACAGTTAACCTTTGCCTCGCAAATGAAGGTTGGTAAATAAGCTGATCGATCTGACATGTATTTACCATATCTGCATATTATGCTGAAACATATATTAGGTTCAATGCAAAATGAATTTTAGAAGGTACAATTAAAGATTTAAGACTGATGGAAATATTACAGGAATAGTAATACTAACTTAAATGTTACTTTAGGGTCCTTTTTTCTTCTTAAGCTTTGATCTTGGAGTCACTAGAAAATTCTAACAACAGAATATCCCAAAACTTGCCTAGAACAAAGGAAAAGTAACACAAATACTAGCAAATTAATTGTATTTTCTTTAAAATTTCAGGAGGCTCATGAACCTCTTGATACCTTTTACAATAAATATTATGAATATAAACTACACATGTGTCAAGAAGAAAGCAAGTGCTCTGAGCTTTTAAATAAAAGCTGAATACATGGAGATTTACACTATCACTGTAGACATGGGAATTTAATGTTTTAGTTTACTAGGATAATGAATATTTTTTCTCCTATTATCAATTGAAGAGATGATACAAACAAAAAGTATTTCATTTTCTAATTCCTTTACATATTTTATCTCTGTTGTAAATTCTCACCAGCACCCCCTGCCAATACTACTTTACACTGCCATTACCTAGAAATGAACTGAGATATGTAGAAGCTAAGCAACCTGCTGAAAGCTACATAATTAATATATTGCAGATTCAGGATTCAAATTCAGCATTCTGACTCTGGACTTATGCTCTCAATTCTGGTAGCAGGAACTGTTTTTTTTTTTCCAGCTCATAAAAGCTGACTGCTAATTTTTCAGGAATTTCATAAACCAGTTGATGTCCTATTATTAGCTTGACCTTGGCCATGGTGGGCATAGTAAGTAGAGTAATGACTCCCCCAAGTTGTCAACATCCTAATACTTGGAACTTGTACATGTGTTACCTGACATGGGAAAAGGGACTTTGTAGATAAAATGAAGATTAAGGACCCGGAGAAGGTTATACTGGACTATCCAGGTGGGTCAGTCTAATCACAGGAATCCTTGAAAGGGAAGAACCTTCCCCATCTCTATGTAGTCAGAGAAACAGACATAAAAACAGGAGCAGAGTCAGAGACATGCGTGTGAAAAGGAGATAGCTATGGTGGCAACAGAGAGCTAAGGTGTTTGGTGGGAGTCTTTACACCGCTGAAATCAGCAAGTGGTGTGAATTGGCTTTATGGGTTGTTTTTTCTTAGAGAGACAGTTTAGAAACAGCATATCACTGCTGTTAGCCAGCATATTATATAGTATCTTATTAAATAGAAGACGAAAAAAGAGGTTAAGTAACTTATCTAAAAGATACAATAGAGATTAAATTGTCTTTATAAAAATGCTCATTGTGATTAATATATAAGCATGTTTTTAATCTTTACAATAAGCAAGAAGTTTAATTTACTTCTTTATTGCTGTACAATATATTTAGGTCAAATGTATTTAAACAGAATCCTTCTCTATCACAGTACATCTTTTTAATGTCCCTATTTTTCCTGATTACACCTTAGTGCATATCACTGTTGAGTGAAAGCTACACTTTGAGTGAAAGGAAGGCTTCCAGTCCTGTGGACATTGGGTAGCCTTGGGAAAGTTATCCGCTGTGCCTGGAGGGGAAAAAAAAATGAGTCTTTGCATCATGTACACCTTCAGCCAGCAGATGTCATGCAAAGTCCTGTGCATGTATTTTTCTGCTTATTGTTATCAGTAGATGAACAACAGTGTATGAAGTTTAAGCAAAAATTCTTGTAACACCAAGAACTGTCTGTCTTCTTTGAGAAGAAATAGCAAGTTTAATAAAATATAGCTTATATTTTAATATGTTTGGGGGAAGAGGAACAATCACATATTAATTACAATGGGGAGAAAAGAAGCAATCAGAAAGAGAAGTAGTCAGATATTCTCATATTTGGAACTTAATTTAAACTACAGTTATTCTAATTATTTCCCACTGGTATTCTAGCCCTCACAGTTGAGTGATTGTTCTGCTCCTTAATGTATGGAGGACAGGCAGAATCGAAAGTGCCTTTCAATGGCATTGGTTTTGTTTCTTTGATCCAAGGCCTAGAGTGTTTTTAAAACTAAATCATGTCTACTTGTGACACAGTATTATAGACTGAAGAAATGCTGCTATTCTGTACCAAATCTTCTTGTTAAACACAGGAAGTATAGCTTTCATGCAGAAAAAGACAGTCACACCTTGGTCTAAGCCTACTCACACCAAATACTTTATTTTCATTTCCTGCTACATCAATATGGAAATCGAATAGTACTTTGTTCATTATGAATGAATACGATCCCCTGCAGGTATGTTTCATCCACTTTTTCCCTTTGCCATCAGCTGCATCATTCATAAGCTTTTCACCACCCACATATTTTATCAATTTACTATTATCCTTTTCTTCCAGATGCCTAACAGTTTGGTAGACATCATTGGGCTAAATACTGGATTTTGCCGTACCCTATTGTCCATCTCCTAATTATTTGGAAAAGATACAATGCATCATTATAATCTAATACATGTGATTATGTTTTCACTCAAGCTAATGTGAAATGCACAGTTTATACCTGGTGGGCCAATAAACCAATTATGGGAGAACAAATGATTCATGATAAGCAGGTAACAATTGCTGATGGCAAATTATTAAGATGATGTTTTAATTTATTTTCTTATATTAGTCAGAACTTCAGAGTTAAAGACTGTTTATAAGTCAGAATTCTTCAGCGAAACATATCCAATAGGATGTATATAGACAGAGATTTATTGTAAGAACTGGATCATGCATTTGTGGAGGCTGACATACCCCAACACCTGCATTCAGCAGGCTGGGGACCAGGGGAGTGATGTAATTACCCCCTCCAGGCAGGGAGGGCTGACAACCAGGAGAGCCAGTGGCGTAGACCTAGTCCAAAGGCCTCCAGGTGCGAGACTCAGGAAAAGGCGGCGTTTCAGTTATAGTCTAAAGGAGGGAAAAAGCCAACGCACTAGTGGGAGGGTATGCGTGCAGGGGGGGTTTCCTCTTATTCAGGGAACGATAGCTTTTTCATTGCATTCAAGCCTGACCACAACTCCTGACTGGGTGTGGCACATCCACATTGTTGAGGGCAATCTGCTTTACTTGGTCTATCAATTTTAATATGAAACTCACCCATAAATATCACAGAAACACCCAGAATAAGGTTTGGCCAAATATATGAGGACCCAGCGGGTCAGTCAACTTGACACATGAAATAAACTGTCATAGACCATAAGGCACTTCACAACCCTTTGTTCAGTTTCCCCATGACAAAATGAATGGTTTCTTCTAGATCAGCGGTTTCCAAATGTAGTCGAACTTCAGAATCAACTGGATACTTAAAATCATTGATTTTTGGAGATACACTGGATCAGACTTTCTGTCTATGAATAGGACCCAGGGATGAAGTCATTCTGATTCTATGTTCTGCAAAATGATGGCTGGGGCTCTGCAAACTGTATTCTTGCATCTGTAGCTGGTTTCCTACTATCTCCTCCAATACAGTTCACTAGAAGGAGGTGGAATGCAGGAGGAGGAAAGAGCAATTTCTTCTTTCCTGGTTGCTTTCTGTTCCCATCAACCTCACTCTAACAATGACCCTTTGCCCTGAAAGGAAGAGTTGATTGTAGTTTTCAGAGTTTGTTGGACCTTTCAGAACCAGTCTCATTCTGACTCCTGAGAGTCCCTGCCTCAGGGTTCTGGGTCCCAGTTCCAAAGACCCCTCCCTGGATCCTTGGAGGCATCAGTGCAGAGGGGCAAGGATGGTCCTTCCTCTGAGACCAACCCCTATGGGACTCGTCCTCTGAGCTCCGGAGGTCCCAGCACCAGGTGATCAGTGCGCTGTCCTCAGGCATCTGAGCCACAGCTCCATGACCACTCCTTTGAGCCACTGGGTTCTGACAACCTGGAACCCTTGCATTTCTGTTTCTCCCAGTGGCAGAGCGGGTAGCAGCCGCCTGCCTCTACTGTCTAGTGTTACCCTTAACGTTGCCTTCAACACCTGCTTCGCCAAGCCCACAACTGATCTTCTCTGTGGAAAGATTTAATGCAGTTTGTGTTTCCTGACTGGTAACTACCTGCAGCCAGTCAGTGAATGTCTGTCTTTGTGATGAGCAGCCTGGCCAGTGTCAAAGCAGGTACAAAGCCCTCGGAGCAGAAACACATCTGCTTTTACTTTGGGTTTGAGAAGAGCAAGGAACAGCAAGTACGCGAGAAGCAAGTATTTAGAAATATCCAGGAAGTCTAGATCATGTGTGGCCTTATAATTTACAAAACAAAAACAAAATCTTTGGCTCTTGTTTTGGTGCTGAGGGAAGCCACGAAAGCCACTCTTCTTTAAGGAGAGGCGTAATCTGATGGGAACTTTGTGTGACAAGTTATCACTGCGGTGCCTGTATTTAGAATATACTCAGGGGGACAAACACAGAAACAGAGATAGCAAGTAGGAGCCAACTGTATGCATCTGAGCAAGAGGTGATTTTTTTTTTCAGGGTAGTGATAGTGGAGGTGATAATAGCTAATGAGACTATGAATATATTTGGATGGTAGAATCAACTAGATTTGCCATAAATTGGTTGAAGGAAGGAAAAAGTCATAAAAAATATGGCATCAAGGTTTTGGCCTGTGCAACTGGAGTAATGAAATGACTATTACTTTTTGCTGGGGTGGGAGATAGGCTACAGGAGCTATGTTTTTAACATGTTAAGTTTCAGATGTTTATTACACATCTGAGATATTAAGTAGACAGAGTATATGTGGGTCTGAAGTTCAAGGTTGAAGTCCAAGGTAGAGATAGAAATGTGAGAAACTGTAGAAAATAGGTGAGATTTCAAAGCCATGCATGTGGCCAGATAAAATAATCTAAGGAGTATAGATAGAATAGAGAAGGGCTATAGGGATGGAAACATCTGTAGATGGAGTGAATGAGGAGGAACCATCAAAAATGACTGAGGACCCAGAAACGTAGAAGGGATACTAGGAGAGTGGTTTTCTGAGGTTACTGAAAGGTCAACTGAGATAAAAACAGAACAAAGTGGCTTTAGCAACAAGAAAGTCCTTGATGATGATAATAATAGACATTTCTGTGGAGAGGTGCAGCTGGAAGTCTACTCAGAGTGAGATTAAGAGAGAACAGAAGTAGATAAATTGCAGTCAGATAGAGATGACTTTTTCCAGTCATTTTCTTCCCTTCTCTTCCCTCCCCTTCCCTTCCCTTCCCTTCCCTCCCCTCCCCTCCACTACCCTTTGTCCCTTCCCTTTCCCTTTTCTTTCTCCTTCCTTCCTTCCTTCCTTCCTTCCTTCCTTCCTTCCTTCCTTCCTTCCATTTCTTCCCTTCTTTTTCTTTCTTTCTTCTTTCTTTCTTTTTTTGTAATGTAAAGGAAATAAAATAGGATGGTATCTGAAGTAGAAAGCAGGATTGAGAAAGGTTTTACAAGACGATAGAAAAAAACATCGTAACAGCATAACTGTGCATTTCCACTAGAGAGAACAACTTGCCATCTTTGATCTAGTCTAGGGAATAGGTGGGGAGACTTGCTTTAGACACTTGCTTCAGGCACAATTCATTTACAGTATTTCTAAGCCATAACACATATTATTTCATTCCCCTATTTAAAACCTATGCAAGATGTCTCCTTGTTTTAGAAGAAAACCTGCAATGTTTTACCTTTGTCTTCAAGGTTGAACGTAACCTGGATTCTGCCTTTTTTGCCTGCACCATCTCTTACCACCCTCCCTGCCACACTAAACTCCAGCCAGACTCACCTACTTTGTGTGTCTTGAAGCCGGCAAGGTGCCACCGGACCTTTGTACTTGCTATTCCCTCTGCTTGATAAATTATTCTCTTGGGTTTTTATTGGCTTCCTCCATCACATATTTTTGGTTTCATTCTAAATAGTTCTTTTTTAGAGGATGCCTTCCTGATATCCTATGTAAAATGTGTGCTCTGTATCATTATGCCCTATTTAATAGCATGTATCACAATTTGTAATTATCCTGCATAAATTTGCTTAGTTGCTCATGATCTCTCTCCCCAACCAAAATGTAGGCTTTAGCTATATATCTCCAACACCTACGAAGGTGTTAGGCTCATGCAGGTGATCAAGAGATTATGTCTGTGACCTAAATAAATTGCTAGTAATACAATATTAAAACCTCAGTGACCCCAAATTCTCTAGACCTCTAGGGTACCTATTATTTTTAATATATATGCACTGATAATTGGAGCCCCCATACTGAACAATCATAGGAGGTCTAATTCTCTTCCCAAGTAGTTCTGAGATGACACTGTACGTGTCCTAGAAATTCACCCTCATGAATTTCTTGCTCGTCCCTTCTTTCTCTCCTGCACAGACTACCTCCAGCCATCTCATCACTGCTGTCTCATTCCTGAGCATATTCCTCACTCCAAAACATGGACACAGGCCCTAGAACAAGCCCCTAAACACAGCCAGAGCAAGGCTCTCATGCCTAAGATTTTACTAACTCTTGGGATGGGGGTAAATGTAGTGTTGGTAATACAATCACATATTAAGCACTTGAGAACTAAAACAAATATATTCACGTAATGGTCTCACCAGTCCTATGATACAGGTACTATTATTATTACCCCCATTTTCTACGTACGTTTCCCAAAGACATGTAACTAATAAGTGATTTACCCGGAATTTAGTCCCAGGCAGTTTGGCTGTAGAGTTCACTCTCTTAAGTAGAAGGGAATGATGATGTGGAAAAGGTTAAAACTGTGATTTGATACTCATCTTCCTCTAGTGCGTTGGCCATTCTCTTCGGGTTCTCTCACTAGACGAGTCTTTCTCAGCTGCTGGCTTATGTCTGTATTACTGGGACTTGATTCTTTTTCTTTGGGATACATTCATTGACTCTCACCTCTTTATTCACCCTCCCTACCTGCCCTCAACCAGAGAAAAATCAGCACAACTTAATGACATAATAATACCTGCAAAGACTAACTCAACTGAAAATAAAAGGCCTTTTACATGATGAAATCTGTAACAACAGCTTGGTCTGAAACATGTGGATTTTCATTTCTCCACTGCTTTAGATGCATGTGTCTGCAAGGGTCACCGGAGAGATTGCTGTAGAGCAAATGGAGGATGCTGGCATTCACCCTGGAATTTAGAAATAGCTGTAACCTTTAAAATGGCATACTTTGTCCCCACTTTATATGCAAGACACTGTAAAGGTTACATGAAACAACAATGGCATTTGCTACTCCTAGGTGCTAACAGGAAAAAGGGAGACAGCATGACACATGACGTTAAGTGTTATAAAGTCGCCTCCAGGAGCTGGGAGACGGCAGCATTTTCTTCACCAGAGACAGGCTGCAGTGCGCAAGGCCGGAAGTAAAAGCCAAAAGTGCCTTTTGACTTTTAAAAGCTTTCATGTGAAGAGTTGCAGGAGGAAACTGCTGTTGGCCAAACAGAATGTTAGAAAAGACCGATTCTCCTGGCCGAACTCAGATTGTAGAGACCCTTGGCATATTGGAAACCCAAGAGCAAAGCCTTCTTCCCTAAATATTTTGCAGGCAGTACATGCCTAAGTGGGTTGAAGAATTTTAAAAAATCATATCTCTCTTTATGAATATTGCATAGCTCAGGACCTTACATTAACAAAAAAATACAAGAACAGCCACACAAGTAGCTGCCATTAAATAACCAATTAATCATTAAAAGGTTACTAAGCAGTGTCAGGCGCTAAGGCTCTAGCAATGAATGAAGCAGATAAAAATCTCTGCCTTCACAGAGCTTATGTTTATGAGGTACTTACTTTGGGCCAGACATTGCAGAGTTTGATAGACATTTATTACTGTTACTCCTCATAACAACTGTGGAGGTAGCTTCTCTTTTGGAAAGCAGTACACACTTATAGAATGAAAGGAGGGAGGCTTAGGAGGACCAGGTTACTGATCAGAGTCCAGGGACCAGTAACAAGGGAGCCAAGTAGCAGACCCAGGCCTGCCTGACCCCAAAGTCTAGAGGTCTGAGACTTTTGAGCACTGTTTATGGGACTTCTTACTCATCTGCCTGTGTTCTGTGAATTCCTTGGCCACGTACCACTAACTTCAGGCTACCAATTAGGCATTGTCTTCTCTGTTCTATCTACAGATAATTCTCCTCCTTAATATAGTAGGTGGGGGACCCCCAAAACAGAATTTATTTATAAAAATTGTGTATTTATTCTTACATGTTTAAACTTCAGTAACCTGCAAAGTGCTCTCCTTTTGATGTAATATACCTATCAAGCCATTTTTTTCCACTGCTCATAACAGTTTTTGAACTCATTGATTTTAATGTATTTTACTGTTTTTGCCATATTTTCTTTCATCTCTTCTACATCGGCAAAACATTTCCCTTGGAGAACTTTTTTCATGGGGGGCGGTAGGAAGAAAGTTGCTTGGGGTGACATCAGGTGAATAGGGAGGGTGGGCCACAAGGGTCATGCCATTATATACATAGTGGAATATTATTCAGCAGTAAGAAAAAAAGAAGAAAATATTGCCATTCATGAGTACCCTGGAGATATGATCTCACTTAGATTTGGAATATAAGGAACAGTGGAGTGGTGGTTGCCAGGGGCTGGATTGTGGGGAACATGGGGAGATAGATGCTGGTCAGAGGAAACAGACTTCTAGTTCTAACATGAACCAACGCTAGGGATCTCACATGCAGCCTGGTGACTGTGGTTAACAATATCACATTGAACACTTGTAAGTTGCTCAGAGAGTAGATATTGTCAACACACACACACACACACACACACACAAGTAATTGTAAAAAATGTCCAAGTGGGAAAGTTAATATACTACACGTGACTTGGTAGTTTAGTGCCTCATATGTTGATTTTAACAAGCCATGGCCTGACGTTGACAAGGCGAGGAATGACAGCACAAGTCTGCCCCAAATCCCCAGACAAATTTTATTTTGTATGTAATCGAAAAGATAAAGAGTTACTAATAAATCTTTTACTCTACTCCTTTATTTTCTCTTAAGTCATTACCATAGAACATAAAACGTTGTTCAGCTGAAATGAGTGAACCACAAGTTGTCGATGTAACTATCTGAGGATAATATGTCAAAACATATTTTGAGTCCTAGTAAACTGAGAGGGAAAACTATTTATTAGTTAGGGTTCTAAAAGGATGAAAAAAGCACTGTTGGACATCATTTTGAAAAAAAATGTCCTGCCTCACAAAACTGCACGATTTAATAAATAATTTATCATGGTACTATTTTTAATTTAATGTGTACATTAGCTTTTATTAGCAAGTTGGGAATTACCGCAAACCGAATTTCCTATAGAATGAGGTTGTATGTCACAGCACTTTGCTTCATGCATATTAAGTCCATTAACAGATGGATCACTGATCCAATTTAAAAAAATTTTTTTTAAATAAACTTTTCATCATTAAACAGCTTGGGATTTATGGACAAGTTGAGACTACAGAGAACTTTTATATGACCTAAGCATTTTCCTCAGTTGTCATCGTCTTATATGATACATTTATTATAATTAACCAACATTGACATACTAACGAAAACCTATCATTTAATCAGATTTCCTTATGTTTAACCTGATGCATCTTTTCTGCCCCAGGATCCCACCCAGGACCCCACATTACACTCAGTCCTCATGTGCCCTTAGGCCCCTCTTGCCTGTGGCAGTCCCTCAGACTGTCTTCGATTTCGATGACACGTTGCAGGAGTGCTGGTCAGGTATGTTGCAGAAGTTCCTCCATTGGGACTCGTCTGCTATTTTTCTCATGATTAGACTGGGGTTGTGGGGTTTTTGTGAGGAAAGCCACGGAGGTAATGCACCCTTTCCAGCACATCAAATTAAGGGTCATACTGCCAATGTTACTCAACACTGTTGGCGTTAGCCCCGATCACCCAGCTGGTATAGGGTTTGTCTGGTGTCTCCATTTCTTTCTCTCATTTTTTTCTCTCTCCGCATTCCATTCTTTGAAAGGAAGTCACTGTATTAGTTTCCTAGGGCTGCCTAACAAAGTACCACTGATCAACTCTCTTAAACACCAGAAACGTATTGTTCCATCGTTCTGAAGGCAAGAATGTCTGAGATAAAGATGTCAGTGGGCTTAGCTCCTTCTGAGGGGTTGAGGGTGAATCTGTTCTGTGCCTTTCTCCTGCCTCTGGGGGTTTGCAGCCGTCTTTGGAGGTCTTTGGTTTGCATGGGCATCCCCTGATTTCTGCCTTCAAGGACACTTGGCATTCTCCCCATTCTCATATCTGTGTCCAAATCTCTGTGTCTTATGGAGAGTTGTCTTATTGGATTAGGGGCCCACAGTACCCCAGTATGGCTTCATTTTAACTCATTACACCCTACTCCTAAACAACATCAAATTCTAAGGTACTGGGAGCTAGGACTTCACATTTGAAGTTCTGGGGCACAAAATACAAGCCTTAACAGCTGCAATGTGGAATACAGACTTAAAGAGTGGGCAGTTAGAGTCTATCTGATTTATTTATATTAATATGGACTCACTGGTACTTACCTTACGCTTTGGGTGAAAACCTAATGCTACTTTATTTTGTTGTGCAGCTTTGGTCACTTGGCTCTGATGTCCCTAAACACTCCTGTCAACACAGTTTTCACTTTTATTAAAACAATTTTTTAGCCCCTCCTTACTTTCTGACACCACAAAATGCTCTAGCCTTCTCTTGTACAATCTCTGTACCAATATAGTAGCAACCCTTTTTTCAAAGGACCCCAGGGGCCCTGCTCTGTCCACTGGAGAACAGCATTAGCAGCTACGACCAGGGCACCAGGTGCTCTCAGTGCTACAGGGTTGTTTCTAGTGCCCCTCTGCTGACGAAGCAGGCAGATATACGTCCATACACCATCCTGTGTACATGCATGTTAGCGACGTATATTCCCTGTGCAAACATTTGACTCTACCTTAAGCTAAATCAGTTCACATTAATGTCTCCAGTCTTTTCCACTACCTGGTGGATTATTCTAGCCTCCTCCCTCGCTTATCTGTGAGCTGCCACTACAACAGCGAGAGACCTGGCCCTTTCTTCTCTGGGTCCTTGTTAATGAGAAGAGTGCCAGTATGAAGTGAAACTGGCTTTCTGCTTAATTCAATACGTTAAGATATGCATTAGACCAATTAGAATAGTTGATACAAACCTCAATTCATGTTTCATCGGAGTAGTAAATTATGAGGTTTGCATAATCCTCCCATATATATTCTTTCTCTACATATAGGTATGTGTTCATAACCTCTATGGTACATACACACACATATTCTAAATATCCCAAACTTTGTTATGGGATTTCAGAAACAGTGAAATAATTATTGAGTTAAGATGACATAGAAATGAGATATAAAGGTAAAAGCTAGAAGATATTTTCAATATGTTAAATGTCTGTGATTATAGGAAGGGAAGGGAGTGCCTGACACCAGAGGTTTGTGTTGGTAAAATTCCAACTGTCTCAGCCATGTTGTGGGAGGCAGTTAGACGCGAGCAGAGCAAGGATGGTGGGCCAGGGACAGAAGGTCGCCAGGGTGGAAAGCCTCAGGTGCTTGGCAAAGGGCAAAACTGGGAAAACAAGGGCCTGGCCTCCAGGGAATTCTTTCCTGCCCTAGCACATCGTTAGTCACGTGGTTCGGACCTCCCCACCCCCGATCTTTCCTCCCCTGGCTTGCTGCTCATCATGTGGGCTAGACCCCCTTAGAGGGGGAACAAACAGGGGGCTGAAGATAGCCCTTAAGCATTAAGCCCCTGAGGTTCTGACCTACATCAAGTCCACCTAGGCTTCAGTTCTGTTTCAGCTCCAGGCTCAGAAAAGCAGCAAAACCAGACATGCAACTCCACAGCCAAACTCAGGACCAGCAGCAATGACTAATGACCTCCTGCCTGGCGCTGACCCATCAGTACAGACCAGGTGTGACCTGAAAGGACACACCTGGAAAGCTGATGAATATTCTACCGGGATCCTCCCTTGAAACCTCCTGATAAATGCTCAGTGTGGCTCTCTCCAGGGGGCATGTCCATTCCCCTCCCCCAAGTTTTCCTTGCCTCTCTCTCCTAAGCTACAAGGGTCCTGCTTTTGCTTCTGTAGCTTATTTCCTGAGCCCATTACTTCTACAGCTCACTTCCGCCTCTGTGACTTTCTAAATAAACTCTGTCTTATAGTTTGAGTCTTGGTTCTGAATTCTTTCTCAGCAAGAACTCAAGTACCGAATCAGAACTCAAGAACCAAGGTCTGACACCTGGTGCCGTTTTGCTGCCAAAAATATCAAAATATAAAATTTTCTCATTGTTCACCATACCCAACATTGAACTCTGCCTGCCCTTTATGCAATGAGTATAGTATAGCAACCAGCAACAGTGTTTTTCTTTCTTTTTCCTTTCAGTTGTAAACTTGGTTATAATTGCAAAGTCTTGCTTACTTTAAGGCAAAGGAAAAAACTGAGTAAGTATGGGGAAAGCACCAAAAATTAAATTAAAAACAAATATAGTTAATGTATAAAATGCATAAATTCTCTGCACTAACTGTCTACCAATCTGGATCGAATTTATCATCAGTCACTGTTTATGAGACTGCTTTTTGGCACAGCTTTGGAATCTCTCAGCCTCACATGTCTCCTGTCCCAGCCCAGCTGCCGCTGAGGTGACCAGCTCAGCAGGGACTTGGACTGACTTCACACAGGTACAATGTGACAGCCCCAGCCCGAGACTTGAGCCACCCATCCTCACCTCGCATCCTGTAGCTCCTCTGGATATTGTTTTGGGACCCTCACTCTAGAGCCTTATCACTGTCATCATTAGAGGAACCGGGTGGTCTTTCCCCTTTCCGATTTTAATCCCCGATGCCATTTTTCCTTCTACTGCTCTTTTCTTAGAAAACCCTTATGCATCTGCATAATTACTGTGTTATGGGGAAGGCATCAGACACCAGAACCTGTGAGCCTCTGGGTCTCTCCCAGCGAGAGAATAATTCATTAGAACATTCATAGAGTGGGTAATAGCATTGCTTAAAGCTTCTGTACTTATCTTAAGAGTTGAACACGATGCTGTGAAGAGCAAAATCTACATGAGGAGAAAAGCTGGTTATCTTTGGTTGGTCCAGGGATAAGGGATTTAATTTTTTCTTTAGGCTGACTGACAGTTCTTAGAGCAAAAAATCTGCAGATTGCATTTAAATGCAAACCCAAGCTCAGTGTTATCTGGGCAGGTGCCTTGAGGGAAGGTCCTTTCCCAAGGTCTTCCCTTTGGATCCCAAGTCACAGGGAACCCATTCACTTTGTCTCCTTTGTAACTAACTGACTACTTTCAAAAAGCGTATTTCCTGTGCTAGTCCTTCTTGACAATACCCTGATGCAGTAAGGGAGATTGTTAATGCAAACTGAAGAACAAAATAAAGAAAAAAGAGATCATTAAGACTTCTTCCAAAACCATCCAAAATGAAACAATGATGTTTCTTCCCGTCCAGCAGGGGCCTTCATAACCTTTTATTCATGAGAAATTCAATTAAAATGTGCATCTCTCCTGTTTCCTGAAAAATCTAATTTGTATCTTAACATGCTACTGCTGTGACCAAGATTTTCAAATCAAATATAAAAAATGAACATGTCAGCTCCAGCAGCTTTATACTAGGAGCCAAACACTTCATAAATTCTCTTACATTTTGAAGTCTATTCGGACACACTTCTGAAAGAGTGCAGTGTCTTAAATTGTTGATAGGTACATTTCACAATGAGTTTTAAATTAGCCTCTCTGCACCCAGTCACCAATCCACCTTATTTCCTGTGTGTATTTTTAGCCTCTTACCCGATTCAGGAGTGGCAGAATGAAACACAAGCCACTGTGTTGTTTAAATAATCTCAGAAGTCCTGTAGTCTGGAAGCTCATAAACTTGCTTTTCTCTTTTATGTTTCTGAACTACATATTGTACATTTCTGTAACCAAAAAACAAAAGAAAGAAAAATCAGAATTCATGAGGCATGTCTGCCTTTGAATGGAGAAATTATGATTTTACTATTCCCTAACAAAATAGTGAGATTAAAATTCAAAATGGTGCTTCTTTTTTTAAAAAAATACATATATCAACTGCCTATAATATATGATATCCTCTGTAAAAATTAGAGTTATTGCTACTTGCAGGTGGGCAGAGGAAAACCTCCCAGGAAACGTCCTGTGTGAGATGAGGTATAGCTGATTTTCGGCCAGTGTAGGTCCCAGGGGTGGGATCCTTCAGATTCGGCCCCTCCTGCCCTCCCTTCTGTCCTGGTGGCTTACAAGCGGCCATCAGAAGCCCCACAACCATCTTCCAGGTGTACCCACAAGTGAGAGGCTAATCTTTCTAAGCACTCCTTGAAGAAAAGTATGCAAAAACGCATATTTTTCTGACTTGGATCCCAAGATCATTCCTTACTTCCCCACTGTGATCAGGGCCCTGCAAAGCCCTGCTGGGCTAGACCTGAATCAGGAGAATGTTCCTGTAGTTCCACAAACTGCATGAAACAGCCGTGCCCGGAAAAGGGGAGTTTGGACACCAGAGAAAGAAGGGGGAGGCAATACTGAAAAGACAAAAATAATAGTAGTTACTACCCTCCATTTACTGCCTCGGTTTCCGTCTCTCCTCGCTCAGACTGTATTCTCCTAGATTATAGAAATTACCACATTGCGTTGTAATTATTTTTCTATGTCTTGCCTTTGTCAAACCCAGAATATCCTAAAGACAAGATGCCAGTGTTATTAGTTTTTTTTCCTAATGTTGCATTATTTCATTTTCAGAGTCGAATCCAGTATTTGGCACTTAGCAGCTCTTCAACAGATGGATACTAACTGTGCTAAATAATAATGCATACTAATTTCATTCTCCTTATCTCTATTTTCACATTCTTTGATTTTCTTCTTCTGCCCTCATAACTCTTTTCTTTTTATATTTTCTTCTAAATTTTCATTTCATCAAATTCTCAAATCAGTTTCCTATGAAGCCAAATAAAAGAAAATATATAAACTTAATAAGATATTTTATTTACAACTGTTACTTTCATGTTTGAGAGAGAATGATCTCTTAGGTCTACAAAAAAAAATCATAAATTTAATTGTTTTATTCAGGAATCTAACTAAATATACCTAAATTCTTTGATTCTTCATTCTCTTAAATTCATGAGAGCACTGTAGATGCACAGAAGCTTCATTTACTTAATCTGACCTTTTCTCATTTCTTTCCTTTTAACCCAAACTGGCTTCATCCAGCACCCCTGACTCACCCCCTCCCCCTCCCTTGCTTATCTATTCCCTTTATCATTAAGCCCTAGGACAATGTGGTTCTGATCAGCATCAAGTAATCTTAGGAACAACACCTCAGGTCTGCTGACCACAGAAATGGAGTTTCAGTCTCACTAGAGATAACATCTGGGCCCTGGTTGTGTTTTAGCTCTGGGCAAGGTAAAGTGGAATATCCCCACAGACCACAGCCTTGAGAAACCAGACAGAGCAATGCCATGGCTGACCTCAGGACCAGGTGCACTGGTCAACTGCCCCTGCCCTAGCTCCAGACAATCAATAGAAAACATCACCCTGACCATGACCCTACTTCCTTAGTTAGTCCCCTATGTAACCCATTTCCTAGAAGCCATCAGGGAGCTACATCACTTCCTTAATGAATAAGCCTTTACTTTCTTGGCTGCAAACTCCTGTTCGCATTTCCCTGGGCTTTGATGTGCTCAGCGGAACAAACCCCGGTACTTTGGTAACCGTACCTTGGTTTCTTGTTGGCCTTACTCTAATCTCCAGTACCCCTGGGATCACTAACTGCCCTCTCACTCATAGGGAAACTAATTTCAATTGTGTAGTGTTACAATGCATCTCTTGTTCTGGCCTTTCCGCATTGTTTCTATTTTATTGGCTGTTTATGAATCACATGTATCATTTAACTTACTATAGGTCCAAAATTAGTGTTATCATAGTTAAACCCCATGGGATTTACTTTATTTTAGCAAACAACATTCCAGGTCTAGTCCTAAAGTTTTACAGCTCTAGATTGTTTGGGGGGGATGTTGGAAGGATGACATTGCTCCAGATCAGGTGTCAGGTTAGCAGACGTATCCCAGATCATAATGAAGAGAAAAAAATTCTAGAGCTTCCTATGTGGCCCCTTCTTTATACCAAACCCTTTCTGTGAGTAGCTTCATCCTCCTTCAGTTGTCTTGGTTGCCTGGGCTTTCGGTGTCACATCGATGACATCACTGCCAAGACCCATGTCATGAAGCTTCCCTCATGTTTCCTTCTAGGAATTTTAGAGGTTCAGGTCTTAGTTGGTTAAGACTTTAATCCCTTTTTAGTCGCTGTTTTATTCTATTCATTCATTTTTTGCGCGGTACGCTGGGCGAGGCCCGATTTGTGTTTTGACTGTGGACATTCAGTTTTCCCAGCACCACTTCTTGAAGAGACCATCTAGCCAGTTCCCGTTGCGGATTCTTCACAGTGTTGTCATGGAGTTTTCTTTCTCAAGATTGGTTTAATTATCCCTGATCTTCTGCGGTCAGTATGAATCTAGAATTAGAAATTTTTCCGTAAAAAATGTCATTGGGATTTTGAGGAGATTGCATGAAATCCAATCAAAATGCTAGTTTAAGAGAAAAATTGCTTTGGGTGGTGTGGACACTTTAATAATATTAAGTCTTATAATCCATGAGCACGGGATGTCTTTCCATTTGTTTCTTAATTCCAACCAGACTTAGGAATCAACACTTTTGAGTGAAATTAAAACAAGCTCAGGGATAGAGACCTTATGTCTTTTATTCATTGCCGTATCCCCCAGGACATAGACCATTTCTTGGCCCATACTACGTGCTTAGAATGCTCTTTGAATATGGAACCTTAAATAGGTATCAAGTAATAAAATGCATTAAGCTTTAAAGAACCCATTGATGAGTCAGTGGTGCCCTCTGGTGACCAAAAAGTATCACTGTAGCCTTTTCCTTAAACCAAGTAATTGACCTTTGGGCTTCTCTAGCAGTTCCTAGTATAATGTAACTGGGGGTTTTTCCAAAAAGATACCCTTACACAACCCTAGTGCAATATGAGTCATGTAAGAGTAATACCTTACAGGTATGTATCACTTTATAGTTGCCCACAGTTTGGGGGCACATAGAGATGTATCAGTGTTCTCCATTAAAATAGAATATGTATATGCATATGCATATGCATATGCATATGTATATATGTATATGTATTTTTTAAGAAAGAGTAAGAAACTAGTAGAGCTAAGAACAGAATGAGTGATGAAGGAAAGAGGTTGCTGAGGTTGCGGATACTGTTAGGAGACCTGAGCTTTATTTATCTTGAACTGAAACCAGAGATTGTTTACCTAGTATAAGAGATGTTACAAGAAGGAGTTCTTTAATGAGTTGAGTAGAGGTCAGAAAAAGTAGAGAGACACTGGCCCTCACATGAATTGCAAGACAAGCAGTCTGGCTCTGATGGTTCTTGAATTTTTATTCCCAAAGTGTCTAGTATTCAGTCACTAATTTGAAAGAATATGGTTGTCCATTGCTTACAAGTAGGTGAGAAGATTCCCATCTCTTGTATTTCGTCAAATTTTCTTCCAGAGAAGCTTCCATGCCAAGCATGGCCAAAGCTTTCAAAAGAGCAGAGCTGTGATTTCGTTGAGCTTAAGGGAACATATTGCGTGATTGCCTCAGTTCCTTTTTGCTAATAAACATTTGCATGTGTACAGAAGTTATTTTAACGATGGCTTTTGATACCTGGCAGGTCTCTGGAAGAAAGCTCTCAGTGTTCAGCTACCCGTAAAGATTGATGCTGTGATACTAAAACACAGCTGGCAATTATGAGGGACCATATCAGCTTAAATCAAGTCATAAATTAGATCAATTTCACTGGTTCCCTTGGAAGTTTCTTTCAAATTGATGAGTTTGAATCTACCTTCCACCTGTGTGTACCTTTCACCATGAAACTGTCTATGAACCATATCATGAAAGGCATGTTTTTTTAATGGAAAGAGCACTGCTATGAAGATCAGAGGACAGAGGTCTAGTGCCAATTCTGCCATTACTTGATTGTTCATGTTAATAGGTTAACTTATTTCCCTGGGCCTGCCTTTACATTGATCTTGGACTTCTAGCCTCCAGAACTGTGTAAAAGGGAATTTCTGAGGTTTAAGCCACCCAGGCTGTGCTATGGTTAGGGCTGCCCTAGCAGACCAACACAGGAGCATTACACAATATATATCATCTGGGAGATAAAGTCATTCCAATAGAAAAATCTATGAGATTGAGTCAAACATGTAGCTGCATGCTGTGAGAAGCTGGGTGAGGGACTTTGTTTTTTGAAGGTTCAAATGCTTCTTTTGATAACCCATAGACACAGATAGCAGTGTGGCGATGGCCAGAGGGAGGGGGGGTGGGGGCTGGGGGGAGGCAGGCAAAAGGGAGGTGGTGAATTGGGAGCATCTATAATCGTATCAACAATAAAGAAATTCTTTAAAAAAAATAGAGGCAATTGTACCTAATTCATTGGATTATTGTGAGGAGTAAGTATTTAAAAATATAATAGAAGGAAGTGCCTTGTAAACTATAAAGAATTATGTAAATATCCTGGACCACCCCACCCATCCTGGGAATCTTTCATTTCAGACAGACAACCGTTTTAGCTCCTCACAGACATTAGCTCAGATTCCATCAGACCGTCCCTGGGCCGGATGCTCCCCCCAAGTCTGTCAGAGTGAGAGGACAAATACTCCACATGGACTTGAACAATCTCCTTCCGCAACTTCTTTGGAGTCAGGTGTATGAAAAACTTTCCTTTGAACTGATAATTCTAAGGAAGCAGCTCATAAGACAACTTTTCCATTCATTCTTCCCCAATTTTGTGAAGAATAATTGACAAATATAATTGTACATATTTAAAGTGTCCAACACGAGGACTTGATACACATACACAATGTGGAGCGGTTACCAAGAGCAAGGTAACTAACAAAGTCACCCCCTCACATAGCTAACCCGTTTCTGTGGTGAGCACATTTCAAATCTACCCTTAGCAACTTTCAAGTCTATAACACACTGTTATTAAATGTATCACAATGCTGTAAGGTACATACTCTCAGTGTTTGAGGAAGGAATCACCGAAGATGTTCGTTTAAGAGAAAAATCTGGTATTACCTCTTTGATAACTCATGAGTAACAAATTAGGGGGACTTCTTGGTTAATTCCTATGCAACATCTTCCTCCTATTTTAAACTTACTGATTCTTTAAAATGTGATTGGTCCTTATTACACTTTCACAGGTTTATGTCCAGTAGGATATAATTAGGAGATTATTGGTATTTCTAAAAAAGTTAATTGAGATAAAATTAATTGAGAACACAAGTGACTCTCTCTAAGGTCTCTATTGAAAAGAAGTCACCTTATTTTGTTGCCACAGACACTAAAATGCTGGTTGACTGGTTAGTGATTTTTTTCCTAACAAAAAGGGGTGACAGAGAGATTTCCTGGAAAATGAATTGATGTGATCAGGGATAGTGGTTTAAAATCTTTCTGCTTAACTATTTAGACCATGACAGAAATCAAACAAGATTACAGAGCAAAATAAGTAGACAAACTATGTTAAAATAAAGACCTCATATTATGCCTTTCACATCATTGAACATGCCTTGGAAATATCCTGTACCAACAAAAAGTCTGAATATCAAACCCTGTAGAATTGGGTTTTCCCTGTGCTATTATAGAAACTAGGGCAAAGTGTCTCCCTTTTATTTTTAAGTTAATGTCTTTTATTTCATTAATCAGTGCACTCATTGTGCACTTTTTATTCACTTAAAATTCAGAATATCATAAAGAATGACTAGTGGCTTTCATGTAATAGGAGATGACGGAGCAATTGGGACTGAAAGGTAAAATTCCCTCAGGGTTTACTCTATCATTTTAGGACAAGAAAACCAGCCTCAGAAGCTGTACTGATTTGGACTCACCATCCGAGAACCATGGCATGGTGACATCATCAGTCTTTGAGAGTTCAAATGCAGGGAGAATGGGCCAAGTATGAAATAAGGTCAACGAAAGAAGGAAAAGGGATTCAATTATGTTGTTGCCTAGGTAAAAAGAAGAAAACAAACTTCAGTCTAAACATATCTTATCTGTTGTTGTTTAAATGGAAAAGCTTTCAGTCATGTATTTACCACTTTTAATTGCAAAAGTAGAACCTGATAGATATTTAAAAAATACAGAGCACAAGCTAGTCTTTGGATATGCTGACTTGGCCAGCCTATAGTCCCCAGTTCTCCATCCAACACTAATCTGGGTGTTGCTCTGAAGGCATTTTGTGGATGTGATTGAAGTCCACACCCAGTGGACTTTAAGTACAAGAGATTAGTCTAGATCACAGGAGTGGATTAGATTCAGTCTGGTGAGAAGCCTTAAAAGCAGAGCTGAGGCATCCCTGAAGTGGAAATTCAACCTGCAGACTTCAGCATGTGCCTAAGAGTTCCAGGCTGCCCTTCCTAACATCAGGTCCAAAGTATTTTAGACATGCTTTTAGACTTGACAACTAACATAAACCAATTTCTTATACTATATCTAGTATTATACACCTCTTACTGGTTCTGCTTCTTTAGCTGATTCCTGCCTGATACAAATTTTGGTGAGGCGAGGGGAACAGAAACTGAAAGATGAGTTTTCTACATTGGTTCTGGGTTTTCTGGAACTGGTTAATAGATTTAAAGGTAATAATGGCTCGAGTGCCTGTGGAAAAAAAGAAAACTGATCGTCCCTGGTTTGCTGTGGCAACAGAGGGATGCAGAATGCTACCACTGGATACTCCTAATCCAATAGCTATGGAAGGTGAGGTTCTGTGTGACCGTATTTGCTCAGTTAGGGCCTTTGAGTCAAACTAATTAGTAAAATGACATTGATTGGTTGCCCTACCTGGGCTGGAAAAAGTAGACAAAATTAATAATGAATTCAGGGCTTGAAATTCCCAGCATGAATTCTGCATAAATCACTTTAAAGCCTTTATGTCTTCCCCGAAAGAAACTCTTGTCTACTGTAGTAGCAGGGCTATTATTTCTGAACACCAAACATTGAGTCTCATCCTGTGATTAAGTAAATTACAATGCAAATTGAATTCCCTCTGAAAGTGTCCATTACATGAGGTCACTTACTGGGAAGGAATGAGATCCTCAAAATAAGAATGGGGTCATATAGGTAGCTCATATTGAAACTCTAAATTCTGCCAAGTGCTTTTTGTTTATTTGTTTGTTTGTTTGTTTGTTTGTTTGTTTGTTTTTGACCAGGAAAAGCTGTCCTTTTCATCTTCGCCTGAAAACAAAACAAAACAAAACAAAAGCACAACAGTTTGCCTGAGGCACTTCCTGACAAGGCCCTACTGACTCTTACTATCACTGCTTACTACCGTTTTTTGATTCTAAACTTACCATTAGACCAGTGGTCCCCAGTTATTTTGGCACTAGGGACCAGTTTCATGAAAGACAATTTTTCCACAGACCAGGGGAGGTGGGGCAGTGGGGATGGTTTTTGGATGATTCAAGGGCATTACATTCAAACTCAACTCCTGCTGTGCAGCCTGGATCCTAACAAGCCCAGACCAACACATCTGTAGCCCGAAAGCTGGAGACCCTTGCCTTAGACTCAGTTCATAGAAGACCCCAAAGGCTGAGGAATATATTTCAACCCAAGAGGAGGTTTACTACACAGCAAAAAATAAATAAACAAAAAAAGTATGATGTCTTGTCCCACCAATTGGACAGAAATCTTCGTAATGTGTGTGAGAATGGTGAAAGAATACGCTAAATTTATTGATATGGTGTCAATTATGAGAGATTCTGGATTCCAATTTTAGCCTGAGGGAATGGAATAGGCTTTAACAGTTTGACTGGTTGATGGAAATGTGGACTCAAAAAACTGCTTACTCTACAGGAAACTGAAATGCTAGCTATACTTTTTTTTTTTAATCCTCACTCAAGGGCATTTTTTTTCATTGGTTTTAGAAAGAGAGAAAGAGAGAGAGAGAAACACAGATGTGAGAGAGAAATATCAATTGGTTTCCTCTTGAATGCACCCAGGTTGGGGACTGACAATCAGCCAGGGATCATGCGCATCCAGACCAGGGGATGGCGTGTGCACGTGCCCGAACCAGGGATTGGACCCACAACCTAGGTATGTGCCTTGACAAGGAATCAACTCACAACCTTTCAATTACAAGATGACACTCCAACCACCCGGGCCTTACTGGCTAGGGTGCCACCTATCCTGTTAGAGGAAGGTATCCAAGGGAGACTGGAGTGTGAGAATGTTTTTATCAGGCAAGTCCCTGATTTGGCACCTGCCCCAGAGTTCTAAGTGTTCCTTTCTTTCCTGGTATAAAAACTGTAAGTCCATCAAAGGCAGAGACAAAATCATTTCCAAAGTCAGATTAAAGATACAGTGTCAGTCTTTGTACATGAGCATGCATATTCTTCTTTCAGTCTACAAAGTGTATAAACATGTATATATTAATGACACATTACTTACATATCTGTTGGAGGTCATTGAGAGGATGTGACCATGGGTTGACCTGCGAGTAGGACCCAGGCAATCAGAAGCCCCTCCCCCCTCTCCTGTCCTTGGTATGTACATCCTGCCCACCATTCCCACAGTGGGAGCAGTTCCGGAGGTGCAGCCCTGGGAGAGCAATGTGCTGTGGAGACCATCTGGACTGCACACACGACTGAACCCGGGTAAGGCTTCTGTACAAACATGTAAGATTCGGGCAAGTGGGTGCAGATCCACCGGTCTTGTAGCCGCCCAAGATAACACTTGCATGTAATTCCCTTGCTTGTTAAACTGACCGCCTACCCATCTGCAGTGGTCTGCCTCTTTCTGTGGTCTCTCCTTTCCCTCTGTATAGGGGGTGGGGTGGGGGTAGTTTTCAAACCAATGATACCATTAACTCTGGAAGTCTGATCCCTCTTTCAAGTTATTGTTTCAAAAATACTGTATTTGATAACCAAAAGAGATTTCAAATTGTGTTGAGTTAACAAAATAATAATAAATAAAATCTCAAGAATGTCTCCCTCACAAATTCCTTTTTCCCTCCTTTTATGAATCTTTAGAGTTACCCAGTGGCCACCTAGAAAACTCCAATAACAGTTTGGTTTAAAAGACATAGTAATTTTATTTTTCTGAATCTGGGGGTCAGCATTAGGAAAGGCATTTGTCAAAAAATATGTGGTGGGTTGGTCTTCATTGGTCATAATTATATAAAATATGTAAAGTTTAACATAATACACATTGAAAATTCTAGTTCTCCTTAGAGTAAAGAACTCTTATTGCTCTATTTAAAATAAACTAGGGGCACGGCGAAAGACAGCATGGAAGCACAAAAGTAGACACATGAGAATTAAAAGTCTATGTAAGTAAGGAAAGAACAAGCTATGATTTTTCTGAGCAAAATATGTGGATACTAAATAATAATTACTTTTTTCCTCATAGGGAAAGGTAGTTTTATAAGCTGAGGTCACATTTTTTATTTATCTATCAGTTCTTTCCTTTCTATCATGTATAAGACTTTCCTTCTCCTCGTCCTCTTCCTCCTCCTCTTCCTCCTTCTTTACTTTTTGATATGGTATAAGAGACATAAACATTAATCAGTGATATTGTAAAGTTTTAACTTTTGTCTTTAAATATAATTAAACCTATTCCTATTTAAGATATCTATATAAAATTAATTTAAAAAATAAAATTATTTAACCTTTATAAAATGGAAATGCACATACATGTACCTACACAAGTACATGTAAAATATACATGTGTATGTACACAGACACTTGTGCATGATTATAATACTGTATGGAAACTCTGTGTATTTTTTCTCTCTGATTTAGAGAAGCTGATTTCCATAGGAATTTTCTTTTTTTGTAGTAAAAAATTATTTACTAGTGACTTTCAAGTACTTAAAGTCAGTTGGAGTCCTTAGCAAGTAAATTAGAGTCATTCTTTAAAAAAATGTCACTGTTACTATTAAAAAGTTCCATAAAAATAAAGCACTTTTCGGAATTTATGCAAATTATTTGAGTAAGATAGTACCCTGGATTCACATATCCATATAGCACTATCTGTAGCTGTAACATCAATCTGTTTTATAAAAACATTGGTTATTATAAGTCAGTTTGGTTAAACACAATTCATTTTTATAATAGGAAATATATGTGACATTGGTGTTAGTTTATCTGACCGGTAAAACAGAATAGGAACCTGAGAAAGTTAAGCAAAATCTTGAATAAATTGAAACATTTTCTAGTATTGTCTTTGCATTGTATTATTTTTACATTCTGATAAAATCAGAGAGAAAGCAAAATTACCCAACTAGTATAATTTCAAAGAATTCACCTTGATCACATATATTGATTAACGTTTCCCATATATATATATATATATATATCTCAATGATTGAAACTTGTTAAATTACTTAAAAGCAATAAATGTCTTCACAGCCCTTATTTTGAAACCTCATAAAGCCATTAAACTAATTCAAATCAAAAGGCCATCATTTTTATAGCACAAATAATTTCCCCCTCAAATAATGAGGATATTTAAGTATTTATTTTTTCCCTTGGAAATATTTCAGTTATCATACCTTAAATTTCTTTAAGCATCTTTTTAATCTCCATAAACCAATTAGCACAGAAATACCTATAAATTTTAAGAGATCTAAGAAGCTGATTCACTAATTTTCATCTCTTTTATGTCAGATTTATTTGTGTGGGATATTTCCAGAGTTTGCACATGACGTATTTTACAACCAACTGAAATGGCTGACCACTGTAAAACCACATTGTATCCCAGCTTGTTCTAGAAGTCCACAGAGCTATAAAACCTAGAACAAAAACTTTCTCTGTATGAACACTGTAATTCTAAATTATCATTAGTCAAGTATCTCCACTTAACCAATTAGACACAGGAATTGGAGTTGTAATGTGAATAAAATAGAATGTTGTAGTCATTCCAGGAGGTGGTTGAGGTTTGAGTGTGGATGAACACACAGCGTCAAAGAAGGAAGCACCATGGTAAGATACAGTTCTGCGCTTTATGTTCACAGAGCTGGTCAATGCGTGTTAATGCTGGTTAATAATCTCCTCCGCTCATGTCTCCCATCAGAGTGGTGCATTCATTGCAATTGTTGAACCTGCTTTGACACAGCATAATCACCTTAAGCTCACAGTTTACATTAGGATTCACTCTTGGTCTTGTACAGCCTATGGGTTTGGACAAATGCATTGTAATGGCATACACCCGTCATTATAGCATCACACAGAGCATTTTCACTGCCCTAAAAATCCTCTGTGTTCCACTTACTTCTCCCCAGAGGACTCTTTTTAATTCTGGAGTGATGACACGGATTTTTAAAAATTGCCAAAATAGAAATGATTACAAGTGAGCCCTTTATCCTGTATCGATTTGGCAAACGTTAGAGCATTTCCAGCCTCAGTCATTTGGCCGTGGCATGAACTGCGCGGCACCTAGCGCCCGGCCGGTCGGAAAGCGGAGCTCTGTGCTGTCTGCACGGCTACCACAATGGACTTGGCATATTCCCTCTGACACCTGCTCCTTTACCATCCAAGTCATCTTCTTTTTGTCGTTTAGGTCAAATATTTGGTGTCATTTTTGGCTTTTTTCTATTCCCCACACCAAACATTTCAGTCCACCAGGGAAAGCTCTTGTGTCTACCCAAAAAACATATTCATCTAACCATTTTTCTCCACCCCCACTGCTGTCGCCTTGGTCCATGTCATCACCAAATTCTGCACAAATTATTACAATAGATCCCCAGATGGAGTCCCCATGTCCAAACCACCTCCCAAACTACACTAAGTACTGGGGATAAAACAGAGATAATTTGGCCTAAAATAAGTAAATTCATGATCAAAACTACCCAGTGATTTTTCTATTTCATTTAGAATAACCACCTGAAAAGTAAGGAATCCTCATAACCTTACAGGATTTGATCCTGTTTCTTTCATTTCCTCCTGTTCTCTGCCAGCTGGCTCCCCCTGGTCGCACAGGCCTCCTTGCTGTCCCGGGCTTCCCCAGCATGCTCCTTCTTTACATCATGGGAACCAGCTCTCCTTGGTTGATCCCTGCCACTCCCCAAGGGCTTATAAAAATATGAATCAATGGAATTGTATACTCAGCACAAATTATTTCACTTCAAAAAAAGAAGTGAGGTAATGACCTTTTCAAAAAAAAACAAAAAGTCTTGGGTAAAGAAGAACCTTGAAAGGAAAATTATTCTAGACTGAAGCTCTGAGATGGAGGAAGGAATAAAGGGCAAAGCAAAGGGTAAATATGAATGAAAATCTGAATAAAAAGCAATTGTACAAAACAATGGAAAAATATCTTTTGAGGTTTCAAACATACAGAAAATTAAAATAGCCAACACATACTAGTTGGAAGAGCTTAAAAATACTTAAATACTCAAAGGTTCTTACATTATCCAGAAAGTAATAAAAGAACAAATTTATATTTAAAAATAGAAAAAGGAGCAGATTGACCCAAGGAAATATAAATAAAAAATTTATAAATATAAGATAAGAAAAAACAGAGAAGGTACAATAAACTAAAATCAGGGTATGCTAACAGTATATCCAACAATTGCAAATAAATTTGAAAATTTAGATAAAAATAAACAAATCCCTAGAATACAAACAACTTATCAAAACTGATGGAAGAAAGAGAAAATGTGAAAATCCCAGTAACATAAAGGAGAAAAATCAGAGAATAACCTTCATAGATGAGGAACAGGCATTTGTTTAAAAGCAATATCAATTTATAACAAAAAGAGGAAATTGAGAAGAATGAAAAGGATTTTCTTTAACCTGTTAAGATTTATATTCAAAATACCAAATTTCCATTCTTTCTGTCAGCTTACTTCAGTATGGTTATTTTCTTATATCTATTTTTAGGTCTTCTGCCAAAATCTCAGTTCTATTTCGGTTGTTTAAGCATAATTTAAACTTTTTAAACAATAAGCATAATTATTTTAAAGCTTATGCTTGGTAACCTTGGCTGTTTGCCATTGTCTGTTTCTTTCTTTGATTACCATTCCATGACCTCCCTCGTATATGAAACAAAACAGAGATTATTTTGAGGATCTCTGTTATCTTGTTCCAGACAGAAAAGATCCTGCTGGGTTTGGGCAGGTGCCAGGTTAGAGAAATGAGCTTAGTCTACTCACAATCTGAGACCAGGAGAACTGGACTTGAGTCCTTGAGAGGACCAGACTATTTCTCCTTCACTTGGCTCTCTAAGTGCAGTCCTTTGGGGCCCAAACCAAAAGCCTGCGTTTTTACTTCCTCTTTGTGAAGTCCTGCAATTCATTTGTTTCCCTCTTTAAACATGCAAATATTTTGAAAGCTGTAATTGGCTTCTAAGTATCTTAGAACAAGTACTTGAAAGGAAGAAAATGCAGCTGTAAGGGTAAGAATTAAATCTCTGGTTTCCTTTTTTTCTTCCAGAACTTATCTTTTAAGTTCTTCTGTGTTTTGGTAGATAGATCTCTAATGCATTGGAACAAACTTTTAAAAATATCTAGTTTAACGCTTTTCCTGTTGTTCTCAGTAGGAGGATTTGTCCTGATTACCTACTGTGCATCAGCTAACACCAAACTCTCATTGTATTTATTTTTAAGTGCAGTTTGTGTATTTAGAACATAGTGCTAAATTTTCTACTTTATTGTAGTGATACAAAGTTTCCACTTAAATATATTTAGTGAGCAAAACATAAGCCAATTTAAATAAAAATGTCAAGTAAATAGCACATACAGAAGTTAAACACATATGGCACAGGAATTAATAAGTATGCCAATGACTGAAGTCTGGGAAAGACATAGCCAAATAATGTATATCAAATAAATAGTACAGTGACTTCTAAATTTTTGCTCCTCAGAGATGCCTGTCTCCCTTAACATTGTTATCTTCATTGGTAGGGGATCTCTGTCCACAGACTCGGTTTCCATAAAAGCTGAGTTTTCCTTAGTTCCTATGCCCAAGCCTCTGTGTGGTTCATGTTTTGCTTTTCTACTCTTTTAGCAAACATTCATGTATAATTTACTATGTGTCCAGATGTCTATAATAGGTTGGTGACCTTGTGCCTGAGCTCAAGGTGCCCAAAGCTCCTGCCTGATGAGATAGAAAAATGAGCAAATTGCTTTAGTGGCACAAGCATGACAATAAGATAATGGAAAGGAAACAGAAATAGCATATTATTGATGTGATTAACATCCTTTGCAGGTAGGAAGCTATGAAAATTTTCTTGTGGAAATTGGGGCTGAAGAAATTAGTAATAGTCTGCCTGGTATGGCAGAAAGAATGTGAAGAAGGTCCACTGAGAGTCAGGGAAGGAATTCTTGGGGAAGAAAAGAGTTGAGTGAATGCAAAGAGGTAAGAAGCATCATGGTTTAGCCCTGGCTGGTGTAGTTCAGTGGATTGAGTGCGGTCCTGTGAACCAAAGGATCACAGTTCGATTCCCAGTTAGGGCACATGTCTGGGTTGCAGGCCAGTTCCCGGAGGGGGACACATGAGGGGCAACCATACACTGACGTTTCTCTCCCTCTCTCCTTCCCTTCCCCTCTAAAGATAAATAAATAAAATGTTTAAAAAAAAAAGAAGCATCGTGGTTTGAAAGGACAATTGACAAGAGTCAGTTATCAATAATACAATAAGAGGAGGAAGTAGCAAAATAACAGTGGACTCCTTTTATCTGTACTTTTACTTTTCAAGGTTTCAGTTATCCATGGTCAGCTGTAGCCTTAAACATTAAATGGAAAATTCCAGAGATAAAAAATTCATAAGCTTTAAATTTTGTGCTGTTCTGAGTAGAGTGATGAAATCTCATGCTGTACCACATGGGACATGAATCATTCCTTTGTCGAGCCTTCCCCCTTGTACAGCTACCTACCCAGCAGTCACTTAGTAGCCTTCTCAGTTACCTGACCTACTGTGGCAGGATGACAGTGCTTGTGTCCAAGGAACCCTTATTTCACTTAATAATGGCCCCAAAATGCAAGAGTAGTACTGCTGTCAGTTCAGATATGCCAAAGAGAGGCTGCAAAGTGCTTCCTGTAAGTGAAACAGTGAAAGTTCTTGACTTAATAAAGCTTTTCATCCTCTTGCGTCATCACAATAGGTGATGATACAGTAAGATATTTTGAGAGAAAGGGAGAGAAGAAGAGGCCACATTCACATGACTTTTATTTTGGCATAGTATTATAATTGTTCTTAATTGTTTATCTCTTACTGTGCCTAACTTATAAGTTAAACTTTACCATAGGTTTGAATGTATATGAAAAAAACAGAGTATGTATAGCGCTCGGTACTATCCACAGTTCAGAGTACCCACTGGGGGTCTTGGAGCATATCTGCAAGGGTAACGGGGGGCTGCTGGGTGGAGAGGGCAGCAGGAGTGAGATCACGAAGGAATGCAAAGAGCTCTACCTGTTCGCTGTAGCCAACAGAGAACCCCCGATGGCATTTAAGCAGAACATTGACATCATCATAGTTTTACTTTCCAAGGTCATGATGATAAAACAAGAAGATCTGGGCATCAGGCTGAGGGGCAGGTGCTATGCAATGGGACCAACATACAACAAAGGATCTCATAAAATTCTAGAACTTATTTTTCACTGAAGTCATATCTTTGATTGGAGTTTCAACAATACACAGTTCTTTAAGACTTCAATATATATACTTCTTTTCATATCAGTGTTTTGGGGATACATTATAGGACAGGAAATCAGGGTTCTGCAAGGATGGCTACAATTAGTAGCCACCACCAATGTGTGGAGATCAAACAACACGCTACTGAACAACCAATGGGTCAATGGAGAAACCAAGAGAACACTTAAAATACCCTAGCTGATGGAATGGGCATTTTAAACATGTAGTATATTAAACTTTTTCTTGGAGCAAAAAGTTCTTAACTTTTTTTTTTATAGGAGAACACAAAACAACTCAATTCACTGGATGGCAATCATTCCTATATTCAAAAGGTGGAAAGCACATTCAGGGTCATGCTAGTGTTTGAATGTCTGCTGAAAGGGGGAGAAAACTCAGCAGCTGGCCACCATGGTGAGCATGCATGTCTGTAAGGCAGTGCTGGTAAGTTAGCATGAGAAGTCTTTCCATAATTTTTGCTAAAAGTTGTGTTTAATAATAGCATAGATGCTGGCCTCAATTTGCTGGATATCATTTTGTCTCAACCTTTAGATAGCAATTATAAATTAACTGGGAACACAGAGCAGAAAGGAGATAAGGGAAGTGATAAGAATTTATTTTTTTTAATATTATGGATGAATGAGAAAAGAACAAATGTTGACTTTAGATTTCTAGCTTATGTGATGGCATAATCATTGTTTCATTAGTTTAAAAGTATTTCTGTATCTCCTGCTTTGTCTCAGACACTCTGCTAAGCACTAGGGGTACAGTAACGAACAAAATGGCATTGTTTGTATTTCAGCTCGCACCTGTCAGTGGTGTGTGTGTGCATGTCATTGAGTCAGCTCTGACACCTGGCAGCCCTATGAAAACTGATGCCCACGACGTCCTGTCCTTGGCAGGTCTGCTCAGTTGCTGTGGACTCATGCCTATGGTTTCTTTCATGGAGTTAATTCATCCATCTCCTATTTGGTCTTCCTCTTTTCCTGCTGCCTTCTATTTTTCCAGCATTTCTGTCTTTTCCAAAGAACCCTGACTCCTCAGGATGCTCCCAAAGAGAGACAGCTGCAGGTTTGTCATTTTTGCCTCCAGTGATGTTTCAGAGTTAATTTGCCCTAGGACGCACTGTAGCAGTGCCATCAAATATAACTCAGTGGCTGATAAGTGATAATTATTTTGCTGAAGTAATTCACTGGTTAGCTTTCATTAGAAATTTCCATAAACCTCCAGGTACCAGGGATGAAGGAAGCAAATGGAGCAACACTGTAAGAGATAGTAATGACTGCTTACCTCCACAAGGGGGCACTTTTAAACTCAGAAATTCAGTACTTGACCCCAACCTCAGTGTTGCTATTTGGGGACAGATGATTGTGGATATTTGCACCCCAATATATTTTTTGTAAAAAAAAAAATCACACAAATAATAAATACTTTTCCTCAAATGCATCAGTAGATATGCTATCTTTTGAAAAGACATAGTCGGTTCCCTATTTTACTTATAACTAACTCTAGAAGTACTGTACAAACAAGAAATTTAGCATGTGTTGAGTTTTTCCCTTTTCCACTTGCCCTTTAATTGTATAGAAAATCTAGAAAGGTAACTCAGAGTTGGCATTCATTTAAGAGCTTGAATTTCCTCCATGACCCAAAATAATTGTAGTTAGTACACAACATTTAAGGAAAATGTGCATTAAATATGGCAAAATTTGATTCATTTTTTGGCAAATGCAAAGAATTCTCTATTTTTGAATTATAACTTAGATAAAAGGAACACTGCCTTTAAACTCTGGCAAAATTGTAAGCTGTCTCTCCGAAAGGAAATGGGTCATTAAATAGTAGCTCTTCATTAATTGTGTTTATGTATTCATTTCTAGCCATAAAGTGGAGGGAAAAAAATTGTCATCTACCTGACTGATAGAAAAACCTCTTTGTCATCATTTTATGTATTGTAGAGGAAAAGTGTGCCTTAATTATTATTTTGTAATCACTATGATTAGGTAAAAAATAGTGCTCTGGAATTCTTTTTTACATGTTAATTGATGAAGAGTTACTTTTGAAAACACCTACTGTGTTTGTTTGTTTGTTTGTTTGTTTTTTACAATTTAGCAAGCTATTTTTTCCTGGAGCTAATCTTTTATATGTAAAACATATGTTTTTTTAAGTTTTAAAGATTTAGTTACCCTCCCATCCCTCCCTTCTGAATTTGGAGATTGGAAAACAATAAAAAAAAAAAAACCCCACACAAACAAAAAAACCCAGAGCATTTTTTGTCTTAATTGTGACTCTTACATATACTGTCTTCAGAATTTGAGGTGAATTTTATAAGTTATGAGAAGTGTTGTATCAAGTTCATCTTCAACAAAATGAAGAAATAAATCTATTAAACGGCTCTAAAATTCTGATTTTATTTATTTTAAATGATTATAAATTAGTTAGAAAATTTGTGAAACAAACATACCTATCCTCATCTATCCAGATGCTTGTTCCTCATTTGGAAGTCTCCTATACACTTATTTGAACAGTGCTGATACTATCCAAAGCAGGGGTGGCACTCTTTTGGAATATCTTCAAAGGCTAGAGTAAATCCTTTTGGAAATCTTCAGTCACAGAAAATTGAGCTTTTGGAAGGCATCCCATTTTTTTTCAGAGTCAAATATGACAAACAGGGCTTATGAAGTTCTTCGCATCTTGTTTGTTGCCACAGTTTTCTACCCGCATGCTATTTTTATTTTACTGTTTGTTTTTATCACATTTGCATATGATACTCTACATATTACAGTTATTTTTTATTTCTAATCTGGTTTCTCTACTTCCCTAATAGGTAATAAACACTCTGAACTTAAGTGCCATCATCCTGATTCATTAGAAGCTCCCTGTAGCTGACCAACACTGACGGATTCAGATGCATCAGATACTTTTTAGGTTTCATGTAATTTAGAAAATGCCCTTGGAGATTATTCATTAACTTGCATTAATCTGGACTGATAGCCCTCCATCCACGAAGCACAGCTGTCAACATGGAATCTCCCACCTGCCACTGTCATCCTGAAAACTCTGTTTCTCTGGTGTGTCCCCTCTTTTCCATATCGTGTGTCTTCCTCTTTCCTTGTTCCTCTGTGAAGAGTTTCCTCAAGGAGCTTACCAAAAGCGGTACATGGGAGGTGAACTTTTCTAGGACTTGCATGTCTTAAAAATGTCCTTACTTTGTCCAAAGGACGATTAAAGTTTCTCCTTAATTTACTGTTGCTTTTGATTTGCATTTAACTTTTTTCTTTCCTTTCTGTCAGAGCTCACAGAATTTCTCTTGACACTCAGTTTTTTACATTGTCACTAGTGCCTTGAGTTAGGCCTGTTTTTCCTCTGTGTTTAAGGACATTTTATGGGCTCTTTCAAACTGAAAATTTATATTCTTTAGCTTTTAGAAAAAATAGTGAAACTTTTTTGATGATACAATGTTCTCTGTGTTTTTTTCTATTCTTTATTTCTAATACTGTACTGAAGGAGTTTCTAGATTTGTTGTCTAATTACCATTTTTTTGTTTTATCTTCTTTTAAAAAAATCTTCTATTTTTTTTCTATTTTATGACAGTTTTCCCCTTAATTTCCTATTGAGTCTTCCTCTTCTAACATTATATTTTTAATATTTACAGCTTATTTGTTTCTCTGAATATATCTTTTATTGTGTTCTGTTCGTTTTCATGGATGTAATACCTGTTCTTATTTCTCTCAAGATATGCATTGTAGTTTTGTTATTCCTTTCCACATTTAAAAAATTATTTTCTGCCCAGGTGTTATCTGTTTGCTTCCTTATGACAGATAGCTTTTTTTGTTCATTTGTTCTGTTCCTATCTGTCACATTAAATTTTCCCCTTGTATAATCAACAACTCTTGCTTGTCTGTTTATCTTTAAAGAAAGGGCACCAGAATCTGGTTGGAAATTTTGAGCACGTAGGGAGCCTGTCACTTTTTGCCTTCACTTGAAAGTGATCTGTCTGAGCCGTTATGTTGTAGACCATGTTAATGTCAGTAGTTTTACACTCTGTTAGAAGTTTAACTAAGTTGCTACAAGGTATTGCTGCCTGGGCACCCATTTTGTGTGGCCGAGTGGCCTGCAAGGGTATTGAAGTAACACTAGCCCCTGCATGCAAGCACATGTCTTGGACAGCAGCTTGTAGAGTCACAGGCGAATAATGTGCACTCCTGATGTGACCCCCCTCACAGCCCACGTGGTTAGCAGTCTCCCCAGCCTCTCGCTGCTTTCACCTCTCGTGACCCTTAGGTAAGACCTTTGTGGAGCACTCTTTTGGTTTAAATTGAGTGATCTAGCTGTAGCCCAGGAGCCCCAAAGCACCTCACTCACAGGCCCTAGTAAAGGTATGGCCACCCCGGTTCTGCGTCTCCGTCTGCACTCTGCCTATGCCTGCCACTGCGGCCCCTAGAAGTGAACTAGGTACTTCTCCAGGACCTGTGAGTGATACAATCCTGCATTTCAGTTTCTCCTGGGGTCTGTTGTTGAACCATGGCTCACCATCTGATACCCTATGCCCCACTTAAATGTTAACAAAGTTGTAACATTCACACATAGATATTCATTTACCACACATGTACTGTTATTTAAAAATTAGAATCATATGGTTCTGGATCTTGCAATTATAGTAGTATTATCTGAAAAGAATTTTGTAACATTGCTCATATGTTATTTGGAGATACAATAGTTAAGGTGTTCATAGTATTTGACGGCCTGAACTGAACATTGATACTTTTACAGGAGAATCAGGTACAGAGGGAGACACAACCACCTGTGGCATCCTTCTCAGCTCTTCCTTCTCTGACCACACGTGCTGCATTCTAACAAGATTTTCTCCAGCGGTGACCTAAATGGTGTCATCATGCCCCCCAACACTTCTACCCCTTTGTATCAATCACAGTCAAGTCAGGTACCAAGCATCAGATTCAAAGGATGCAGTAGGGTTTAAATAAGCAAACAACAAAACCAAACTATGAAACCAGAAACAGGAGAAATGAGAAATTGTTATGAAATGTAATTTAAAGCTTTTTAGGGTGTGGTATGAAAATAAAGAGAATGAACAATCTGAGGGGTTTAGAAATGCTTCTTTTTTTACAATTAAGTTTTAAAATTATTTGAGGCATTTTAGCAGCAGTGCCTAACCGTCTTGGCAGCAGGGGCCAGTTTTGTGGAAGACAATTTTTCCCCTGACTGGTGTTGGGAGATGGTTTCAGGAGGATTCGAGGGCGTTACATTCAAGCTCACCTTCTGCTGCGTGGGCTGGTTCCTAACAGGCTCGGATCAGTAAGGTCCCTGGTTGAGGACCCCTGTTTTAGGGTGCTGAGTAAGCACAGGCTAAGCCCTGACTGGGTAGCCCAGTTGGTTAGAGCATTGTCCTGATACACCAAAGTTTCAGTTCAGTCTCTGGTCAGGGCACATTCAAAAAACAACCAACGAATGCATACATAAGCGGAACAACAAGTCAAAGTTTCTGTCTGTCTGTCTGCCCCTCTCTCCCTTTCTTTCCCTCTCTCTCCCCTTCTCCCTCTCTGTCCCTTCCACATTCTAAAATAAATAAATAAATTTTAAGAAATAAAAATTAATAAGATTACTGTGAAAATTAAGAGACACTGAATTTAAGTTCCTTAGCACAGGGCCCACCCAACACAAATATTTAATCAATGAATGTTAAATTCTTTAATTACAGATGCGTAAATACATGCTTATTACATAAAATACAAAGACTACAAAAAAGTATAAGGGAGAGAAGCACTAAACAATCCAAAGATAACCATGCATCATTAATCAGAACATAAATAATTAGCTTTTCCTTTTAACTGGTCAGAGTCTTCAGAGAAGGACCTTCCAGGTCATAAATGAGATGGACAGGCAACGTTCTAGGAACCTAGGTAGACAAGGCAACTGAGTGTGCCGATGTCCAGTATACAATCATTTAGTTCTTTTTCTTACTTTTCTTTTTTAACATTACATTTATTGGGGTTGCAGTGCTTAAAATACTATATAGGTTTCAGGTGTACATTTCTATGATACATGATCTGTATGTTGCATTGTGGACAATTGTTTATTTCCTTCTCTTTTCTTGCAGGATGGGAATCCTGCTTGCATGCATGACTGATGTCCCTCATTTCACATATCTTTGTTCTACCTTCTCTATGGAACAAATTCCAGTCTGCTAGAAGTAGGACAACAATCACCTGGTTGTAGAGAATGGGATACTTCTTTGTGGGCACAATTGATTTTAAATCAGACTTATTCAGAGCTTGGACCAGAGTCCCAGGAAACGTTGAGAAAGAGCTCAAGGATGCCCACTATTGGTATTGTATCAGCTCACTTTCCCCATCAGCATATCGGTGTCTGTACCCCTGACTTCCTACCTTCACCAGACTGCCCAGCACCACTTTTACTGTCGCTCAGTTTTTCCATTCCTGGCAGTCTCCCATAGAACTGTCCCTCCTCAATCAAAATAAAGCAAGTAAACAGAAGCCAAGCAAACAAATGCATGATTTCTTCTATTTCAGTGTCCTATTTTCAGTTAGATATTAAACAATTTAATAAACTACTTAATTTTGTCCACTATGGTTATTACTGTTTAGATATTATTCACAACAGGAGGAGATTCAGGTATAAGGATACTGAAATTTAGTAACATTTGCCAACAAAGCCTCAGCAGAAGCAAAAACTGTTGAAAGAATAGTTACTATTCTTGCTTCAGCTGAATGAACAGTCCAATAATAGGCAGAGGATGAGGCAAACTCAAGCAGTGTTTGGATTAGCATTTGAATTAGGGAGATTGGTGAGTGACAGTGTAGAGATGAATATGGGCATGCAAATCATCCAAAAGGCATAGCTAAGGCAATCACAGATGGCAGGTGGTGATGCCCCAGGTCAAACAGGTGTTATCCCTGTGGATCCAGGTGCTTCCAGGGAATGGAGTCAGCAGTAGTGGGATTTAAAGAAGTCATTAACTGTTAGGCTGTGTGTCAGGGCTTCATCCACACAGATGCAGAGCACAACAAGTTTCCAGTTCTATCAAACGTGAATTGGAAGCAAAGGGAGGCTCACAGGAAATGTTGCAATTTGGATACTATACGCTATCCAGAGAGCATCCCTAGCACTGAGGGAGAATTAGCTACATGACTTTTTAAAAATGCTGCAGTTTCTCAAAGTGTAGCCAAGGACACCCTGGGCTAGAATAGTAAGGTAAATAAATGTGTCATAAAGGCAGGTTCTTTGTTCTTTCTGTGTGACTAAAGAACTTTTGAGTTGCTTCTCTCACAGAAGGTGATGCAGGTGTGCCAATCAATAGTAGAGAATCTGAGGCTGTATGTTATAGAGGAGTCCTCAACAAAATATTAGCAAACAGAGTTCAAAAATACATTAAAAAGGTCACACACCATGATCAAATGGTGTTTATTTCAGGAATACAAGTCTGGTTCAAAAGCCACAGATCAGTCAATATGATGTACCACATTACTAAAATGAAGAATAAAAATCATATGATCATCTCAATAGATGCAGAAAAGGCATTTGACGAGCTCCGAGCTAACATCATATTCACTAGTGAAAAGCTAAAAGTTTTTCTTTTAGATCAGGAAAAGTATAAGAATACCCACCCACTTTTGCCACTTTTATTGAACATAGCATTGGAAGTACTAGCAAAAGCAATTGGGCAAGAAAAAGAAATAAAAGGCAACCAAATTAGAAAGAAGGAAGTAAAATTGTCACTATTTAGAGATAACACATACAAGAAGCAAAAAAATTGCTAGAACTAATAAACAAATTTAGTTATGTTGCAGGAATCGAAATTTATATACAAAAATCTGTTGTGTTTCTATACACTAATAACAAACTATCAGAAAGAGAAACTTAAAAATCCCTTTTAAACTTGTATCAAAAAAAAGAGAAAATATCTAGGAGTAAATTTAATCAAGGAGGTGAAAGACCTGTATACTGGAAACTACCACACATCAAGAAAAGAAATTAGAAAACACAAATAAATTAAAAGGTATTTTGTGTTCATGGATTGGGAGAATTAACATTTTTAAATGCCTGCACTATCTAAAGCAATCTACAGAGTCAATGTATTTCCTATCAAAATTTTAATGGCATTTTTGACAGAAATGAACAAGTGAGCCTAAAATGTGTATGGAATCACTAAAGAGCCCCATTAGTCAAAGCAGTCTTAAGAAAGAAGCTAGCTACATCATGCTCCCAGTTTCAAACTCTATTACAAAGCTATACTATGCAATTAAAATAGTATTGTATTTGCATAAAAATAGACGCATAGATCAATGGAACAGAATAGAGAGCCCAGACATAAACCCATGCATAGATGGTCAATTAATTCATGATGAAGGAGCCAAGAACACACAATGGAGAAAGGACAGTCTCTTCAATATATGGTGTTCAGAAAACTGGACAGTGATGTACAAATGAATGAAACTGGACCAGTCACTATCTTACACCATACACAAAATTAACTAAAAATGTATTAAAGACTTAGATAGAAGAACTGAAACCATAGAACTTTTACAAGAAAATATAGGCTGTAAGCACCTTGACATTGGCCTTGCAGATGATGCTTTGAATTTTACACCAAAAGACAAAGTAACAAAAGCAAAAATAAACAAGTGGGACTATATCATACTGAAAAGATTTTGCACAGCAAAGGAGACCATCAACAAAACAAAAAGATAACATACTGACTGGGAAAAATATTTGCATACCATATATCTGAAAATGGTTTAATACCTAAAATATGTAAAGATACATACATATTATCATACAACTTAATAGCAAAAAATAAATAATCTAATTAAAAATGGGCAGAGAATCTGACTAGATATTTTTCTGAAGAAAACATACAGATAGTCAACAAGTACATGAAACATGCTTAATATCACTAATCATCATGGAAATGCAAATCAAAACCACAATGACAGTGTAGTGATTGTGGTGGTGGGGGAGTGGGTAGAGGTGGAAGAGGGTATAAGGGGGATAAATTAAAATGGAAAAAATACAATAAAAATAAACTATTTAAAAAACCTGCAATGATATATCATTTCATACCTTTAGAATGGCTATTTTAAAAAATACTAGAAATAACAAGTGTTGGTGAGAATGTGATGAAAAAGGAATTCTTGTGTACTGTTGGTGGGAATATAAATTGGTGCAGCCCCTTTGGAAAATGGTATAAAGCTTGCTAAAAAAAATAAATAAAAGTAGAAGTACCACATGATCCAGAAATCCCTGTTCTGGGTACTTATCTGAAGCAAATGAAAATGCAAACTCAGAAAGATGCATGCATTCCCAAGTTCATTGCAGGACTGTATACAATAGCTGAGATATGGAAACAACCTAGTGTATATCTATAGACTAATGGATAAATAAAGAAAATGTGGCATATATTTATAATGGAATACTTTCCAGTCATATAAAATATTGAAATCTTGCCATTCATGACAACATGGATGGATCTCAAAGGCATTATGCTAAGTGAAATAACTCAGACAAAGAAAGACAAATACCATATGATCTTCTTATAAGGAATCTAAAAGCAAAAACCAAAAAATAAAACCAAGCTTATAGATAGAGAGCAGATGGTTGGTTGCCAGACAAGGGCGGTGGTGTGTGGGAGAATTGGGTGCAGGGGTTCAAAAGGTAAAAAAAATTAAAACAGGAAAAGAACCTGGGTAGAAAGGTCATCCTGAGCAAAGTGTATAAATAACATCCCTTATCTAAGATAAGGCTGTCTGCCTTATCTTGGTTGTTGCTTCTTCATTGCAGTTATCACTACTTGTAACTGAGTATCCGCTGTTCCTGGAATTTGCCCTTCCTGGGGCAGCTCTGTGCTCTCATGTACCTCCAGCCCCTAAGATAGTGACTAACAGTGGTGCTCAGTGAGTAAGGGTTGAGTGAATGAAAGTGGATGGATGATTGGGTATAAGGATGGGTGAATAGATACAAAAGTATATTCAGTAAAGGCTGTCCAACCATTCTGTCAGAACTGAGGCACTCATTTCCCCAGCTTCCAGGAATTAAGATAAGTAAATAAACAAGAACAATAAAAAACAATCACTTCAGTGTTTGGAGGAGGAAAAACTGCCTTGAGGTCACCACATTCCAGGAGAGCCTCCCCTGCCTGGGCAGTGCCATCTCCTGAGCCCCAAATGTTGGCTTCCCATGGGGCACACACTCTCCTTGTTTCTACTTTTCTTGCTTAGCATAAAAGTGACCCCTCGAGTATTAATCTAGGTTCACATTTCGGGGAGCTGCTGTGGACAATTCTGTAGGAATCACCTGGAATCATGTGTTAATAGGATCCTCACAATCGTTCACCCTAACGAAATGAAACCAGCATAATTAATATTTAGAATGCAAACCTTTCTTTGCTTTAAGTTAGCAGGAAGGAGCTAGAAGCCCACACTCTTCTACTTGGTAGATTCTTCCAGAGTAATTCATTGCTGCAGTGCCTGAGCTTGCTGATCTACGATCATTTAAGGGTGTGAATGAAAGGAAGAATTTCCAATATTTTATTTCCTCTTAACACAGAGAACTATTTTATTCAGGCCTGCAAGTTATATTTGCAGAGCCTGAGGGAAAAGTGAATGAAGAGTCATATACCTACATCTAAATAATAGAAAGTTATCAATCAAACTAATAAACTTAAATAAAATATGTTATCGCTTCCTTCTTGAACATATATCCCAACATGACAACCTGAAAGTCCATGTTTGAACCGAGTACTTAGGACCCCTGGGTGGGCAGCCTGCTTCATTCTCTTTCCAGTCTAGTTCCGCACTGTGAGTGACCTTGAACACAAGCACATACCAAGGTTGGTTTGTACATTGGAGCTCTGTCCACATGTGTGAACAGCTACACATTGACCATTCGTCTGGGCTAGGGATGCCCACACTGGGGGTGCTGTCTGCTCTAGGGAAGACGCCAACATAGGCCCTGTACACAGGTGTTTGAGAGATGTTTGAGCAGGGAATTCCAGGGCCCTAGGTACACGTAGTAGAGTCCAGAGGACAGGATGGCGAAGCCTTTAGGTGACCATCTCCTCTTGGCCCCACAAGTCTTCAGCCAGGGGGAGAGGGCAGAGACAAGGGCCGATCAAATTGTGGTGGAACTGAGGGCACACCACTCAGACTGTCCACAGAGAAAGACCTGCAGTCAGTCCCGCAGCCGGGGCTGCTCTCAGCCCTTCCAGGAACAGTCTCACCTACAGACAGACAGACAGCCCCAGGCCATGTCCTTTCTTGAGGAGCCACATCCAGTGATGAATTAAGGTGGGAATATGTAGTCCTACCCTTTTGTTCCCATGGGGGAAAGCACTGATTTAAACTCCC
Organism: Anoura caudifer; assembly: GCA_004027475.1. Lineage (NCBI taxonomy): Eukaryota > Metazoa > Chordata > Mammalia > Chiroptera > Phyllostomidae > Anoura > Anoura caudifer. The sequence continues at coordinate 445,690 of PVKU01000093.1, read as the reverse complement.
AAGTGTCCCTTGTGCTCAGCCAAGGCTCTTGTGGAACTTGAATTATAATTTGGCAGCCCCTCTGCCCTGCCTTGCTTTCATTCCCTCACTTGCACAGGTGATGATCATGAGAGCTCGCCTTACAAATCTTTCTGTACTGAGCTCTGTCTCAGAGATTGTTTCCCAGAGGGCCCAGCCAGCCAGCCCAGCAGAGCCAGACCCCTTAAAGTCCAGAGACAGGTCGAGGGACTTTCTTGTCTGGACCTAACGTTGCTATGAGCCATGTACTTAGTCTTAAATAGCAGCATAAAGATGACCAGGTGAAGTGCTTAAATATTTGGACACCAGAAACTCACATCTCTGAGATCCAGATTTATAGATTTGGAATGCAGTTGATGAATTTGAATTTTGGACATATCCCAGATGATTCGGACGTGGTGGTTAGTCAGACTCAACCTGAGCGACTCTGCCCTGGACTTTCTGATGTCCAAAGCTACCAGGATGTAAAAGGAGTCAGGAACCTTTTTCCCTGTAATTCCTTGAGTCAGGGAGGAACATAACAGCTTACTGCTTAATACATGGTAGCAAGTAATGTCACAGGGAGAAAAAAGCAGTGCAGTAATTAGCAATACAAAAACACTTTGCATTGCCTGCTCCAGCAAGATTGAGGCGTTTCCCTCCCTTCTCTGTTAACATTTGCAAAGTTTCCACCCTGGTCCTACCTCTCAATTGTCTCTGCTTTTTTTTTTTCTCTATAGTACCCACCCTTCTCTGCAACATCCTATATTTTACTCATTTAATTCTTACTGCCCTCTTTACCGCTACAAGTTAAGCTTTATGAAGACATGAAGGGCAGTCAGTTTATCTGTGTCTGGAGTGGGCAGAAAGACAGGGATTTTTCTCTGATTTGTAATGGTATATTTTCAGAATCTGATGCAGTCTTTGACAGTAAGTGCTCAATAAGTGTGCTGAAGGAATGATTAAGTTTAATTCACAATGGATCATGGAAAAGAAGCAGGGAGGCACTCGACAATGTTCTCACCTTTCAAAGACACAGAACGAACGTGTTAAGACATCCCCCATCACAGTGAAAAGGGCGTTTCAGAACCAAACATTCTGAAGCACTCCAGGGAGGAACCCAGGGTTCTAAAGGAATCCTAGGGGATCTGCGCTTCCAGCGTTCACTCCGATGCTACTGCAGCAAACAGGACGAGAAATAGCCGGATACAAAAACACATATTTGATGAGAATCTGAACTTTAACGGCTGAAGTTTAACTGGTGAACCAAAGGGTCACCAGTTTGATTCCCAGTCAGGGCACATGCCGGGGTTGCGGGCCGGGTCCCCAGTATGGGATATGCAAGAGGCAACCACACATTGATGTTTCTCTCCCTCTCTTTCTCCTTCTCTTCTCCTCTCTCGAAAAATGAATACATAAAATATTTTTTAAAAATAAAAAATAAACAAAAGAAATGACAAGAGGCTAAGCCCTACAAGGCTGACTCAGGGACCATTACCAGACCCAAAGAAGCAACACAAACAACATAGACGTGAGTGAAAGCTGATCCAGAGAAAGTGAATAGACCTAGAAGAAAAATAACTGATTAAACACCATGGCCATGGGTTGTATCAATTCCTTGGTGAAGAAAGATTACAAATACTCTCTAATTCAATTTCTATATTGCTTTGTAGTCGGTTTAAAATAGATTCACACTAAAGTTAATCAGAGGCAGATGTAAACAGGGAGAAACGGCGAGCAGACGTTAAGATGTTTGGATTTTATTTTTTAGGCAGCTAACTGGTAACTACTGATTGATTATTCCTTATGTGTTTGACTGAATTTAGCCATTTTTCAAATAAGTGCTCCCTTGAACTAAACGCTTCATTTTTTTAAAAATTGTGGTAAAAAATACGAGATCTACCTTCTTAACAAAATTTGAGCTCACTGCACAGCACTAAGTATAAGCACAGAATTGCATAGGTCTTCCTTTTTTGTTTTTATTTAGTTCAAAATGATTTACAAAGTAATGGTGTTTAAAATATTAATTTAATTAGTCTTTCTCACAGGATGTTTACATATGAGGCATTTCAATATTATAATGCCTGTTAGTATAAGTAAGTGCTGCTGATTTTTTTTTTTTTTACATTTCCGTACTTCTTTTTACGTAGTGCTGCAACATTTGTGGATTTTGATAGCATTTTTTTTTTATTTATTTGGTTTTAGCTGCAAGCAAAAGTCCACATAAGAGATAAGAGTTGCTGAAGAGTTTAAAAGATTCAGTTCAAATTTGTTATCACAGATCAGTGATTTAGTGCTGATTCTCAGTGCTTCGCAGTGTCTATTGACTAGATACCCTTGTTTCAATGAGCTTGTTTTCTCTTCTGAGTGTTTGATGCCCATGTGGTAGTTATTTTTGAATATTTAGAATGCCCTCTCTTAATAGCATCAAGGAGCAGAGTCATATCTCTCTCCTACACTGTTCATTTCATTTTGGTTAAGAGCACAATGAAAACAACACTGAAATTATGTTCAAGGGAGAAAAATAAGAAAGAATGGCCCATTTTCAATAGAACAATAAAATTCTGTTCAGAAACCCCTCTGCAGGCTTCTCCTTACGTCCCATTGGACAGAACTTACAGCCTCTAGTAGCTGCAAAGAAGGTGGAAAACATCTGTTGTTTTCTCTTTCTTAAACTAGAGGAAGGCATGGCAAAAGAGGTTGAGGATGAATATTGGGTGAGCTATCTAATAATTTCTATCACAGAATTAGAGATAATAAGCACTGAAAAGTAATCAAATGAGTTGTTGAAGTGATACACTTCTGGACTGTCTCAGGTCCTTGGGGTTGAGGAGAGGATGATGCAGGAACAGAGACACCCAGTGAACAATAAGACAAAGCTGACATGAAAATAACTGTCCTTACAGTGTGATGGAGCCACTTCTGATCCCACCACACAACTTAATTTTGATTAAATTGTTTTTATTTACTTGGGATTTGAATTCCATAATTACAATTGAGTGTACTTAAGTAATTCTCCCAAAGTATCTTTTTAATTAATTCTCTTCTCTTGTGAGGAGGTGTTGTTAGGAAATTTAATTTTACTTAGGCTTCATTAGATACATAAAGAGCTGTGAGAATACTCTCATGAGAAAGGAGAAAAAAAGGAAGGAAAAGAAAAACTATTGCATAGTTTTTTCTGGCTGCCTAGAATGTGACAGCCCCTGTTACCTAGGTCATTTCACTTAATCCCACAAAAGCCTATCAGGAACAGGTAATACCATCCCAGTCGTAAAGGTGAGGAAACTGAGGCTTAGAAACATTAATTCCCCAAGAGCACATTAATAGTAAATAGCAAAGGAAGGGCTTGATCTCCTTTTCTGCTGTTATTTTAGACAGAAACCTTCTTGAGTTTACCTTCACATTCCTCATGCCCAGCAGTGTCTGGCTCCCAGAGAGCACTTAAATGTTTGTTCAATGAATGAGATTCAGTTCTGTCTGACTTGTTTATGCTGCGGCTATTTCTCAAGAATAATTTCCCTGAGTTGGGTTCTTCAGTTTTCTAAATCATTATGAAAAGTCAAAGTTTTAGATATTTGAGGAAGTCTAGTAAATTCAGAACCAGATTTCAATCATTTACTGTCAATTAATTTTAAGATAGTTACTTAAAAATCTCTTTGACTATTCATTTTTTTTCATTTTACAAATTATAACTAACATATATAATGCTTTCTATAGGCCAAGAATTCTTCTAAGCCTTTACAGAAATCAAGCAACTTAACAGTTTCAATACCACTATGAGATATATTGCCCTAGCTGGTATAACTCAGTGGATTGAGCATGGGCTTGCAAACCAAGAGGTTGCTGGTTCAATTCCCAGTCAAAGCACATGCTTGGGCTGCAGGCCAGGTCCCCAGTGGGGGGCTCATTGAAGGCAACCACACATTAATGTCTCTCACCCTCTCTTTCCCCTTCCCTTCCCCTCTCTCTAAAAAAATAAATAAGTAAACAATACCACTATGAAGTATATGGGGTTATTATCTCTATTTCACAAATGTGGAAACAGTGATTGCCACAAAAAAATGTTGCATAATAAGCCACCCAAATTCAATGGCTTAAACTGATAATAATATATTTTCTTGACTAGGTAAGTCAATTGGTAGGTCAACTGAGGAATAGGTTGGCTGGGATGGGCTGGGAGGCTCTGGGAATATTTTGGAAATGATGCAGGTGTAAGATATAAGCAATTAACAAGTGCTTCTCAAGCTTCTGCTTATGCCACATCTGTCAATATCTTATTGGCCAAAACAAGGTACATGGTCAGGTCCATAGTCAAGTGGTGGCAACATAAACTTCACTTTTAGGAGGGAGGTGGAGGACACTTAGTATTTCTAAACAACAAGAAACTTGAATTTCTAAACATCAAGAAACTTGGCAATGATCAAAAATAGCTAATAAGACTGAAGCCAGATATAAACTCAGGTTGTTTGTATCTTAATTTATTCTTAATACTATATTGTATTTTATTATGATTGGAGATTTTAAAAAATTGTCCATAACATATACTTAGGATTTGTGGACATCAAGTTAGATAAGACATGTAGGCTACTTAGCATAGCACCTGGCATATCATAAATAAAAAAAATAAATTTTATTTCAGATTTAGTTACTCCTCATATAGCTAGATAATAAAGTTTTATATATTCTTATAGAAATAAAACTGACACAAATTACCTAAATTGTGTTTGCATCTATTGTGAATCACCTAAATTGTGTTTGCATCTATTGTGAAACTAGGAAAGGATAGATATTGGCAGGTAGCAACTTGTTCGTCACTGAGGAGAGAATACAATTTCCCAGTAGAAAAGTTAAATGCTATTGAAGCCTCAGAAACTGGGTGAGAGTTTAAATGAGTTTCAACTTGTGATCCTTTCCTATTTATTTCACTAATATTTACCGTGTATTTAATCTGTTCATTACTGGGTATACTTCTGTGCATGTAATAATGAATAAGAAAATCTTTGGCTTCAAGAAGTGTATGATCTATTAAGTTTTAATTATTTCATACCGGATCTTTGGCTTGTGAAGCACACAGCTCTGCCATGCTCATCGGCCTCATGAGCACATTGATGAGTGGGAGATGCACAGGACCAGAGAGAGCTGTGTAACTGGTCCTGGGCTTAGGGAAGGCTTTCTGGATGTGGCAATAGTCAAAGACAGTCCTAAAGGACAAAAAGGATTTACCAAGACCAACGAGGCTGAGTTTGAGGACACAGAGAAGGAGGGAAGGATGTTTTGAGCCAGAAAATTACATATAAGAAGTGAAGAATTTAGAGAAAAATGGGAACATCAGGGAAGAGGAAGCACTTCAGTATGACTGGAGAATAGAGCAGCCCTGTCCAGATGGCAGCAGCTGACCCCAGGGCTGTTCTGTGCTGGTATGTGCAGACTGAAATGCAGCACATTAGGTTTTTCAAAGACTTGGTGGGAAAAAAAAGGAAAATGAAATATCTCAAAAATACTTTTAAATTGATTGCACATTCATAAGATAATATTTTTAATACACTGGGTTAAATAAAATTTATTAAAATGATTGGTATCTTTCTTTTGACTTTGTTGGTGTGATTAGTAGAGAATTTAAAGTTACATACATGATGGTATTTGTGTTTGTGTTGCATTTCTACTGGACACAACTGGTGTGGAGCACAAGGTGAAAAGTGACAAGGGTGAGGAGACAATGGTGGACAGGCTGTGAGCAGAGGAAGAAGGGAGGAGGGCACAGCTTTCTCTGTGCCACACCTTGTCACCGTGTCCTCTGAAGTAGGGGCGCTTGAGTCCAGAGTTTCACGCAATCACTAACAATTAGTCCTGAGGGAGAAGATTGAATTCTGACTCCCTTTGTCAGCTCTGCTTCCTCATCTTTATCTCATGATAAAATCTATTCCTTAAATTCACCACCCTTTTCTCGGTTATGCAGTGAATACATTCTTGGGCAAACAGAGGTGGGTAGGGAAAATGTTGTCCACTTGGGTGATAGCCTGACAAAAATGTCCCAATACATAGAAGTCTGTTCACATGATTACATGACTGTATACACATTTGTACATCATCTGGTCGTGTGTTGGTTGGACCAGGCTTTTTAAGTCATCAAATATGATTTAATCATGCTAAAGATGTAAAACCAAGTATCAACAAGGTTCAGTTTGACTTTTCCACTGAAACAAGCAGATAATCTAATAGCTAGTCTCATGCTCTAACCCTGGCCTCCTAACTGAAGACTATGTAAAACAGCTAATGTCACATGTCCAAAGAACTGGTAAATTTGCCTATACAGCGTGCAATTACGAGAAAATCTCTGCATTACAATTATGCCCTGAGATGACTTAAAATCCTATACTATATGCCCAATGTTAGGAAGTTATTGTAACAAGGATATACTACTGTCATTCCCCTCATCTTTCCTGCATTTGGTATTGAAATTAAAATCACACTTTCTATCCTGAAGGTTCTCAGAAAAATGACCCTATATGATTATTTCATATTATCCAATTTTAAGAGGAGCCCATACAAAATAATGTAAAAACATACCATGTGTTGATTTTTTGCTTGCTAATTATAATCATGAATCAAAATATTTTCTGTAAAAGTTTGTATAGTAGAACAATATTAATAACCAGCATGTTTATTGTTAACAGATTACTCCTCATATATCATAAAACACTGTAAGAGTTCTCAAAGTATGTATCAAATGTCCTTGATGCACTCATTTGGTAAAAAAATCTATGAAAACTTTTCAGAGAGTTGTGTGCTGAGCTTCGGTTGAGTTACATGTACTACTGCTTACTCACGTCTATGTTTGCGACCTCTATGCTGGTACGTGTACTTATCAAAGTGCCGAGACAAGACTTGGTGCTCAGTAAGGACCCTTTGAGTTGCATACGGGTAATTCAATATGCCATGCATCTAGAAACAGTTATTTCCCCCTAGCACTTGTTAAAACCAGAATAAATGTAATTGGTTTGTGACGATAAGACAGGTTAGCTCTACTTTTACCTTAAACCTGATGTTTTGTTAGAATTTTTAGGATACATCAAGGTTAAAATTTAGAAGAAGTATTATTGGTGACACTAGAAGTCCACTGTAGCACACAGAGAATTTTGAGCAGGAGAATTATGACAAATTTTTTCTCATATCCCCACTTAGCATTTGCACTCTGCCAATACTGAACATTAAGAGGTTTTTTATTTTATTTTTTTTAATTTTTTTTAAAGCTCAATTCTGTTGTCAGAATGTTTGGAAATTGGCTTGGATTGACAAAAATACTGCTGGCTGGCCTACTCTAAATTCCTTAACCCAGTCACACTTATCACCCAGAAATAGCAGAATAGATTTAATACATGGGTTTTTGAAGCATTTCTTCCAGACATAGCTGCTCAGTGGTGCTGTAGTAGCAAAGGAGATATGCAAGGAGAGAAGGGAGCCTTTCACAGCAAGGCAGAGAGAAAAAAGGAACAAGCTGATGGAGGTAATGGGTCAAAGCACCAGGGAAGAACCAACAGTTGAAAGAGAATTCCTCGTGGAGCAAACATGTGAAAATAGAACAATTGTATCCTGACACATGTAGAAAAGGAAAAATAATGAGGATGTATTTGGAAAAAAGTAAATGATAAATTCACATTTTCCTTATTTCTCTTTTGCTAACTCTTAAGGCAAAATCATTAGCAATAAATAGATTAAGGCATCATGGCTAGAAGAAACATACTATAAGCAGTTATTTGTATATAGTTATTAGTATATGTTCCAAAAGGAATGATTGGTTCTTTCAATTTTCTTTACCCCGTGTGCTCAGCTGAGGATTTGCTGTAAAGCCTTCAAAACATATAATTCGACAAACCAGTAAATGGATAAAGCCACTGTGCCTTGGGGCAGAGATGGGTGATAGTTCAGCCCTGTCCAAGGAATCCTCGTACTGATCACCAGCTGGAATTATTGTTTCCAAAACAGAACTGTATTTGCTTGGATGGGATAATACCCAGCGGCCTACACTCTCCCTGGTGAGGGAGAATGTGACATTCATCACAACTGAGGAGTAACCTTTTTTTCCCCACAGAACTAACACAGGTTTAATAGCTGGCGGCAGAATTACTGCCCTGTTCTTTGGAAAGACTAGTTTCTGTCACATTTCCACCTTTAGCTTGTCTATGGACTTTCAGGAGAACAAAATGGAAATAACCCGAGTATTAATGTCAGAGGATAACATTTGTTAGGCTAGATGCCACTCAGGTACCTTCTGGTCAAAGATTTGACCCCCAAAATCCTAGTTGACAGGATTTATCAAACAGCTAGTTTGTACTGTTAAAACAAAACAAAACAATGTGAAAACTAACTTAAGGAATTTATATTATCTAGACACAAGCATACATCTTAAAAGAAAATTTCACTTCTTTGAGGGAAGAACCATTATGCAAATATGAAGAGACTTGTATAAAAGCAAAAAAAAAAAAAAAGAGCTGAGACATCTTTAATATTAAATTCAGAATAGAACTAAACCATAATCATCAGTTTGTCACAAGACAGCTCCCTTCCACCTTCCTCCCAAATTGTCCAGGATATTTTTTTTTCTTTTAGACGACATCAGTTACACTAGTCATTGAATTCTGGAAATTCAGTACTAAATAAGTAATTACTACTGGCAAAATAATTTTTAAGTTAAATATTTTGCTTTTCATTCATTCAACTAACATTTGAGCATCAACCATACATTTCACACTCTGTTTAACACATGACAGTGACTGACTGCAAGATGTTCACGAGGTAGGGAGACACACAAGCTAACATGTAGTTACAGTGAATATAGTAACTTTGGTAACTGTTGGGGACCGATCTGTTTGGTTTCCAAGACTTATTAGCCCCACGAGAGCAGGCTCTGAAAGGGGTTAGTAAGTCTCCCTGGAAAACCAGGTAATGCAGGTGGCAGGCATGACCCAACTCTAACACCGAGGGTTCCTGTGGGAATCAGGCCTGGAATGTATATTTTATCCTTTGAAGCTTGCTCTGACACTAGTGATAAGCCCTGTCGATATAAACCAGATGTTTAAGTTCAAGGCATAAGGAGGAAACTCTTTGTCTCATGAAATACATCTTAAAGACCCTCTAGTGTCAGCATGACTAACAGACCCTGACCTATGACAAATCTCTGTGTCCCTTCAATTGTTATCTATAGATGATAATACCTATCTTTGAATGACTATAGCCTTTTGACATTGATTGATGAGCATGCAAGCATGCTGTACGCACCTACACATACCATTCTCAATTAAAGGCATTTGGGAGAAGAGCTTGGGGCATTCCCCACTAGAGAAAATCACCACCCCCTTTCCCACTGGAACAAGATTGTGTCAGGGATGATTTATTTCTCAACCACAGTGACTGGGAGAGCTCCACGGGATGGAGTACTTTCACAGGTAACAAAAGTGGGGATACGAAATTAGGAGACACTTGATTCAAAAAACAGAGATTGAAGGGATCAATGAAAACTTCCCTAGAGGAGACAATTTTTGAGCTGAAGATTAAATGGAGAGTAAGGGTTTAGAAATCAGAGTTCAAAGGAGGGATGATATTTCAAGATAATAGAGATAAGATACAGCCAAATGGGGCAGGACAATTCAAGGTTTTCAAGATTACTAAGACACAAGATGCAGGGTAATGCAGGCAGAGAGGTAAATCTGGAAAAAACATCAACAGCCAAGGTCAAGCCTTGGTCAAGAGTCCAAGGAGGGAAGGGTGTCAGGGTTCTGTGAATCCCCTGAAGTCATGTGGAAGTTGTTTTTCATTTATATGTGTTCTTTTTTTCCTAGGCAGAATATGGTTTTTATCAAAGTCTCAAAATGATAACTAAATGGTCAATATGTTTATGAAATGTTTTCAAACTATTAGCCATCGGAGAAATGCAAATTAAAACTATGAAGAGATACAACTATACTTTATCAACAGTGTGAGTTTTGACACTTATTTTTAAGAAAATATATTGTATTTTATTTATAAAGGTTATATGAGAGTCTATTTAGCTATAGTAAGAAATAAAATTAACTTTGCCATAGTTCACACAGTCTTTCAAAAGGAAATTTTCTCCAGATCTTGAACCCTATTTTACTAAATGTTCAATTGGATATTGGTTCAAGCCAACACTCAGACCAGAAAGTTATTAAGCAGACTAATACATGGGATTTTGTTTATGATTCTTAAAAATAAATATTAGATCATGACAACTGAGATCTCTGGAAGCTGAGGATGATTTATATGTTTGGAGGGAATGAACTCTGAATACCAAACATAATTCCTATATCTTCCATGAATTGGCATCTGAGATACATAATATAGAAAAAGTATCTTTGTGTTTCTGCATAGTTAAAGAATTTTTTTTTACTGAAACTTTACTGAAACATTGGACTCAGCACTAAAATCAAGCAAATGTTTCTCTTTCTCTCTCTCTCTCTTTTTAGTACAAAAGAAGAACTACTTTCTCTCTCTTCTATATAGATATCCAGATTCAGTTTTTCAACTTTTCTGTACATACAGAACTTTTGACCTGACTTTACTGCACTTTCCCAGGAAGAAAAAACTGTAGTGTGAGGAACCACATGATTATTATTTGCTTTTAAGTGAATAATGACAATCTGTTTCTATCTCGAAAATCTTGTGTGTGCATTCCGGACAAAATGCATTAATATGAAAAGCTAAATGAGATATAATTCTAGATAGATACATTTTCCCATGAACTATAATCCATAAATGCAGACATTTCCCATGGAAGAAACTCTATGTGTAGGCAAAGCAGAGGGAAAGCATTAAATCTATTGTTACTTTTTACATAATTTATACTATCAGTATTTGCACCACATTACTTCCTTTTCTATGTCACCACAACATTCCCCATTGTAATATTTATCACATCCTGTATTCACTTATGCAATGTATTGATATTTTGATATATTAATATTAATTTTGATATATTAATATATATAGCTCTGATAATTCATTTTGACCCCATGTGTCTTCTCCATTAAACTAGACTATTACATCTGTGTCCTCAAGGTCAAGTAAGAAAGCTGAGAGAAACAAACAAAGGAGGTTAAATTTCAAAGGGGGGCATTAAAAAAATCTTGGCATGGAATATCAAAATCTCAGGCCATGAGGATCTAAGACCATAACATCTAAAACCGCAGACAATAGATTTGAGACTACTTAAGGGAGAGCCACTTTTTCCATGCTTTCTTTCCTTTATCTGTGTAAACAAAGATTATTATCTCTGGACTAAAAATGAGAATTCATGGAGAAGCTAGACCTTAGAATTTTCTCTGTCATTGGAGGCTCCTTCTATGGGATGGATTTGGGGTAATGGAACACCAGATAGGATAAGAGCTTCACAAAAGAGAAGGCTTGTACTTTGCTTCTCTGGGTGGATCTGAGAAGGCAGCCAGCCTCTCAGCAGATTTATTACAAATGTGTAGTCAAGCATGGTGTCCAGGCCGGTTTATCAGGTAGGTTCATAGTCTCTGCCCATTCTAGGGCAGTCACGGGAGCATGCTGTACTCAGTATCGGAGAGTGAAGAGCATCTGGAACAAAGAGACATGGGACCAAGAGGCCTTAAAGGAGGGTCAAGAAGGAAGCATTAATAATCTGCCTCTACCCATCACCAAGACCAGGTGGGAGAGAATGCCTCACTAGGTGACAGTGTGGAGACAGGACAACCAAGGATCCATTATGTGACAACATCTCCCATCTTTTCACTGCTAACTCAAATATAATCCTAGGAAAAGACAAGGGAAAACCATAAAGGTTACTCTGAATCAGCCAAAATTAATGGAATTAACTAAGATTTAATTTATTTACATGGTAAAATAAGGTCCCAAGGAAGAAAGTAACCAGAATAACAGAAAAATTAGTAAAAGCTTTATTATTATTATTATTATTATTGTTGTTGTTGTTGTTGTTGTTATTATTCCCCAGGAAGCTTACAGTCTAAATTTCAGACCACTACATTGGCACCATTATATTTTTCCCCATTAGACTATAATCTCCAACCAAGAAAGACTTATTTTGGTTATTCTTATTGCCTTTCACTCCCTGGAATCTACTTCTTAGAAGAATAAGTGAGTGATGAACAGAGATTGAGAATTGAGAAACTGGCTGGTATGGTAGGTAGTACATATTTCTATACAACATCTCTTTTCTGTCATAATATTTTACATAACTTAGGTTTTGCTTTGTCTTCACATTTCTCAAAATATGTAGTGTTAACCTGGCACTTTGTCATGCCATTTTTGCTTAAAATTCTTAATGATAATAATACTACAAGCTGCTCTCCAATTAAAACAAAACCTTCTCTTCAGGAAATATTTCTATAGTCAATATTGTTCCGTTCCCTTATTCGCTGTGGTGAAAATATGAATATAAACTCAGAAAATTGTGTTTTATGTAATACTTCTTTACTGTTTCAACTTAAGTGGGAATACTGGAACTTTTGAGAAGTTTCTTTTGGCTCCCAAATGTCCATTCATTGGTGTATTGAAGGACTAGATTTCTCCTGTGCCTCCTTAGTGAGTAGCAAGGATTTGGCAAAGGAGACCACCTTGGATACACATTAAATGTAGGGTATGTTGTAGAGGAAGGTGAAGTGTACCCACATGCACCTAAAACAAGATACAGGGTAAATGGCCTCAGGATTCCTTGAAAAATAGGAAAAAAATAAATGACTTTGGAACAGCAAGTCATTTCACAAATACAATATAAATTTCTACATGCAGCACAGTAGTACTTGTAATTTTGTAGAACGCATCATTTGCCTCACAGTATTTCTCGATAGACAGAAATTCTCATCACAACTAAGAGAGGAAGCAGAGAAACATAATCAACTGTGGAGAAAATCCTTCTGCTTTTTGGAAGGAAAATTATCATTTCTGACTCATTATGGCTAATAAATAAGGGTGCGAATATCAGTGGGCTGAAAGTTAGGAAAGCCAAAATGGCTTGTTTCAATCAGTACTATTGAATCAATCCAAGTTCATCATATCCCGACCAGCATTAATGAAAAGTGTCAGAAATGGCTCATTGTGAAGAAGGCCAAATTCAAAATCTTCTCCCTCTCAAACCCAATCATGAGGAAGAATTTTTATCCCCCATAATGGGATTTTAGGGTCTGACTTGGGGATCAAACCATGAAAGGGTTGGTGAGGCGGTCAGGCGGACATCTGATGTACTCAGACCTCAACTACAGCAAGGCACAGTCTCCAGACGACCTGTGCTGGAAGAACTCCCTCGTGGAATCATACAGAGGTCTCGGCTGTCATTAGAAATGGGTACAGCAGAGGATTGCCAAATGGGGAATATTCTTTTGTATCTAATGAAGGAGAAGAAAGCAATATATGCTATCAGCTAGAGATTTTTTTTAAGTGGGCAGTTAGATTATTTTAAGAAACCTAATTTGTCTATTGGCCCACCTACCCCTAAGCTGCTTTCCAGGTTCTAATATCTAAATCGTCCCATTGTAGTTCTTCCTAAACACAATTTACATAATGGATACATTTTTGGTCCTTTAAACGTTCCTGGACTTTCCAAGTACTACTCAAGATCAATTTTCATACCTGTTCCAGGTATTCGCTGAGGACCTGCGGTCAGCTCCTCTCCACATGCAGCTGCCTGCTGCTGGGCATCTGAATATGATTTTCTATTTCCTGGATTTACTGATCTGTTTGGACCCTCTTGGCTTTCTGCAACTATTCCTCATGCTTTGTACACTCCTTTGGGTTTGTCATTCAATAAATCATTGTTGACAAGCCCACTGTGCTCTGGGCACGAAGTCGGGTGCGGTGCCCCCACGGATATGTTAGCACACCATCCTGGTCTCCAGAAGACCTTTCCAGCCAGGCAAAAGGAGTGGAATTTGAACATTTGCGCCTTAAACTTCCAGGCCTTCTATGATATTCTGTCTTTCCCTGCGTTCCTTTTGCCTGTTAAGGTACTGCTTGTCATCTGGCCCAACTTCACATGCCTGGTATGCCAGGAAATCTTTTTAGAAGAGTTTAACATTGCAAGACTTCTGTCTCCTGTGACCACTCTAATAGTATTTGTCATATACATAGTGTATAGTAGTTTGGGGCCACATCTCATTTCCTATAATAGAAAGTGACCTATTGTGTTTGTGGTTTGTGACTAGTGGGTTTGTCCGACTTTTTACAACAAATTTAATTTCCTCTGCAGTAGTGTTCCTTCTAACTGCAGCTGTAGGAGAAATACAGTTGCATGTGAAATCCAGTTTAGAAAGTGAATTGTGGGACATAAACTTGGAGAGTGGTTGGGTTTAGAGGCTACGTGGTGTAGGTGTCAAGGCCATTGAAATGGTTGCCAGGGACTTGGATTGAAACAGTGCTTCTGCTGATAATTAGCTGCATGATTTTGACAAACTCCATGTTCCTGGGATGGCCTCAATTTTTTAATTCACACAGTAGTCATTTTTCATTTTTTTACATGCCAGGCACTATTCTAGGTACTTAAGTCAAAAGAAGTATAATGCCCTGTATCTCTGAACTAAAGGAGCTTAAAAACCAACAAATACATAACAATATGCACTTCCATCACCATAAAGTAAGTCACAAGCGTCTGCAGTGCTTTGTGTGAAGCAGAGGGGCAATAGAGGGAAGGCAGTGGTGGCTTTGCCTGCAGGTGGTGGAGGCTTTACATAGAAGATTTGCACATGTTCTGGACATTTTCTTGATGAGCAAAAGGTGTACTGGTAGCACCTAATGCCGTGAGAGCAGCACGTATAAATCCCGAATGGGAAGAAACTGAATGGGCCGACTAGTGACTGCATGTTCTTTAGAATTGTGTGAGCCATAGATATGGTGGGAGAGGATCCAAAATGGGCCGCAGGAGCCCAGTGACGGAAACTTCATGTCTTGCTAAGAAGTGTGGAGATTTTCTTGCATATCATTGGATTTCCAATGGTGCTTTTTGGAGTAAGAACTAACATTTTTTAGAGGACCTCCAGGACCACTAATAATACAGGGATGGGAGGCAGAGGAAAGGCAGGGCTAGAAGTTAAGTTGGTCTTTTACTTCAACCATTTTAGCTCCTCTTTATATCTGTTTTTATTTGGGGGTTCTGCAGAAGATTGTGCCTGAGAATCAATCATTTTTCTAAAAATTAAAAGGTTGACAAAGCTCTGCAATAAAATATGGAGCCCAATGGCTGGAGTCTAAGGTTGGATTGAGATTTGATGTGTCCTACAGAAGGAGCCTTAGAGTAGCGTGAAACTCTGCAGCATGAAACTTGAGCCTGCAGAGACTTGGGCAGGCACATCCATGGCTGTTGCAGGCTCCTGGGAGAGAGATGATGAGGGCCAGAGAAAAAGTAGTGCCGGGGCAGTGGCCAGGAAGAGAACAGTGGACTGTACAGAAACTGAAGTGGTAGTAAAATGGAGTTGGACTGGATAATCACTACTTTTCAACATGGTGATAGACTCTTCTCAGACTCACAGCTGCTTTCAGCATTTGTTCTTCCTCTGTTCAGCCATATTCACACACCATTTATTTCTCTCTACTGCTGACAATGCCCTCCTCTCAGCAGTGTGGCTCTGCAATTGTTACTATATATACACAGCTGAAATGTGGTTCAGAGAGAGGTGGGAAGTCCGGCTGATTTTTATTCACCAGCCTATATCAGTTTGCTCACTAAAGAACTCCAGTTCTTACAACATTGATATCAAAGAAGTTACCAGGTGTCTTCCTTGCAAAACCCATATTAATGCTGGTTTCTGTGACTATAACTGAATCTCCAGCCTGCAGATATGAAACAATCATTTAATTGATCTTACAGAGATCTTTCTGGGCTCTCAAAGTCTCTATTTGATACTTTTCTACTTTTCAGTCTGTGTGAATAATGTATATTTTTTGCTGATACATTTGAACTACAATTTGAAGACTATTTTCATAAATTTATTCAAAACATGAAATTATTTCTTTAGGATGTGTTTCTCTCCTAAAAAAAAAAAACTACTAAAAATTCTGATTAAGTGGATAACTGGTGAGCTACATTCTGTCTCATTTATTACTATTCATAAAATATTTGAGGTTATAATGAGAGATATTACATTTAGACACTTCAGAGTTAAATATTCTTGGTTATGAACATGAATACAACTTGATTGGGTGCAGAATTCTTAGACCACAAATGTTTTCCTCCAGTGTTCTTCAGACTGTGATGCATTTTCTTCTTGAATTCAGCATTGATGAAAAGTGTGCAATCAACTAGATTATTGCATCACTTTCATCTACCTAGATGCAGTGTTTTTTCCTTATAACTCTCAGAAACAATAAAAGATGGAAAGATAGGATAGGTCTCCATGCTAGCCTGTTTCACTTGCTTTGTGCTGTGCATGCTGAGCAGTTTTGATGTATAGACTAGCGTATTTTGGCTTTAACAATCATTTCTGTTTAACTTGCTCTGGTTTTCTCTTTGGGCATGGCCATCAGCCATACAAAGTATTATTTTATTGCCCTTCACAAGTGAGTTGTTTTTTTTTTTTTTTTTTTTTTTTTTTTTTTTTTTTTTTTTTTTTTTTTTTTTTTTTTTTTTTTTTTTTTTTTTTTTTAGTAAACTGAAGGTTTGTGGCTACCCTATGTGGAACAATTCTGTCGGCACCACATTTCCTACAGCGTTTGCTCACTTTGTGTTTCGGTGTTACATTTTGGTAATGTTCATCATATTTCAAATATTTCCATTACTATTATATTTGTATGGTGATTTGTGGTCAGTGATCTTTGGTGTTACTATTGTAGTTGTTTGGGGACACCACAAGCCATGGCCATATAAGACAACAAACTTAGTCAATAAATGTTTGTGTGTTCTGGCTCCACCGACTGACTGCTTCCTCTCCTCAGGCCTCTCTATTCCCTGAGACACAGAATGTTGAAATTAGTTTAATGAATAACCATGAAAAGGCTTTTAAGTGAAAGGAAGAGTCACACATCTCTCACTTTGAATCAAAAGCTGGAAGTGATTAAGCTTAGTGACAAAGGTATGCCAAAAGCTGAGAGAGGCTGAAAATTAGGTCTCTTGAGTCAAACAGTTAACCTAATTGTGATGCAAAGGAAAAGTTCTTGAAGGAAATTAAAAGGGCTACTCCAGTGATCAAACACCCCAATGATAAGAAAATATCATTATGCTGATAGAGAAAGTTTTAGTGGACTGAATAGAAGAGAAAGCTAGCCATTACACTCTTTTATGCTAAATCCTAATCCAGAGAAAGGCCTTCACTCTCTTCAATTCTAAGGAGGCTGAGAGAGGTGAAGAAGCTGCAGAAGAAAAGTTTAAAGCTAGCAGAAGTTGGTTCACGGGGTTTAAGGAAAGAAGCCATCTGCATAACAAAAGTTCAAGATGAAGCAGCAAGTGCTGATGATGAAGCTGCAGGAAGTTACCCAGAAGCTCTAAGATAATTAAAGAAGGTGGCTACAGTAAGCAACAGATTTTCAGTGTAGATGAAACAGTCTTATACTGGAAGAAGATGCTATTTAGGACTTTCATGGCTAGAGAGAAAAAGTCTGGGCCCAGCTTCAAAGTTTCAAAGGACAAGCTGATTCTCTTGTTAGGGACTAATGCAGCTGGTGCCTTTAAGTTGAAGCTAGTGCTCATTTACCCCTCTGGGCTCTAGAGAATTACACTAAATCTATTCTGTCTCTGCTCCATAAGTAGAACAACAAAGTCTGCAGGGCAGCACAACTATTTACAACATGGTTTACTGAATACTTTGAGCGCACTCTGAGAGCTACTGCTCAGAAAAAAAGATTTCTTTCAAAACATTACTTCTCATGGCAATGAACCTGGTCAGTCAAGAACTCTGATGAATTAATGTTGTTTTCATGCCTTCTAACACACCACACATTCTGCAGGCCATGAATCAAGGACTAATTATTTATCTATGAGTCTCATTATTTAAGAAATACATTTCATAAGACTATAGCCACCATAGATTGTAATTCCTTTAGTGGATGTTAGAAGAGTAAATTGAAAACCTTCCAGAAAGGATTCACCATTCTAGATGCCATTAAAAACATTTGTGGTTAATGGTAAGGGGGCAAAATAGGAACACTGACAGGAGTTTGGAAGAAGTTAATTACAACCCTCATGGGTGATTTTGAGGGGCTGAAGACTTCAGTGGAGGAAGTAACTGTAGATGTGGTAGAAATAACAAAAGTAGAATTAGAAGTGGACCTTGAAGACATGACTGACATGCTGCAATGTCATGATAAAACTGCAATGATAAAGTGTAGCTTTTTACTGAAGAGCAAGGAAAGTGGTTTCTTGAGAGGAAATCTACCCCTGATGAAGATGCTGTGAAGATTGTTGAAAATGACAACAAAGGACTTAGAATATTGCATAAACCCAGTTGATAAAGCAGTGGCCATGTCTGAGAGGATTGACTCTTATTTTTTTAAAAAAGTTCTACTGTAGGAAAAATGTTATCAAACAGCTTCACATACTACAGAGAAATTAGTTGTCAAAGAAGAGTTAATGGATGAAGCAAACTTTACCATTGTCTAATTTTAAGAAATTGCAGATACTTTAACCTGCAGCAACCACTACCCTGATTAGTAAGCAGCTATCAGCACTGGTGCAAGAAATTCCATCAGCAAAAAAGATTATGACTCACAGAAGGCTTAGATGATGACCAGCATTTTTTTAAGCAATAAGATATATTTTTTAATTAAGCTATATAATTTTTTTAAACATAATGTTTTTTAAAAATACTTAATAGAGCCCTGGCTCGTGTAGCTCAGTGGGTTGAGCATGGACCTGTGGACCAAAGGATCGCGGTTCGATTCCCAGTTAGGGCACATGCCTGGGTTGCAGGCCAGTTCCCAGCAGGGGATGCGCAAGAGGCAACCACACATTGATATTTCTCCCTCTCTCCTTCCCTTCCCCTCTAAAGATAAAATAAATAAAATCTTTAAAAATACTTAATAGACTAAAGCTTTGTGTAAATGTAACAATTATACGCACTGGGAAACCAAACAATTTGTGTGACTTGCTATATTGTGATATTCTTTTTATTGCAGTGGCCTGGAACTGAACCCACAGTACCTCTGAAGACATGCCTGTATTTCTTTTCTCCACTGCTTTCATATTCTCACAGCTTTCTTCATTTCTGCATCCACATGAAGCTTCTTAACCTACGTTGTTCATCACAGAATTAGATTTCTAGTGCACCATTTCATTCATTATTTCCTCCATTTGCTGATTTTACTTCTTGATATTGCATTTTTACTTATTTTCTTTTTCTTGACATTTTCTACTTTCCTATCTTTACTTCCATTTCTCCTCATCCTTTATTTTGTTAGTTTGGATTCATGTTCATGTTAAATGTTTTCTAAAATTTCCTTTGCTTTTTTTATAATATATATATTTTAAAACAAGGTCTTTCTCTTTGTACATTTAAAGCCATGCTCCCCTTTTGGATACTTGCAGTCCATTATATTTTGTTCATTTAAAAATTCTTAGAGAGAAAAGCCTATTCTTGTGTAGTGTTTGGAAATAGGATGCATAGAATATCTCAGACACTTGATCTATCCACTTATTTTAAATAGAACCCATCCATCCACCTTTCACCTTTGAATCATGTGTCTGTGTAGATGCACATTTCAGAGGCTAACTTCTAGTGTGGACCAGTTTTCTCTATTGTCAGGATCCAGACTGTACCATAAAATTAAACAAAGACTGTTAATCCTGTTCATAAAAGTGTAATGTTATATTAAACTAATTAAAGTAAACCATATTAAAGCAAATGATAAGTGTTATATGGAAATTATAAGTTACTAATTGTCTGTTGTTGGATCAGTTAATTAACCTTTATAAACCATGGTTTTCTTTTCTCAAAAATTGGGATAATAATCCTTATGCTGAAGGCCAGTTGAGCTAATTGAATGAGATCATATTTGTAAAGCATTTATCACAGAATCTGGTACAGAATGTGCATTAAACAATCATTAGTTTTTTATTATACATGTTATCAATATTTTATACTATTAAGTTGGTGACTTACAAGAAGGTCATAGATCTCAACATAAACCCCCTCTTGAATTTTATAATTATAAGGATATCTACATTAAATCCAGTTAGATAGAACTATAATGAACATTCTTACTACATCCATTTCACATGAGAAACTAGTACTGATGGGGATAACAGAAAATGCAAGAGGTATTTCTGCAATAAACCCAGAGAGCACAACAGCATGTTAAAATACACAAAGTCATTCAGAAGAATTTAATAGTATATTTTAATATATTGGTTCAAGATAATAATTTCCCACATAACCTAAAAATAGGAGAAAGTGTGCCTATATCCACTTTCACTAAAATGTCTACTACATAGGAGATCAGGTCTGATGCATATTTTATATTCAGAGTGACACATAATAGTATTTTCAAGTCCCATTAGTTGTTAGGTTATAAGTCATATCTGCATTTACTCTGTGGAGAGTGAAATGAGGTTTTAATGACATATTGAATTGTGTTGTAAATCTTCCAATGAAATCACAGTTAATTTATAATATTGGTTGATTTAGCAATTTGAATGAATATGTTTGTATATCACCCCAATTTTATGGGATAAGTCTGCACATAAATTTAAACTTCAGTGATTTTCCTTGAGACTTAATAGGCTACTTGGCTGGAAAAGATTCTTATAGGATACACAATGAGTTAATGCCCTAGTTTCTCATGACCATGGAAAGAGTACAATTCTGGTCCAATTTCATGACATTCCATGACACACTCATATGGGCAGTAAAGCTTATAATCTATTTCAATGTTATTCACTTTTGATTCCAACTCATCTGATACATGTAAGCAAAACTTGAAGGATCTATTTGTCATAAAAAAAAAGTCACACTCAAATATGTAAAATAAATGAAAGAACTGCTTTGATGACCACTGGGAAGATAATTTCAGAATTGTGTCCCCGTGTCTCACCCAGAAGGTCCTGAGAGTGCTCTTCACAGCAATTTGAATACATATTCACAGGCTTCTTCATGAAACATGCACCAGAGAAAATCACTTACAGTTACTTCCAACCTACCATTCTATTTTTCTGGAGTAATTTCAGCTAGTATTTACCTGTATCTACTATAGGAAATATACTTTACTTACTCTATAATAACACAAATTCTCATGTATTATTTTCTTTTTATTAAAAAATCAGAAGATTATATGTCATTGCTAGACATGGAGTTTTATTCATCTTATTATTTATTTCCTTAAGCAGTTCCTACAGTTTTTAAATTCTATTTCTGATGATTCAATTTCCCTTCATAAGCAATTTACACTAGTTTAGTTTATTAAGTAACTTCCACACTGAAAAACCCATTAAACTGTTAGGTGGCCATTTAGTTTCACTTCCAAATGTTCTTTGTAGCATGAAGGCACATTTTACTTGAGACTTGTCAGATTTCACCCCAGGACTGAAGTGCGGGTGTCCAGATTGCAGCCCATCACCTGCAGCGGGCACTGATCATACTGTAAACTATGGACCAACAAAAGGGCAGCCCAAAAGCCTCACTCTGTGGTTTTGATTTTAATGGCCTATTAAGAAAATAGGGAGCTCTGTCCAATGCCTAGCTCCATAGGATTTGGAATGCATATAGGTTCCTGTTTGATTTAAGCATGTCATGCACCACTCAAATGTTCTTTGGCATAGCTCCAGAATATGCTAGTAACTCTTTTAAAAAGGCAACTGAATTTAGAGTGCAATCTTAGTTGAATATCTTACAATGAAATTTCTTAGATCAATCAAATGCCAATATTCAATGGAGAGATAGACATCCTTTCAGCTGCAGGGTACCAGAAGAGGGATGGAGGAGGACCTCAGAATCAATGGAACAAGGAACAGTGCTTCAGAGGGAACCAGTAGTGATGATGCTGCTAAAAATGAAGTCAAATAGCAGTCCTAGGTACCTAGAAGAAGCATGTAAAAAAATCACAGCAAAGGAAAGAGTATAAATTTGTGTTCCAAGTAACAAAACTAGGTAGGAGCTAAAAGTAAAAAACTGAGACTGTCACTCACATCCTTAATTGTCTTCAGATTATGAGTATTAATCTGAGGGAAAAGGACTACACTATGTTAATCTATATTTAACACATAGATATGCTTATCTACATACCAATATCATTGCAATATTTTTCAGAGAAAATAGGTTGTACTGGTTAGGCAACATGTAAAGTCAACTTATGCTTCTGAAAAGATGGAACAAATATACTTCTTCCTATTCTTTCTAGGTACAACCCTAAACACTGGATGTTATATATATAACAAACATAAGGCTCTAAAATATGCAGAGAAAAAAAGCAGAACGGCTAGGCACTGTAAGACCCAAACAACATGGTGTGAGTTCCCTGGCGGTTGGCTTTGTGCTTCAAAGTCTCCAGACTTGGAGCTGGAAATGTGGAAAATTCATCGGGTACAGACAGAAATAGCGCCAAGAAAAGCTTACTCATTTAGCAAAGATCTTTATTTCTAGAGAGAGTGGAATGCAGGGATAAAGAGAGGGAGAGAAACATCAATTTAAGAGAGAAACATTGGTTGGTTGTTTCTTGTACACGCCCCAACCAGGGACCAAACCTGCAACCTAGGCATGTGCCCTGACTGGGAATCAAACCAGTGACCTTTGGGTTTGTGGGATGATGCCTAACCAATTGAGCTATACTGTTCTGGGTGACAGGAAACTTTTTAACAATAACCACTTCACTGTAGCCAAATATCACAGAAAAATATGTGCCCTCACTCTTACCCATGCCAGCAAAGGCTGAGTAGGAAGCCTAGTCATCTATCTTCATCTCATTGTAACAAAGTACTCCAAGCTTGATCCTGTGGTGGAGTCAAGAAAGGGCCAGTAGGGAGCTATGAATTTTGTATCCACAGGTGGTCATAAGCCTCCTCATCCCCATCAGTGAAGATCAGATGGCAAATGTGTTACAGTAACATGGCACCCCTCCCCTTCCTTGCTGGTCTGTGTCAGAGGACCAGGGGAATCGGGACCCTAACCACTGCCCAGCAATAATAAGGTCACATCCTCTCTAGTGTCAGTGCAGTTCACCTGGGGAGCACTAAAGCTGTCCTGCTCCTGCCTCTCCAGTCAGGGGGTATCAGGCCCCGTGGGAGCAATAGTTCCCACTCCTGTCTACAAGTAGCTAGGCACCCCTCTCCTTCTCAGATGTTAGCAGGGGATGAGTGGGAAACTTTCACCAAATCCGGCAGTAACAGGCATTGTGTCCCCTCTTCTCTTGTCACTGGTGTCAAAGAAATATTAGGCTTAAATAAGTTCCAGAGTCTTACACTACATAAAACAAATATCCAGTTTTCACAGAAAATCTCATCATACCAAGAAGCAGGAAAATTTCAATTTGAATGAAAAGTGATAACCCCCACACTATAATACTAAGATGACAGAGGTGTTAGAATTATCTGGGAAAAAGTCAGAACAGTCGTAAAAATTCTTAATTGAGCAATTACAAAATGCTTGAAGCAAATGAAAAAATAGAAAGCCTCCGCAAAGAGAGAAAAGCCAAAGGAAGAATCAAATTGAAGTTTTGGAAATAAAAATTTACAATACTAGAATAAAATCCAGTGGATAGTATCAAAAATAGAATGGAGGGGACAGAGGAAAGAATCAGTGACTCTGAAAATAGGCTAATAGAAATTACCCGGTCTAACACTTCTTTTATCAGATGTCTGGATGGAGAGGACAAGAAGGCTGAAAATTATTTGAAGAAATGATGGCTAGAATCACCCCCAATTCAGCAAGAGACTTAAGCCTTCTCATACAAGAGGCTGGGCACACACCAAACAGGACAACACAAAGACATACATGCCAAGACATGCATCACTGTCAAATTTGAAAAACTAAAGACAAAGAACATATCTTGGAAGCAAAAAGAGGGGAAAAAAATCTTACTTATAAGAAATCCAATGAGAATGCAAGTAGATTGCTCATGAGAAATCATGGAGGCCAGAAGGATGTGGCACTTGCTGACAGCAGAGAACTTTCAAACCAGAATTCTGTAGTCAAGGAAAGTGTTCTTCAGGAATGAACAGAAATTAAGACATTCTCATATGCAGAGAGACTAAGAAAATTTGTCACCAGCAGAACTATTCCAAAACAATGGCTAAAGAAAGTTTTCTAAACAGAGAGGACACGATAAAAGAAGAATCTGGAGACTACATGAAGTAAGAAAGAACAGGATAAAAGCAAAAATATCTGTAGTTGTAAAAGAAAATTTAAGAGGAGAAGGAAATTCTAAGTTATGTTTAATGCTAGCAGAAAAAAATTAACATTCTCTTTAGAACAGTGTGTGGTTCTAAACAAATGAAGAAAGACATTTAAGACAATTATAAATGGAAGAGAATAAACAGCCCTAAAGGAAAATACAGTTTCTACATTTCATTCAAACTGATAAAATTTTAACACCCATAGACAGGGACAAATTATGCACATGTAACATAATACTTAGAGCAATTACTACAGAAACAATACCAAAAATTCACTCAAAAATAGGAAAAAGGACTCATGGACATGGACAAGGGTGTGGTGATTGCTGGGGGGAGGAGGTGTAAAGCAGTTAATGATAATGGGAAAAATATAATAAAGCTTAGCAAATACTCCAGACAAAATCAACATGTAATTCTAAAAACTTTTATAATATCCACAGGAAGGCAGGAACAAAAAACAGAAAAGTGAAAAGCAGAGAGAACACATGACAAAGTATATTGGCAGATTTAAATTCTAACATA
Source organism: Anoura caudifer (assembly GCA_004027475.1). Taxonomy (NCBI): domain Eukaryota; kingdom Metazoa; phylum Chordata; class Mammalia; order Chiroptera; family Phyllostomidae; genus Anoura; species Anoura caudifer. The sequence continues at coordinate 420,873 of PVKU01000093.1, read as the reverse complement.
ATAATTGAATATAAATAGTCTAAATCCATCAATTAAAAGACAAAGATTGGCAGAGTGGATTGAAAACATGACCCAAATAGGTACTATCTAGAAAAGACTTACTGTGAATACAACGGCATAGGGAGTTTAAAAGCAAAAGAAGGGGAAAGTATCCTATTCAAACATCGGTCAAAAGAAAGCAGCAGTATCTACATTAATAATATCAAGTAAACTAGGCTTCCAAGCACATAAAGTTACCAGAGATAAAACCCTGCATAATGATTACAGGCTCACTCCACCAAAAAGGCACAGTAATCTTTTATGTACGGAACCAAACCATAGAGCTGCAACATATGTGAAGCAAAAACGGATAAAACTGAAAGAAGAAATAGTCAAATCTACAAGTGAAGTAGTATTATTTCAACATCCTTCCCTCAACAATGATAGAAATATGTAGGAAATTAACAAGTACATATAAGAACCTAACACCATCATATAATAGACATTTATAGAACATCTACTCAATAAGAGCAGAATATACATTTTCTGAGAACTCATGAAGCATATACAAAGATAGAACATATCCCAGACCATTTCATTTTCTTTTAAAATTATTATATTGTTGTTCAAGTACAGTTGTCTGCATTTACCTCCCCCACTACTTCCCCCACCCTAGCCATTTTTAAAAACTCAAAAAAGTTTAAAAGGATTTAAATCATTCAAAATGTGTTCTCTGTCTACAATGAAGTCGAATTATATAGCAATAATCAAAAAGGTATGTTGAGAAAAATCTGCAAATACTTGGAAACTAAACAATGCACTTCTAAATAATCCATCTGTGAAGGAGGATGTCTCAAGGGAAATCACAAAATACATCAAACTGAATAGAAGATAAAAGTACAATACATCAAAATCCGTGGGATGCAACTAAAGTAATATTGACAAATTTATAGCACTAAATACCTGCAGTGCAACAGAATAGACAACACAGATAGAGACCCACTCAAATACAGCTGACCAAATATTTGATGAATGCACAGATAAAATTTAATTGAGGAAGAATAGCTTTTTGAAAAATAGGGCTAGAACCATTGCTTATCCATAAGCAAGAACTGAACCTTCAACCTCCTATGTTACACAAAAATTAACATGGATCATAAACTTAACTTTCATAAAGTTAAGTTTTACAAGGTAACACATAAGAAAATTTTCAGGTTCTATTGACACAAAAATAGTTCTTGGACTTGACATGGAAAGTATAATAAGCTATAAAAAGGAAGTTCATAAACTTTTGAAAAATCAGTTGGGTGCAATTCTGTGGGTCTCTTTCTGGGTTTGCTATTCTGTGTCATTGATCTGTGTCTCATTGTCTCTGACAATGCCATACAATCTTGTTTAATTAGCTGTATAATAAGTCTTGAAATTGGGTAGTCTGATTCCTCCCAATTCATTCTTTTTTTTTCCAAAAAAAAATGTATTGTTCTATGAAAGACCCTGTTAAGAGAATGAAAATACAAGCTAAAGACTGAGAGATAATATTTATAAAGGACAAATATCTAGAATATATCATTTTCTAATCTCATCAGTAAAAGTCAAACAATCTAATTAGAAAATGAACAGAAGACATGATAAGATATATTCTTAAAGATAATATACAGATGATCAATAAGGACATGAAAAGATGTTCACATCATCAGCCATTGGGGAAAGGAGAACTTGAATTCTCACTACACCTATCAGAATGGCTAAAGTCAAAAATAGTGATGGAACCAAATACTAGTAAGGATGTATAGAAACTGAATTACACTGTTAGTGGGAATGTAAATGTACATTCTCTGGAAAACAATTCGGAAATTTATTTTATTCTATTTTTATTGTTAACACTATTACAGATGTCCCCATTTTCCTGCCCTCTGTCCACCCCCACCCAGCCCCCACCCTTCCCCAGTCAACACCACAGTGTTGTCCGTGTCTATGGGTTATGTATATATGTTCTTGGATAACCCCTTCCCCTTCTTTCATTCAGTCCCCTCCTTCCTCCTCCCCTCTGATAGCTATTCATCTGTTTCATGTATTTATGTCTCTCTATTTTGCTTGTCAGTTTATTTTTGTTAATTACATTCCATGTAAGAGATCATATGGTATTTGTCTTTCTCTGACTGGCTTATTTCACTTGGAAGGAAAATCTTCATGTCCACCCACACTACTGCAAAAGGTAAAAGTTCCTTCTTTTTATGACTACATAGCATTCCATTACGTAAATGTACTATAGCTTTTTTATCCATTTACATCTTCTTAGTAAACCAAATGCACAACTACCATGTGACTTAACAATTACACTCTTGGGCATTTATCCCAGAGAATTTAAGATTTATGTTCACACAAAAACCTTTACCCAAATGTTCACTACAGTTTTCTTTGTAATAGTCCAAACTGGAGGCAATTCAGATATCCTTCAGCAGGGGAAAGTTTTAACAAACTATGGTACATCCATATGTGATACTACTTAGCAACAGACAAACAACAGCAACAGACTGATTAACACATATAACAATATGGATAAATCTCCAGAGACTTATTCTGAGTGAAAAGAACCAATCCCAAACAAGTTATATAGTGTATGATGTATGATTCCATTTATATAAAGTTCTTAAAATGACAAAACTATAAAAATAGAAATAGTTTACTGATTCCCAGTTGGTTAAAGATGGGGATGGGATGTAACAGGCTGTGGCTATAAATAGGCAAGATGAATGAAACCTGTGGTTATGGGATCATTCTGTATTTAGACAACATCAATGTCAATGTCAATATCCTAGTTATGATGTCATACTATGGTTTTATAAGACCTTACCATTCAGTACCAGCAAAGAGTACACAATATCTTTGCATTATTTCTTACAACTTTATGTGAATCTACAATCATCTCAAAAACTAATTTAAAAAAGCTCAGTAGTCACCAGCTACATGCCGTAAATATATTACATGCATAATTAGTTACTGATTTAAGAAAACACTTTTGAAATTAAAAAAGTAACATAGTTTAGAAAACTTTATATCTCTTTCATATATTAGATGCTTTAAAGTAAGTTTGTGAAAATATTCCTCCTCCTTCCCACACACCAAAAAAATGTGATGATAGACTGAGAACAGACTGCAGATAACAAGCCAATTTCCATTCTTTTGTTTTATACATAAAATTTAAAACTAAAGTATTGCCAAACAACTGAAGCCAATCTGGTCTTCAAAGCTCCGATGTCATTTTTAGTAGATAATGACAGACCCCCAAAATGTTTGAAAAAAGGATTAGCTTCTCCCTCAAAACCTTATTACCAAGTATAATACAAGCAAATGTCACAGAAACCCCAAGTAAAAACATTGTTTTAAGGATCTCATGTTATATGACATAACATAATAAAAAATTAATGATCTTAATACAATGATGATAGTATATGATATATAAAATGATATTATTATATATAATAGATAAAATAATATAACACCACAGTGTTACATATATATAAAATACTATTTGGCAACTACGGCCAATATTGCCCAGGTCAGCCAAAGGCACCTGTGTTTGTTCTTAATCTGGAGGTCAGGATGGAGTTCTAGCAGTTCTCAGTGATCTCCCAGGGTTAGTGACAAAACAACAGGAGGTTGCAAATCCTTTACTTGCCTTTTCAGAATCCTAAACATTCTGAAAACTGAAAAGATACTTCTAATTTACTTGGGAAACCAAAAAGAGATTTGTAATTCACTTGTAAAACCTCATCTGTCCTCTATTGATTTGAGTGGACATAAGACAATTTACGATCTTCACTTCCCACTTAGGAGCAAGAGCCATCCACTTTGCTACCAAATACTGTTCCTGGGTTTGACTTTGGCATTGTTGCCCAAGGCCCTTCAACAAGTGCAAGGCAATTTATGGTGTGTAAACCCTATTATCTCTTCCAAACTTGAGATTTCTACATTTTGAATGACATATAATTTAAGAGGTATTAGAAATGCTAATTGAAGTCCTCTCTAAAATTATTCTAGCTCTGTGTGTATTTCATATAAAAGTCTATTTTAACCAGAATCATTTTAGGACTGTAATAGCTTGACTGTAATAGTAAAATAAATCTGTCCCTCATCCACCTGGATGTACCCTACTTTCATTAGGAAAACCTGATTTTTCTGATTGCAAACACAGTTATAGAGAAATTCTTTATACAGTATTTCAGAATTTTCTGGCCTCCAGATGAGCATTTGGAAATAATTTGAAGCTTATCCATAATCTGCGTTAAGTTGTATCTGATCAACTGTATGGGTCATTTTTGCAATAGGTATTTCAAGTCTACTGTGAGCCCAGCACTGCGCGGGACTGAAGAAAAAAGAATCTCCTGATTCTATTCTGGTTGCCTTAATTTATACTCCCTACTCTATGGAGTAAGGAATAAATACAGGGCCCTTGAAAAAATACCCTGGAAGATAAGAGAGAATTCAGGTGATAGGTGAATCTGTGCAGCAGCCTGTGTCCATTTAAAAGTAGGACAGTTCTTGGTCACCAAGACCTGAACCTTCTCTACATACTCTTATTAAAATAGAGGGTGCTTAGCATAAAATAGGTGCCTAGTAAGATGTATCATTTCAATGAATAAATGGATATACAGATTCTAATAATGAAAGACCTTGCTTAAAAACAGCTATAAATAGGAGGGAGAGCAGACTACTAGACACCTGGAGACAATGGCTTTGAATTCAGACCCCTGAGGGAGATTGCGGAAGCCAGGGCAACACTTTGATACTGTAGAAAAGCAGAAAAGACAAGAAGGTGGACAGCTGCTGCTGTCCTGGCGGAAGGATTGCAGTGCAGCCAGGAGCAGCTCTGACTATACATGACATCTCAATGTCCCATCACTGACTCAGCAATTCTAAGAGGAAAAAATGGCTTTACCTATGATCTACCATGAGGAGAGCTTAAACGATCTTTGTTTGGTTTATTTATCTTAGTATCGCTGAGGATTCTTGGGCATATTTGAAAAAAGGAATATGTGGAATAAAGGGATCTTCTTTTAGTTAAATAGAAATTTAGAATCTATAGAGTTATAGTTAGCAGTAGGCAGAATTAGTGACATCCCAGTTATACTGTAATCTATAACACACTGATAAACAAGTGTGGTCTTTGAATCATTTATACATGCATTTTTCTCACTTTCTTTTATGACAATAATGTTCTATATTTTTGTTTACAACTCTAACTCATTAAATTGTAAATTCTTAATGTTAAGGAGAATATTTTATTCAGCTTTTCATTAAAATTATTCATAGTGATATTAACTCAAAATGGGACTAAACTTATTTTCCAACAAATAAGAAATGAAGTAGTAAGTTCTACATTTGCAGTGATAAAAAAATAAATAATCTTAATCCATTCCTTTGTGTGGGGAAAAAGCACTGACCTGGTTATGAAATGATCTTTGATAAAGTGTTGGTTTTGTTGCTTATTTGTTTACCAATCAAGTGACCTATGGCAATTCATTTAATTTCCAGGTCACCTTCAACTGCTTCCTGCATAGGTAAGAAGACAAACTGGACTAGACATATTTAAAAAAATCTCTTATACCATGAACATTTCATGTTCATATTTTAAAACCAAATATATGAACTATGTGTATTTACATATGTGTTTATGAATAGATATATTATAAAGACATGAAGTACAGGAAAAAACAACCCAAACACTGGTATATCACTCTAATCAAAGACCAAATTCCCTTTTGTTCATCTCAAAATGATGCTGCATACCAGAGAGGAATTTGTATTTTCATGGTGGCAGGGAAGAATTTTGACTCCATAATTAAGTCCTTTGCATGGCCTACCAATTGGTCACTGCTGCGTAAGCCTGTCATCCTTCATTTATTCCCTGAGACTTCTTTGTTCTGACCCTGGACCTACTGCGGCTAGATTTATTTCTTCAATCCTAAGTGTACGACTAGGCGTATGAAACTTGGGAATCCCCCATCACGCCATGTACAGGCTGCAGGGATTCAGAACACTCCAGCAGACACTTCGACTGTGACAGAGGGCACCAGGGTGGAACATGGCATTGTGATGACCACATACGCTTTCCAAAGGTTTAGCCACTCTCCCAGGACACAGGAAAGAAATTAGAAGCAACACAGCACACTTATCTCTTACCCCAAACACACATGCATTGGTTTCCTCCATTAAACCTGTTTAGGTATATTTACCATACTCTCCTACCAGGTTTACCACCAGGAAAGGTAGCAACTAAGGACACCCATGTCTGACCTCTCGGTCTTCTGCCCTATTTTTCTTCTTTTCAAGAGTAGAGGAGTTTTCAGCTTTCCATTCACGTTTCAGAGGAATTTATTTTACATTCTTCCCCTTATCTACCCTTTTAGTTGAGGTAAATATATAAAGTAGCCTTAAAACTGGGACACCTTTGAAAATAAAAGGGAGAAGGACAAGTACTACATTGGATGTGACAACCGAACAAAAGGTAAAAATCAGGGTTGTCCTTGTTATTTATAGTGAGATTCTATCATTCAAGGCAACTACGTTTGACTCAGTATAATAAAGAAAAACTGGGAATTTAGAAGAATTCTTTCTTAATATAGTATGACTTTCAAAAGCATTATTTCTCTGAAGACTCAAAGAGGTCAGACTTCATACTCTAAACTAAGCAATGATAACTTTGGTCGAGGCGAGAGCCAACATTTCCCTGAAGCAATAAATGTCTTTGATGGGGCTGGGGGTGGGGTGGGAGGAGACCATGGTTGTGAGGCTGGCATTACAGAAAAGGGGGGAAAATGTCATTTGATACTTTAGAAACATTTTCCCTTTAAACATAGTAAATGGCTGGAACAAAATGAGAAAAACATTGTAAAGTTTCTATTTTGCGGACAGACAGGTTGACCTGTAGTGTATCCATCATTTTCCACCTTATTTATAATTCATATTGCATGTTTATCATACTCATTTTGAAATTGTTAAAAATAGAGCTATTTATTTAATTACACATGTACAAAAAGATGCTGTTTTAATAATAGACATGGCATCCAAAAACATTCTATTCACATAAAACAAGATGTTTTGTTATTTCAAGTTTTTGAAAAGTATATAATCAAATTATAAATTCCCAATGTGTTATATTCTGAATTCATGTTATTGAGAATCCATTATCCAGTGGTTTGATTCTCTTTCTAATAACATCAGTCAAAGCAATCTGAAATGTAGGATTATAAGGAACACAATCCTCTCTCAATTGTACTCAAAAGAAAGCCTCTAGATTTCCCAACAGGAGGAAATACCACAGTTCATTTTAACAGTTATTTATAGCTGCATAGAGTGGGTAATTCACCAGAATAAGTGGCAAGGCATTTTTATATTTATTACGTAGTTTTGTCATTAGTTTCCAGATGTATGTAGATTGGTAAGACTATAAACTGGTTAAATGGTTTTTCTTTTTCTATGAAAAATGTCATTGGGATTTTTTTGAGAAGATCAAATAGTTTCTCTCCTTTATTATATTAATATGATAAATTACATTAATTTAAAATTGAATGTTAAAAATCTTTTTTAAAATTTAATATTCCTTATGGAACATTTATTTTTCTTATTGTTGTTCAAGTACAGTTGTCTCCTCAAAAACACCCTCTTTGGTTTTGTCCATGTGTCCTTTATACATGTTTCTTGGTGGCCCTTCCTCTATTATCCCTCTCTCCCCTCCTCTCTGGTCACTGTCAATTTGTTCTTTATTTCAGTGTCTCTGGTTGTATTTTGCTAGCTTGTTTGTTTGGTTGATTAGGATTCCGATAGAAACTTCATTGAATCTGTAGATTGCTTTGGGTAATATGGACATTTTAATAATACCAAGTCTTCCAACCCATGAACATGAATGTCTTCCCACTTTTTTGTTTCTTGTTTAATTTCTATCATTAATATTTTACAGCTTTCATTGAAGAGGATAAGGAACTTGCCCATGGTATCACAGCTGTTTGATGGTTGAGCCAGGACTAGAACACAGGTTAATCCAGCTTTCAAATGCTTTTCAACCACCATGCTGTGTTGCCTTTTGGACAATTGTGGAGTGTGTAGTAGACTCCCCGTTCTAGCACGGTAGGAGACACACTGCCTACCCAGCTTTACTTTTACTCTAGCGCCCGCTGTGTCTCTAAATAACATGTTTTCATTGATACTTTTTAATGTTTTCAAGCTACTGATTTCTCTGTATGAAATATAAGGATATGTTTGTTTTCTTCCTGCTCCCCCCACACATATTCAACCTTTTGCCTTCTATATTTGCAATACAACAATGATCTAATTTATTTGATATGTTCACTATTATATAATTATATAAATGTTATATAATTAAAAATATTTTATAGCTTTCAGTATACAATTCTTTCACCTTCTTAGATGAGTTTATTCCTGGGTACTTTTTCTTTTTGTTTGGCACTGTTTGTAGAAATGCAAAGTAGTGTAGCCACTATGGAAAAAAAGTATGGAGGTTCATCAAAACTTAAAAATGGAACTACCATATGTTTCTGCAAACCCACTTGTGGGTATTGATTAAAAGAAATTGAAATCAGCATTTCAAATAGATATTGGCATTCCTATGTTCATTGCAGCACTGTTCACAAAAGCCACGATTGGAAAACAACCTAAATATCCACCAACAGATAAAGGCATAAAGAAAAGGTGGTATATACATACATAGCATTCTATGTAGCCTTAAAGAAAGGAAATCCTGTGATATGAACCAACATGGATGAACCACAAGGATACTATGGTAAGTGAACTAAGCCAGGCGCAGCAAGTCAGATACTGCATGGCTCCTCTTATATAAAGCATCTAAAATATTCAAATTCATACAAACAAAAAAGTAAAATACTGGTTGCCAGGGGCTGGAAGAAGGATAAATGGCAAGTTTTTAATCAATGGGCATAAAGTTAGACTCAAACAAGATGACTAAGCTCTAGAGATCTGCTGTACAACATTATCCTGTAGGCAACAAAAGTATACTGCACAACAAAGATGTACTGTGCACTGAAAATTTGTTAGCAGGATAGAGCTCATGTTGAGTGTTCTTACCATAGTGAATTTTTTTAAAAATAAGAAAAACAAAAAATAAAATAAAATAAAATAAAATGATTGAAAATGAGTGTACCCTACATTTTTGCCCTAAATTCTGAATTGTCTAAAAAGAGTTTGAGAATTGGAGAGTGGAAAAGCAAAGAGAAATGGAAGCCAAAATAATAATTAAATAGAGCTTTGATGATTAATAATAGCAAGTTATCAAATAGTTTCTTTAAAAAGCACTTAGAGTTGGAGAAAATTGAGAAACATTAAAGACAAGAAGCAAGATGTACTATTAAAAGCAATTCAAAGCCCAAGGCACAATTATTTCTTTTTTTAAGCAAAGTGAATAGGACTTTAAGAAGGTCATAACAAATGTAAAAAAGAAAAAAAGCAAATGTTAATGGGAGAGAAAGTCAAGAGCACAAGCATCTAGAAATTGCCCTAATGAGGCCAAACCTATAAACCACATCCAGCCTCCAGTGGGACAGCTCACTCTTGTGTAAATTATTTATGTCATTGACAGCAATAGTCACGGTCTTAAATACTACAGCGAAACATGAAGCGTTGGGATAGAGGATAAAGGTAAAGGAGTGTTAAATAGGGCAAGGAAGTATTAAAAATTCCACAGGTTTTTAAATAAAATATTTTTTTAAAGTCTTAGTTGGTATGCTTAGTGGATTCAGCACCAGCATGCAAACCAAAAGTCACCAGTTTGGTTCCTAGTCAGGGCGCACGCCTGGGTTGAGGGCCAGGTCCCAGTTGGGGGCATGTGAGAGGCAACCAATTAATGTTTCTTTCACACATGGATGATTCTTCCCTCTCTTTCTCCCTCCATTCCCCATCCCTAAAAATAAATAAAATATATTTAATTTTTTTTTTAAATTTCATAGGTTTAAATGAAAAGAAGCTAACACCCTTAACCTACAAAGACGGGTGTGTCCCACATGCAAATACACACCGTCCACTTAGACCCAATGGAAGTTCACACAAAGCTTCAGTGGAACAAATTCCTATCTCCCATGTAATTGTGAAATTATATTTCCAAAGAAAATCTGAATCATAAAACTAATCATATTCACTAGTAATAAATAGGAAAAGAAACAATGTTTAATTTTAAGTGTAACTACACATTCCAAATTTGAATAAAGTTCCCCAAGAAAATTCTCATAAACCTGGTGACAAATTTTCAGACCAGATAAAATATTTATGAGCTCTTATGAAAAACTGTAAAATGTACATGGCTTAACTATTTTCTTTCTAATTAGCAAGAAAAGTTGGAATGAGATATTTGACTACTTCTTCATGTATTTCATTACCTTCAGAAGGTAATAAAAGACTGAAAATGAAAAACAAAAATAAAAATAAAGTTTCCCATGAAACAGAAACTGGCAAAATGTAGACTTAATTTTGATTGCATATGCTAATGATACTTTTTTAAAAAGTGATTTGTGTTTTTAAAGCCTTATTTGGCTATGAAGACAGATTGTCGACACTAGAATGGGAAATCTAAGCAACAGAACTCAGATAGTTCCCAAGAATGCAAAGATAAAATATATGGTGCATTAAATTAACTCATGTACATAAAGAATTAATATACATAAAGCTGGAAAACAAATGCTATAACTTGACAAGGTCACTGAATAGATCCATGCAGATAGTCTTTACACAATTCCAGAAAGCACTGTTTGAATAAGCTATGGTGTAAATGGTACCCTCTACAGTTGTGCCATGCAAAACTTACCAAGCCAAAAAAAATATTGTCTGAGGAACCATATATCCTAGGCCTCTTTCATCTGGGGTTACAAAATATCACAGCATTTAATTTTTACTTTAAAACTGTAACGGCTTAGACAAATAGGCTAAATTCAAGATAGCCCAAATCCAAGGTAACTCCTGGCATTTTAATAACTGTTCTAGGGCCTCAGTTGTGTTCAGGATGAAGTTCCCCACATCACTTCGCTCCATTAAGAACACCTTGCCACAGTGGTGTAACCTCAGCTTCTTTTTTTTTTTTTTAAGATTTTATTTATTTATTTTTAGAGAGAGGGGAAGGGAAGGGGAAACAGAGGGAGAGAAACATCAATGCGTGGTCAGTTGCCTCTCACATGCCCTTACCAGGGACCTGGCCTGCAACCCAAGCATGTGTCCTGACCAGGAATCCAACCAGTGACCCTCTGGTTCACAGGACAGCACTCAGTCCACTGAGCACACCAGCCACGTAATTTGAGCTTCAGATGTGGCTGATGAGACAGCCTCTTCCCTCTCTTTGACCATGGCTGCCATGCCACTTCCACCTATCATCTAGGGCAGAACTCAGTGCATGCGAATTTTCCCATCTCTAATCCGCTATAGTCAAATGGAAAATAGGGTTAACTTTTACAAGGCTGAAGGTGAGGCAATAATAAAAGGGGACAACAATAAGATACCTAAAAACTACTGATAAGGCCAGACCTATCTTGGGATCCCTTGCTGCACCAGTTCTTTGGTTTATATCAGCTTTGTGTAGTTTAGGGAAGGTCACATCATCCTTCCTTTGACATGTAGAATCACTTATAATATGGAAGATTTCCTCTTTGTTTCTATCTCCTGTTGCTACTCAGACCGAGAGAGCAAGTTTTCTCCTCAGCTTTCAAAAAAGGGATCTCACTTATTCAGGGCAAATGACAGTGGGAACATCAAATCCTTTAGGGAAAATCCACAGCAACCTAACTCACAGGGGTATGCTCCCACCCCATCTCCCCTAAAGACAATAAAAAATAGTACAACAGAGGCACACTGGGAAATGCATCAGTCTTATCCATAGTCTTTTCATTCAGGCTTGCATGTGTATATTATGTTTGTTTTGCATTATGCAAAAATGAACTAAACAATTACAGTAACTTTTGATAGCTTCAGGTATATCTGTACTACTGAGTACACTCTGTAAATAACATTAACTTGAAAAATAAATGGCAAATTGGTCAAGTTAAGGCCCATTTAGTTCAGGAGTCTATAAAAACCTAAAAAAGCCTAAATATCCTATATCCATACTGTAAGATTTAGGGAGAAATATTATGTAGACACAGTGAATAGGAAATAGAAGAGAATTCAATTTGATCTTTAGGTTCTGTCATCTATATAATAGAAATCATATATGAGTTTTTCATTCTTTAAACTCAATTATCTAGGAAGAATCTATTTTTTCTGTGAAATGACAACTCATGAAGCTTCTGTCATGCTAATTTCTAAAATGTTATCCTCAACATTTAGTATGGTACTTGGTGATCACTAAGTGTTTATTAAGTGAATGCATGTGAAGTACTTCTTTAAAAATTATGAATATTAATGACCATACCTATAGCTAACTATCTAATTGAAGTATCAAAATGTGAGTTAAGGAGAATTATGATGGATTTTTTTATGATGATAATCTCCAACATGACCTTCTTGAAAGACTTAAGGAAATATTTCTTAAGACCATGTTTTTAATTTGTTGCAAACTCATTTTTAACAACTTCATATATTTACTTTGAGCCTCCACAGTATTAGACACTAAAATAAGTATCTTTCGATGAAGATAATATTTGGATATAAGCAAAGAGAAACTTTTGTGGCTCTTTTGTGACCACACAGTAAAATCTACCTCCAACCCCAAGGTCAATGGTATGGTTCTTCTGGGTTGGGTAGTATTTTTTTTATCTATCTTAAAAATGACCACATTATACTTTTATTATTAAGCCTACCTGTTTGCCATATTAGATGATGAGATTTTGCAGTTAAATGGTTGTCTGCTTCACTTAAGTAGTATCCAGGGTAGATGTTAGCATATAGAAGATGCTTAATTGATGTTTGTAGAAAGAAGAATGAATGAATGAATGAATGAATGAATGAAATGATGGATGGATGATGGAATCTTAATGAGGCAAAAAATAAAACAAGTTTAAAAGGGAGAGCTTTATTCAATTTATCAGCCAGAGATTAGGGAACAAAATTATTTAGCATTGGATCTTTTATAACCTTTTATTCTTTCACTGCTAAGTACCGCCAACCTATTTACAGTGATTTACAATTGTGACCTGACATTAGTTTCACTTTTCATCTTATGAGGAGACTTTCCATGGAGTAATAACAGTTTTCAAGTGGATGAACTGAACTGATAGCTTTTACAGGAAAGAAACACATAGATTTTTTTGTCCTATTGCAGGTACCAAGGACTTGGCAGAACTCACAGAAAAAGAAAATAATAATAAGTCTCAGCTTCTGCTTTTGTTTGTGAAATCCATATTTTATATGCAGCGGTTGCCAGGAGAGCTCCAAAGGGCCCAGAAGCATTAAAAACTAATACATGTAACCTTCACACAAGTCTTTTAATAAGAATTCTTTCTCCCACACAAAGATGTTATTAACTGTGTAGTTAATCGTAAATTGCAGGTTGCAGTAAGAAAGATAACTGTCAACATTCAATTTCAGAAGTAATGTTGCATTTTCCTAGATTCAATCATGTCACTTTAGGACACATGGTACCTAAAGAGTAAGGATGGAGATAGGCTGCAGAGCTGCTCCTTGGAATGTAACGTAAAGACCATTTGGGGGTAGTTTTTGCCATAAATGTCTCCAATGACATATGATACACACCAGGGCCTTATAGCTATACAATTCCTGAATGTTAATTTTTACTGGTTCGACGACATGATATTCTTTATGAATTAATGAGATATACTACTTGATATTAAATGTAAAACTTCTACAATGGCTTAAGAAAAAATAGAAGGTAAATCTGTAAAGTGAAAGTGACCATATATAAAATTGATATTTAAGAGGATTGTGATCTTGCCTATCAAGCCAGGACTTCAGACCTGATGCAAAACTGGCCATGCCCACATGGCACTGGGAATAAAAGGGAAAATAAGAACACAGTTCCTGCTGCTATGGATTTTGTAGGAGGAGATTTTAAGGTCATTACTGACATTGTCAGGAAGATGCTTTTTCAGAACATCAAGAACTGATGTCTAACAGTGTAGAAAGGGATTCAACAAAACAGGCAGCCAAATTCCAATTATAAAGATAAATAGTAACACTGTATTGTAGATTTAAAAATTGCTAAAAGAGTACATATTAAAAGTTTTCATCACAAGAAAATATTGTAAGTCTCTGTTAATGAGACTTACTAGGTGATTACTTCTCTATACAAATATTGTTATTATGTTGTATACCTAAAACTAATATGACATTATTTATTAATTATATCTCAATAAAAAGAAAAAAGATAAAAGTTGCAAGATGGCACCATTGGAGGAAACTCTTTTATAGTTCAACAATTAGGACATGACTGCTTTCTGGTTAAATATTATGTTTACATTAATAATTCCAAGTCACTATTAAAAAATATTCTAAGCCATTACCCAAAAGTTTCATTTTCTTAGACAGCATTCATTACACCATATTAACTGGTTGTCTCTGGATGCCAGGAGTATTCTAGCAATAAGAATTAGCAGTACACTAAACAGACAAAACCTCTGACTTTACAGAGTAAATAGTTCTAAAAAATAGAGCTACCACATGACCCATCAACTTCACTTCTGGGTATTTATTCAAAGAAAATGAAAACATTAATTCAAAAAGATAGATGCATCCTTGTGTTCACTTCTGCATTATTTAGAACAGCCAAGATATGAAAGCAACCTAGAGTCCACTGACAGATGAATGGATAAAGAAGATGTCGTATAAATATGCAATGGAATACCACTCAGACACAACAAGAATTAAATCTTTCTGACAAACATAGATGGACTCAAAGAGTATTATTCTAAGTGAAATAAGTCAGACAGAGAAAGAAATATATACTATGATTTCACTTATATGAGTAATCTAAAGATCAAAACAAATGAAATAACAAAACAAAGTAGAAACAAACTCATAGATACAGAATACAAAGCGATGGTTGCCAGAGGAGAGGGGCATCAGGGATGGCCAGAAAAGGGGACAGGAATTAAGAAAATCAAACTTCCGGTTAGAAAATAGTCACAGGATTCAATGTACACCATAGGGAATGTAGTCAATAATATCGTATTGACTATGGATAGTAACATGGTTACTAAACTTGTTGGGATGATCACTTCGTAAATTATAAATGCTGAATCACTATGTTGTATACCTTAAATTAATATAATACTAATTTCAACTATAATTAAAGGTAAAAAACAAATGAAAATAAAATACTAGCATGATGAGCTCTGCCTCCATAAATTCTGCAATTTTACTTAGAAAACATTTTTTTGTTCGTATTTGCTTGTTAAAATCTGACCCATTCTCTGATGTTCTGTCATAAAATTCCATGAGACACTCCCTCCTTTCTCCTGCCCTCAGAACAAATGCCCATGGCGCAGTTGAAGGCATGGAGCAAGAGATAAGACTTGGAGATAAGAGAGTAGCCTTGGAGGTCATGCAAACAGGACCCCAAATCCTGGCTCTCCTGCTCATTAGCTATGAAAATTGAGGCAAACAAATGACATTTTCTAAGCCTCGCCTTTCTCACCTGTAAGAGGGGGTTATATAAGTTTTCCACTGATGCTATAACAAAGTACCACAAACTTAGTGACTTAACACCTATCACTTTAACAATTTTGGAGGTCAGAATCTAATATGAGTCTTAGAGGGAAAAACAAAGGTGTGAAAACAGCTGCATTCCTTCTGGAGGATATAGAAAAAATATCTTTTATTGCCTTTTCCAGCTTCTAGAAGCCACCTACCTTCCTTGACTAATTGTCCCTTCCTCCTTCAAGGCTCGTCATTCCAACCTCTTCTTCTATGGCCACATATCACTCTTGGATTTTGACCTTCTCCATCATAAGGACCCTTTTGATTACATGTGGGCCCGTTTGGATAATCCAGAACAGTCTTCCCATTTTAAGATCCTTAATTTAGCCACATTAACAATGTTCCTTTTTGACATGTAACGTAACATATTCATAGGTTTTGGCACTTATTACGGGGACATCTTTGGGAGCTATTATTCAGGCCCCTATTAGTATAATATGGGTTATAACAGTGTTGTCTCTTAGGCCTATTAAAAAAATTAAATGAGATAATCCACAAAAATTATAACAGAAGTGTTCAATAATATTACGATTTTTAAGAGTCTTATAGCTGCTGCTGCTGCTGGGAAATCCTAGAAAACATGTACTCTAAGCCACATTATTCAGCAATTCGTCTTATACCAGAATGTGCAGTGATTATTTTCAACTTGCTTTAGTGTTATCTCATGAGACGATTAGTCATTCCTCTTGAATGTCATTTGAAACAATTACACACTCTTCCCTTATTTGGGGGACTCCTCTCTTTCTGAATCACCATCACGGAAGTTAGATATTGGTATTTCTGGGCTCCTTTTTTAGCTAAAGTGAAGACGCATGGCCTGGCCTCTGCCGATCCGATGCCCTGTGCCGAATTTGGAGTGAGACAACAATAGGATCAATACGAAGCCTCTATGTGGGAACCATTTCAGTGATGGTGATGGCAGCGTCGTCTAGTTTCCAGAGGGGGCAGTCAAAAAGACGCAAGTAGCTTGCTTAAAACAAACATACCCATATTTTGCTGTGTATAATGTACATTTTTTGCCCAAAGTTTTGAGGGGAAAATAAGGTTGTGCATCATACATGGGTAGTACTAATTCCATATGTA
Source organism: Anoura caudifer (assembly GCA_004027475.1). NCBI lineage: Eukaryota > Metazoa > Chordata > Mammalia > Chiroptera > Phyllostomidae > Anoura > Anoura caudifer. The sequence continues at coordinate 404,145 of PVKU01000093.1, read as the reverse complement.
AATATCGTAAATTTGTTACTGGTACATAAAATGTCTTGTACTTTGTATCTGTTCTTGTGTTTTATAATTTTTTGTTACATAAAATTTGCTGTACCATAATATGTTCAAAAATAAATGCTAAAACACCTTTATCATACAGAAGCAAGTATCAAAATATAAATAAATAAATAAATAATAAATAAATACAATTTAAAATTAAAATGAAAGACTTTTTTCTGAAAGTTTGGGCCAAAAATGTGGATGCGCATTATACATGGCAAAATATGGTATGTCTTTTTTCTTCAACCACTACAAACTCCAGCATTTTTCTCTTGACTATATAATTAAAATGTATTCTCTCTTAGACACAGATTCCAAATTTTTTGTATCCTCTGTGCACCCTAAAGAATGGTTATATAGAATATGCATGGAAATAAAACACAGAGCTAGAAGGTGGATATTTGAAGTTGCATCCTCTTTTGACGAAAGTAAGCAGACATAACCCACATTGTAACAAGGAAGTCTTCTAAACAGCAGCATCAGAATTCTGACCAAGTGAAGGGAAAGTCAACAACATCAGTGTAAACATGCAATTATTAACTAAGACTCAAAGCCTGGTGAAACTTGATTATTTCTGGTCTTGCATTACAGAAATGAGTTTCAAAGTAATAAAGTAAATGGGTTCCGAAAAAAGAAAATACATTAGTATGAAGACATGGAGTTCTCTGAAGTCAGATGGTCTCTCTTTGTGGCAATCAGACGTGCCGGGGGTTGAAGCAGCAGAGGTGCCGTTGAGTGCTATGGACAAAGTGGGTCTACTTGTGCTATTTTGAGAAATAATCAACCGAGCGTCATTTCTTATGATGTTACAGGTTAAGAGTTTCAAGCTATTGATTTGGGATAGGTCAAATTGTGCAAAATGAAAGCAAGATTTTTTTTCACTTTCAATAGGACAAACTTTTTCAAAAATGTCACTCTAAGTTGAAATCACCAAAATGCCTACTTCCTACTTCACTGAGTAACAGAAATTTTTAAAATATATTTGGTAGAATATCTATTTAGGCTTTTAACTTACAGAAATGAGAAAATCCTGATATTATGTCTCTTTAATACCACATCGTTCAGATAATCTCTGCTGTCATCTAGACCTGGCCTCTGGGTGATAAACATATGCTCCCTTCAGAAGATACTTAAGAGGATGGTCACTGAGAAAATACACAACAGAGTTGGTTAGAAATATTATTTAAACTTGAAGACAAAAGACCTTTTTATGAAATAATGTATTGATTGTGCCCTGACCAGACTATGAAAAACTTTACTACATTGACCTACCATGAGGCCACAAATTATAGCTATAAACAGATGTGTACTATTAGCTTTAAATATCAGCCTCTCCTTAACTAGAGCATTGAACAAAATTCTCTTATAGAAGTAACTTTATTAAGGCCCTAGTTCTGCTGTTTTCATTTTTGGTTCATCACTTTTCCGTCTTTTTTCCCCTATTGTTGTCTTCTGCTTCTGTGCATTAGGGGAGGAAGGGAGAAGTAGGGAGGACTTTTGCAAGGATCCGTGCTCAGTAATTACTGTTTCCTAAAGTGGAGAATTTACTCAAATCCTTGTATGAGTCAAAGGTTTGAACGATGGCTCAGAGGCTTTATGAAAGAACTACATATATGTCTACTTAAGAGCCGAGGAATTCACACTCTTCTGAGAAGGAGTAAATATAACTGTCATCTTGGAAAAAGGCATATCAAGGTATTGAGCAAATGCCTTGGGATTTCTTGCATGCCCCTCTCTGGGAGGAGTGGCTAAAAAAAGAAGTTGATTGTGAGAGCTGTGGCAATAAAATGACTTTCCCTCCTCTTTCTCCTTCTTTTCTCAACCAAAAATTAGGTTATGTGTAGAAGCAGCACAGGAAATAGAATGCATGACAGGGCAAGTGGTTTTAGTAGGCTTGAGGTCAACGAAATGAGGGCTCCAAACCGACAGGCCTGGCGAGCATGTCAGACACACCACTTCCTGGTTTAAAAATCTAGGGAAATTATCATCACCTTCTGTGCCTCAATTTTAGCAACTGTAAAATGGGAATGATACCAGTAACTATCCTTTAGGTTACCTAATGATTACTTAAAATTTTTGTAAATATATGAAAGAGAGTATCATCTTGCCAAAGAAGTTAAAATAGTAAAAGACATTCAAATGTGAGGAAGTGGTGTTGGAATAATGCCCATATATCTTCTATTTTAGTAATCTAGGTTTGTTCTAGACATTTTCAATAAAAGCAATGAAAGGAAAGGGTGGCATTGTTATAGAACACAGAGCAGAGGAGTGTAGCACGTGGAGACACATTCAACTACCACAAAGAATTTAAAAGCCTTTCCTCTATTGATGACAGACACTGACTGAGAGATGAATAGTGTATTTTAGACAAAACTGTGGTACATTTACACAATGGAATGCTATACAGCAGAAAGAAAGAGGAAGTCCTACCTTTTGTGACAGCGTGGATAGAACTGGAGACTATTATGCTGCATGAAATAAGCCAGTCAGCAAAAGACAAAAACCATGTGACCTCCATTATAACAGGGATCTAATGAACAAAATAACAAGAAAAATAGAACCAGAGACATGGAAACATGGAACAGACTGATAATTGTAGGAGGGGAGGAAGGAGAGGGGGAAGGGTGGAAAGAAGGGGAAGGGATTAATCAAAGAACATGTATGAATGACTCATAGATGTGGACAATGGAGAGGGGATTGACTGTGGGGGGGGCTGGGTGGGGGTGCAGAAAGGAAAAAATTGGAACAACTGTAATAGAATAAACAATAAAAAAGAAAAAAGAAGCAGAGCCTTCCTAACACCTTAAAAGTAAAAGAAAGAGAAGACATTAGTTAAGTGGTGTCTATTTTTCAGTGAAAGGTTGGAATTCCTGGAGCTGTATTGCAAATCAAGGGATCAAAGAAAGACTTACTTACATTTTGGAGTAGGGGCAAAAACCCAGGGTAAGAAGATAGATCCTCATGTAGTTATTTATTTATTGGGAATTTTTTCCTGAAAAATGCAAGTTCCTTAAAGAAGCTACATGGTCGGCATGGTGCTGTACATAAAGAGGCACAGGAAAGTACGTTAGAAATGGCGGAGGGACGTGCCCACATAGATGTGGAGCCTCGACCTCCTCAGAGCCTTCATGAAATAGAGGACAACCAGAGTTTCTGAGTGTTCATAAGGGGGCACAGGATGTGGCTGAGTGTACTGACTTGTACACCTGTCAGAAATAACCACCATGGGGGGTAAAGTAGCCCCGAGGTAGAGAGAGCGCAATGGGGTGGAGTTCCCAAACCTGGGGTCCCAGGAGAGCTGCTGACATGACTCAGAGCATCTGAAGTACAGTCAGAGCAAAGGCGTGTATCTAGTCCGTGGGGGATGGCTAACCTCTCTGGAACCAACCCTTATGCCTTGCCTTTATCAAAGAGTATAAAAAGACCATCAGCTAAACAATCCATGAACACTCCAGCAGAAAAGAAATGGAGAATTGATGCCAAATCACAGAAACAAGTTGGATGAGCCATTTTAGTCAGAGGAAGATGGAAACAGGGGTGTCAGCCCGGTTCCCCAGTGCTGCAAGGTTATGCATATTTCTTCCTATAGCGTGATCTTGGAAATGAGAACGGAATAGAGCAGCCTCTTAAGTGAGCCAAAGTAAATGGGATGAGGACTTTGAATTTTGAAAGGAGTAAATACTTACCTGAGACTCTCAAACTGCACATGATAGAGTATCTTGAATTAGAAATTATATGTTTCTTCCTTAGAGAATTGGAGTTTTGCAGGAAGAGGAGGTAAGTGCTACAAAGTCAAGAAAATCACATATTTTCTACTTATCTCATTCATGTTGAGGCTATTACAACTGTCAAATGGTTATGAACATGCTCTATGTGGAGAGAGGCATCTGTTCGTTAAGGCGCTTACAGTGTAGCAGAGTGGCACTCAGGCACCTGAGGGGTCTCCAGCTGCACTGGCTGATGGTGGTGATCAGCCGGGGGGACAGGAACCTCTGGGCATTTCACCAAGTGTCTCACATGGTATTAATGGGAATAATGGAGTTTCTTAAAGACATCTACCACACAAAGGTCAGGACTATACCTCCTCTGGCAGAAAAGTAGGGGTTTCCAAACTGTCAAAGACTTTTGTGGTGAGAGGGTCCAACAGATATGTACTAGGAGTCAGTCAACAGTCTAGTTCTTGCTATTTCTTGGAGAAAGCAGGCAAGCAAGGATCTGAGAGACTTCTTCAATTGTCTGATTCATTATCTCAAGTCCCCCTACCACTGACTTGGTTAATATACTTTATTTATATTTTCATTTTCTCCCCTATATAATATTAAATATTAACATGTTCAATTAAGCAAATTTGTAATATAGTAAAAAGAATAGTTAGTAGAGTAAAAACACCTAGTATGATACATCACCCTTCTTGCATGAATGCTGCTTTACATAGTTGAGATCATAATTTTACTAAATTTAAAATCCTTTTTAAATATCATTTCACTTAATATATTATGATTTTTCCTTGTCCATTTCATTTTCTTTTGGGACATACCTTTGAGAGGACTTTATAGGAACCATTGAAAGGCAGGCTATTCAGAACACATCAGAACCTGGCTTTTCCCTAGAATTTCAGAATCATCTAACCAGGAAGCTAAAAACATGCTAGCTTAGGAATACATGCTTCATGTTACTTTGGGCCAGACATCAAGACTGGATCAACATGCAAGGGTTATAATTAAAGAGGTGCTTTTATTAAAGAAAGTAGGGAGGAATCTGGGAAAGGATGGGAAAGCCATCTGACCAAGATATAGGTCTTACATTTGGGAGGGGGAGAGGAAGGGGAGAAGAGGTTGGGAGCAATGTCCTTGACTGCTATAGAAGGGAGTCCTTGAATCATTGAAGGAACCCTAGTCTGCCATAGTATTCTTGCCCATTCCTCACCTCCCACCACATTGGCTGGTATTAACCCCAAGAGAGACATCATTTCTGGGCAAACCAGATGATGGATTTCAAATTCCAGCAATGGAGGCTGTGGTCAGTTACAATGTTGTATTTGGGTCTTTTAGGGTCTTCCTGTGACTGCCACTTGGTATTTTATAGCCAGAAAAAGGGTATTTAAAAGTTTCTCACAAATTTCCACCTATAGAAGTGATACCAAATTATATTTGGATCCAACTTATCTTAACAGATAATTGGATAAAGAAGATGTGGTACACATATACAATGGAATGCCACTCAGCCATAAGGAAAGATGAAATACTGCCATTTGCCCTGCCTGGTGTAGCTCAGTGGACTGAGCATGGGCCTGTGAATCAAAGGGTTGCAGGTTCAATTCCCAGTCAGGTCACATGTCTGGGTTGCAGGCCAGGTCCCCAAGTAGGGGGTGTGTGAGAGGCAACCACACATTGATGTTTCTTTCCCTCTCTCCCTTTCTTGCCTTCTCTCTAAAAATAAATCAATAAAAAAATTTTAAAAAAGAATGTCATTTGTGACAACACAGATGGATCTTGAGAATATCATGCTAAGCAAAACAAGCCAGACAAAAAAACTCAAGAATAAGATCCCATTTACATGTGGAATATAAAGCTGAGAGCACAAATGAACAAACAAGACAAAGAAAACTCATAGACACAGACAACAGTATGGTAGTTACCAGCATGAAAGAGGGTAGAGGGTTTGTAAAGGGTAGAGGGGTCAAGCGTCTGGTGATAAAAAGAGATTAGACCTTGGGTGGTGGCCACACAATGTTACATTCAGATGACGAATCACAGAGTTGTACACTTGAAATCTATATAATTTTATTAATCAATGTCACCCAATAAATTTAATTTAAAAATAAATAAATAAGTTCCTTTACTTTAGGAAAATCATCAAAACAAATCTTTAGTGTTGGTTGAAGCCATAATTTAAAAATATAATATTTGGCATAGTGAACAAATGTAAAGCTGGGTCAAGGCTTGTTTTTAAATTCAAGACCATTAGAAGGGTGACTTTGAAGCCTGATTCTAACCCTCTTCACCTTCATCTTTACATTTCACATCTGGGTGTATATTTTTAAATGTCTCAATCACCTTTCCTTTTCTTCTACAACCTATTCTCAGACATCATTTATTCCTACATATTGTTTCTACTTGGGCAGGTTTTCTCTCCTGCTGTCTTGGTTGCTGCTGGTGTTCCTATGTAATTGTAGCTCTTACCTGGAGGCACCGTTTGGGGATCTGTAAAATCTGTTTGGTATTTCCACTGCAGTTGACAGCAATTGTTAAGCCATCCAGTGCTACAAAGCAAAGCTTCTGGGATTCTGCTGCTGAAAGGCATCACATACTGCACTCCTTTGTGTAGGGGTGATTTGCTGCTCTTTCTAAAGGAGTTTTTTAGTGGAAATAATTTTGTAAAGCTGAAGAAAGGGCATTTAAATTTCTCACAGATTTCTGTTTGCAGGAGTAGTAGCACCAATTTATCTTTGGACCAAACCCCCTTTACTTAGAGAAAAATCATTAAAATGAATCATATATATATATATGTTAAAGAAATAATGTTCCATTGTTCTTAGAAAGATTTTATAAAGTCAAGACTAACTTGAAAGCAGATGGCTGAGACTGAAAATAGTAAAGGTTTGCTTTAGACATTTAAACAGGATACAGTTTAAGATTTTAAGAACATGTATTTCCCTAAACACGTATTTAGACTTGACTCCATATGAATTTGTTCTTTATTTTCCGGTGATGTGACTGTTTTAATTCAATTATTTTCTCAAAAAGATTTTGTAAACAGAATATTTCTGGGAACATGTGTAGGCTTGATGCCTCATGCCTCATATTACAGGAAGGGCTCAGACTTTAAAAATTGCTCAGTAAAAAAAAAAAAAAAAGTCCTAGCTGGTGTGGTTCAGTGGATTGAATGTCAGCCAGTGAACCAAAGGGTCACTGGTTCGATTCCCAGTCAGGGCACATGCCTGGTTTGTGGACCAGGTAACCCCAGGGAGGGGCACACAAGAGGCAACCACACACTGATGTTTCTCTTTCTCTCTTTCCCCCTCCCTTTTCCACTGTCTAAAAATAAAATAAAAAATCTTTAAAAAAATCACTCAGCCATAACTTGTGATTTTCTTCTCTCTGTCACCTTTCTGTTTCTAAGGAAGGAAGTATATGTTTCCCACTGCCAATCACTCTGCAGTGGGAAATGAAGTGGCCCTTGAAACTGGGAAGCAATAACTTTCCTCTAGTCCTAGATCCCAAATGTGTCTCAGGATGGCTATTTCTGGGAATCAACAATGATGGGGACTGAGCTAACTTCCAGCCACTGGAAGTAAGATAAACCTACTGTTTCAGGAGCACATTTTTCCCAGTATTATATTCTCTAATCTTCAACTTTTGGTAAAGTGCCATATATACAGGACTGTTTGCCATGGGAGAAATTTCACACAATTTTTATTCTATATGAACCATGCTACTAATTTTCTCATTTTAAAACATTTCTGGCAGTTACAATATCCTGGCTTTGACAATAGTGGATTGTCAAATTATCTAAATTATTGGATAAAACTCTGTTATCCAATAACAGAGTTTTGATATCCTGGCTTTGATAATAATGAATGTAGATTGTGTGTGTACATACAAGTATGCTATATAATATTTCAGACACATAGAATTTGCTTTTGTGTGCTAAGTTTAGTTTTATGAGACCTTCAACTTACCACTTTTTTCTTTTATATCTTGATTTTTTTATTACAAACCAGACAGATAAGAATTTCAAAGAAGGGTGTTGGTTGAGGGTCACAAGGACAAAAAGGATTCTCTAATAGAATCTCTATCATAAATGCATGATCTGAAGGACTGTGCTAACATTTACCTTTCTGTACTGCCTTTTGTAGAGTTCATTTTCATAGCCATGGCAAACTGCATTGAGGTCATTGAGAAAGCCGGGAGAATGCGTGTGGTGAGGCCTGGGGTGGTAATGTATCCTACTGCCCCTAGTGCAGGGGGAGTTTTGCCCCCTAGGAGATATTTGGGAATGTCTGGAGACATTTTTGATCAATATAATTGGATTGGAGGAGTGTTGCTACTGGTATCTAGTGGGTAGAAGTGGGGGGTGATGCTAAGCACTCTAAAACATACAAGATGACCCCCCAACATCTTCCCACAACTATGGCAATTGTACCATAGCTGGGAAACCCTGTTGTAGTGCGGCATGCCTGACTGCCGAGGACAGAAGGGGCAAGCGTGGCTGTGTGCGGAAGAGCACCCAAGGCATTGACGAAAGATACGCTCGGTTGGAGAAGGGTGGGGGCCTGGCTGCTTGGTAGGAATGTCTTGCTTTTCCACTTGTTTATATGTTATACTTTCTTCTTCATACAAAATCAGAAAACATTTTAAGTACTGTCAACAGCAAATAATTTTTAGTTTTATAATCATATATTTCCATTATGATGGTTAAAATGATGAGTAAGCTATTTCTGTCTTGAGTTAGTTTTCAATGCGTTTTATGCAGCCACTATTATATTTATTTTTAAGATCTTCCAGAGCCTTGCTAGCCCAATTTTTATTTTATTTAAATGCTTTCCTAAACCTTTTAAGATCTCTGAGTGTGGTGATATTGCCATAGAGTAAACATTACATGTTTAATCAGTAATGTAGTTCTTCTTTGACTAACTGGATGAGAAATAATAATGACAAATCCTTATCTCTCCTGCACAAATGCACCCTCCTTGAGCTGAACACTAAAAGCTCCTAATAACAATGTCTTCCACTTCCAGACACGTTTGCCCAAGTAGCCTGTCCCTTTATTTTGAAGATGAATTTGCAGTCTAATTTTCTTCTACCCTTTAAAAGACAACTTTGGCCATGCAATGACAAGGACAAATTTCTCTTCCACTGTGTTCCAGGGACAGCAGGATTTAGATGACATTAGCAAATGCAGCTCATCAAAAGATTATCTGAAATCAATCCTAAGAGTGACTCCTCCTCTCTGACACTCTCTCCAAAGGCACGCCCTCCTGCAAAAAGAGGGCCTTGCTTTCTTCTGCATACAGGTCCCCCTGGCCAGAATCTCAGAGCAGAGGTGATAGTCCAGATGGAATAAAAATGCTAGTCTCACCCTCATAACAATCCCAAAAGAGCAATGAGAGCATCAGTAAAGCCCCTGGAAACTCTCCTGTGTTGTTATAATTCTTCCTTAACTTTTAGAACCATATTTTGACCTCACCGTGTGACAAAGAAAAATGATCTTAACCAAGAGTCTTTAGATTTATAGAGAATTTCATTTCTGTGACTCATATATTCAGAGGCTGTACTTGAGGTGTACTTGATATGAAAGTCTTATGAGTGCTTGAAGTAATGGGATGTTTTCTCTCTCCTCTCAAACACACATAATAACACTCAAAGCTAATGTCTGAATAGAGCTGTAAAATTTATATTAGGTAATAAAATATTTTTTCACAGAACTAGCATATAATAGTCTATTACTAGTACGGAATTACAAATATATACATAGTTGAGTTTGTATTTATAACATGAAATGCAGATTTATCACATGACCAGTGGGTAAGCTAGATTTTTTCGCATACTTTATCTCATTTGGGCTTATTTTCCCCATTTTGCAGAAGAAGAAATATGAGACTTCATGTAGTTAAATACACAAGTTCACATTGCCAGAAAACTATGGACCATAAAAATAAACCCTGAACTGATGGCTCCATATTCAATGCTATTTTTATTAAGTTCCACCAATATCAAAAAATAATAATAATGTTATTTATTGAACGCTTACCCTGAAATTGTATATTCATAGAACAAGATAGCCTTTATTTCATTTAATTGTCACCATGACACTGTGATAAATACTAAAATTACTCCCAATGCAGATTTAGTGACTCACTGAGCTGAGATGGATTCCGGTTGTGGGTTCCAGAGTGCACACAGCTAACGATTGTGAGCACTGCCCCAAAGATCTTATATGAAACAAATGGAAGCACCCTGTACAACGCTGTCATTCTTTAAGAGTTTTGCACCCAATTGCATTTTGCATTCTCTGTAGACTTTACAGAGTTACACGTCAACCACAAGTTCTATCTCTCAGAAGTCCCATGTATGCACATCAATTCTAATCTAACATTTGGCTCCACACAAATGCTAGAAAAGAAAAAGGAAGGCAGGTAAAACAGAGAGAAAATAAAGAATCACCCCCACTGAGCTAACTCAAAGTGATGATTGAGAAAGAGTAGTTGGAAATCCCAATACACTTATGCACATGCTGTTAACAATGTTTGGGATTTAAACTTCAAATTTTTAATTAAACTCTCTTATTATTTAAAGGCCAGTCTGCTCCAAAGCTTTCTAGAGAAAGTATTTGAACAAAGCTTAAGATTCTTGACTTTTCTCAAATATTTTTGAAGTGTAATACATAAACAGAAAAGTGAATATATAATAAATATGTACCTGATTTGATTCAGAAGAGAGCACTGTGAGGAGGATTAGCACAGCAGGACTGGTTGCTTTCTTCTCGCATGTCTCCAAGGGAACCTGGAACCATACCGACCTTTGGCCAACACCTGGGAATCTAATCCTCAGAAGGATTGAGCCATTGACTGATAATTCTGTTGTGTACAAAAGGAGCCATAGAGCATGCCACATGATGTTGTCAGGATTCTTTGACACAATAATCAAGACTGAGGATGTGTACCTATTTTCATTCTTAAGGTCCTGAGTTTTGCTTTCATGGCTGGTTGTGTAACATAGGATTTGCCTATGGGACCAGGTCTCCATAAAAGCCTTCTCTCATAGTTTCCTAATATCCTAATATATTTTTACAGTTTATAGAAAGGGAAAAGATACACTCTATTTGATGACCCCAAATGAGAAAAGACATGAAACTTTGTCCTTGGCCACTCTGAACTCCACCCACTGGATAGTTTCCTTTTGTTCTTACTTTACATCTTTTCTGTTCTAAACTTTAGCTATGGGTATAACTTGCATGATGTGAATCCTTCTAGAGAATCAGCATACCTGAGGTTTGTCTTGAGATGTCCGAAACAAGCACCAAATGAATTTTGGTAGGAATGGGGAGAGCAGAATTTTTGACACCTAGGATACTTTCTAGGGAAAGACATGCCAAGTTGACAATTTTATAGTTGGGGTAAAAGAGAGAGATCTAGTAGGCTAGTGAATGATCCTGGGCTATTGGAGTCTCTCCAAGGAGGTGAATGTAGAAAACTTCCACACACAATTTCACTCCCTCTACAAATTATGCTTAGGAATCCCATTTAGGGTGAGCAGCAAAGTTTCTATTGTTGGAGTCCAACTATGCACGAGATTACTGAGCTGCTTCATCATCACCATCTAGAAGACCTAGAAATTTGTGAAAGTGCTCATAAATGCATTCCCCCCTAACTTCCAGACCTGCAATGATGCGGACACTGGCCAGCAGTGTCCACATCATTATGGATAAATTAAAACATACACACAGACTACCAAGTTTGGTGGAGGAATAAGGTCGACAAACTGGCTTTTCTCTCAAGAGGAGCAAAAGTCGTGGCCTCTGCCATGACAGGCCTTTATTCTAAATCTATCTCCTTACATTCCAAAATGGGATCTTCCTCACTATCCCAGTTACAACAAAGGAGCCAATGCCCCTCATTACATCACAGAAGAAGGACATTAGCAAATGAATAGGCAGTGGGTTACACTGTTCTTTGTAAAGTACCTGCAGGGTGAAGGAATTTTTAGCAAAGAGCAAATCTCAAAACAGCTTAGGTATATTGCAAGTCTGATTACCCACTAAAGAACCCATCTGTGGGCGTAGGTCCTGTGTATCTCGGAGTGGGAGCTGGGCCCACGCCATGCAGAAGGGTCTGCCACACTACAAGAGTTGGAGTAGTTAATACTAAGTAAGCAAGGGTAGAAATCACTCTTGTTCTAATTTATGAAATGGGGACTTATAAAAAGTTTAGAGAGGAATTTAAAAAGACTAACAGAAGAACATACTAAGTCAGGGCCTGCTTTCTATTGGAACTGGGAGGCAGGAAAGCCGTGCGCCTGAGAGTTGAAAAATTGCCATGGTTAGAAGATGCCTCCTGACTGCCAAAGCGCTTCGGGGCCCTTCTGGAGGACTTCCTGCATGCCAGATAAATTGGATAAATTATACAACACAAATTCTAAGTTATAAGAGTAAGCCTGCTGTGCTGGAGTTATAAATATATTCATTTGGAAAGGAAGTTTTCCTCTAGGGCTTCCTTAAACTTGTGGGGTACAGAATCACAAATTTGGTGCCATGTCTTCCTTTCAAGTTAATATCTGTTACAAGAACTGACAGAAATACGAGTACTTGATAAAAATAACATTTTTTTCTTTGGTTGAAATCTCTAACAGCTTTCCTTCAGAAATAAATTCTCTGAAAGTAAATGGTATAGATGGTAATTAATATCTACATCATTTTACTATTCCCCTGGTTCTTGAAATATTATTTCTGAGAAGACTGTAATTCAGCTTCTCGGAATTCATTGACCATTCTGGCAAAGGTAAATACAAAAAGACAGTAGTGGAAGTAATAACTTTGTCTTAAAGGAAAGGGCATTAGTGTGAAGTGTGCTGTCATTTTAAAGTGTATTATAATGTAACTATAGCTACTTGTCTTAAGAAAATGTTTCAGGCCTAGATGTCTAATTTATATTTATTTTGGTTAATATCTAACCAAATTTAATAAAAAGAGCATAATGTAGTGTGGTTTTATTTACCAGGGATCGAATTAAGGTCTAAATACAAATTGTGTATTGCTACAGCCACCACTGATATCACATATATTTTAATGTACATTTAATTACATTCTTGTAGGCCAAGTAGTTCTAGGCCCTTGGGACTTTGTGCTTAAAATTTAGAATTGCGACTATATGGTAGTTAGTTGTAGTGAATGAGGTCCACTCTAGTAAGTGAGGGTCAGTTTTGACTTTGACTTTGGAGTCTCTTTGGGTATTTAAATGACATATTGAAATCAGGATCTCAAAGGGATATTTTCACTCCTATGTTCATTGCAGTGTTATTCATAATAGCCAAGATGTAGAAATTACCTAAATGTTTATCAATTGATAAATGATAAAGAAAATGTTGTATATACTTACAATAGAATATTATTCAGCATTAAAAAAAAGAAATCCTGCCATATGCAACAACATGAATGAATCTGAAGGACATTATGCTAAGTAAAATAAGCCAGTCACAGAAAAATACCACATGATTACACTTATATGAAGTATTTAAAATAGTCAAACTCATAAATGCAGAAAAAGAATGGTAGTTACCAAGGACTGAAAAAGGTATAAATGAGGAATTTCTATTGACATGTACAAAGTTTCAGTTGTGCAAGATGCATAAATTCTAAAGACCTGTACTTACAGTTAATGATACTCATACTGTACACTTAAAACTCTGTAATAGGGTAGATCTCATGGTATTTGGTCTTATTACAACAAGAAAATGAGAAAAAATGAAGTAAAAATAAATGTGTACTGGTTAAGTTTGGGAATGTTCAAACAAGAAAAAATAATGTCACAGATGAAATGGCAGGACTATTGGTCTTCACTAGCCCCTGAGGGCACAGGCTTCTGACACACCAATAAAAAGTCTCAGCAGATTAAGGAGCTGCTTGGAATTTCCAGTTTTTGTAGACATACAGACTGGGGGAATCTTCCCTAGGTAGTAGGTTTCACAGACCTCAGTGGTCCTATCACTACGATCATTTGGGCCAGTGACCTACACAAGAAAATGAGGGTTCCGTTGGGAAGTAAGCCAAAACTCAGCTCATCTTTGGGGCCCCTGGACCACAATGTTCAAAGGAGTAATAAAAATTGGGAGGATTTGGATATGTGCAAAGAAAAAGAATGGCATCTCAACAAGTCCAGATGATTGGAGGTCTCCCTATCGCACATCTTAAGTTATAAGACAAGATAATATCAACCACCATTCTCTGAGAAAGAAGGCAGCGAGCAGAGGTGAACTCCCTCCAGATGTAAACAATAATGCATAACTGACCCTTTGTTGGGAGATTTCTTCCAGACCAGTTTAATTCCACTGGCTGTGTATTTCACACGGCTAACATAAACATACATTGATTGAAATCCTAGTAAACTTGCTAAAGAAAAATTATTCTGACACTTGTTAAAGTGATAAGAAGTATTTTATTCAGAATTATTGCAGTAAGTGGTAAGGCTATCACAATAACAGAGAGAGATTATGCTCAACTCAGAATACAGCAAGGACAAGTGGGGACTGAGAGCCAATGAGCAGAGTGAGGGGCTCAGTGGACCAAAAATTACTAAGATGAAACTTCGAGAATTGAGGGATTGAATTGAGGGATTCTTGTCAAGAATCCCTCAGCCAAACTGACTTAACAGGAGTCTTGAAAAAGTCAGACTAGGGTGATTAGATATCAAGGGTGGAGAATGAGGAATTTGATCAGATATGGAGGGTGATCAGATACTAAGGGTGAAAGATTCTCTCTAAATAGACTTAGCAGGACTTTAAATATAACTGGACAAGGCAGGCTGAAGAGAGGATCCATGGACAAAGACTAGTGAAGAACGGGGCTCAGGTGAGCCTAATTAAACTTGGGTCAAGAGGTAGTCTTCAGGCTGAAAACCGTTTTCTCTTTATAGTTCTTTCCTTAGCGTTCTTTTTAGTGGGACAGGAATTTTTACTGAGATGGAAACTGGGAATTTCCACATTTGAAATATTTGGTAGAAATGAGTCCAGAGTTGTGAACATTTTCTTTAGACTTTAAAAAGTGAGGACCACCAGAAAATAAGAAAACGCTCACACACACATTTATTGGGATATGTCAAAGGAACACAAGAGGTAATGGCAAGAGTTTTTAATAGTCAAAGCTGGAATATTTGAGCAATGAAATGAATAAGGTGGTATTAAATTATAACCCAAAAGTATAAAATAAATATTGATGAGGCCATACTGATATAAATCAATGATTGACTAAATAAATGCAAAAGAATGGATACATCTCCCATGTAGAAAAACCCACATAATTTATGTAGATGCTTCCCAGCTAAGGAGGAGAAATATAATTACTCATCGTTTAAGTGCAGGCTACACATAGTGACCTCCTTCCAAGGAGTACAGTATAGAAAAAGGGGGAAAATGGGAGAAATCTGGCAAACACTAGTTGGGCCAGGAGATTAAGGTTACCATCAACAGTGATCAGTATATTGATAGCATGTGCTCTTGATATGAGGATGAGTTTGGAATTTTACCTCCGTGACCTCCTCCTCAAAGCCATAACTCCTGTCTTACCATGAAAGAAAATCGCATAAATCCCTGTTGAATGGATTCTATAAAATACCTGACTAGTATTCTTCAAAACTGTCAAAGTCATGAGAAACAAGGATTAAGTCTGAGAAAATGTTGCAGCCCAAAGTAGATTAGGAGACATGGTAACCAAATGTAATGAGATATCCAGAATGGTACAAAAAGAAAAAGAAAAAGCCAAAAAAAAAAATAAAGAAAGAAAGAACAGAAAAAGGACAGTAAGTAAAAACTAAGGAAATCTACACTAAAGTATGGATTTCAGTTAACAACAGTGGATTACCATTGGTTCTTTAACTGTGACTCCTGTACTGTACTACCATAAGATGTTAACAGTAGGGGAGGCTGGTATGGGGTTTATAAGACTCCTGTATAATCCTCCTCTTTCCATAAGTCTAAAACTGTCCTAAAATAAAACCTTTATTAACAAAATAATTAAAACCCATTCAGTCTCACATTGAGGGACCACTGCTAGTCCCTCCCCACCCCGCCCCATCGCAGTGGAAGTAAGCTAGCGAATCTCTATGCGTTGGCATTTTGTTAGTATTTTTATTTTGCCATTTAATCTCATTACAGAACTTTCACGCTAAGTCATGTAACCTGAAAATAATTTGTGATGAGAAGTACAATAGGGTGTGAATTCTTAGCTTTGGACACAGAGTAGCTTTTGGTTTTGCACAACTGAAGTATTGTTCTGTCCTATCTCAGAGCATTCTGAGGGCAAACTCTCAAGTCCCTACAAAGGGAACAGGAGGGTATCTGATGACGGAACGGTTGGCACTGGAAATCTGCCTTTCGATGGTGGTCACAGGGCTTCCCAAGAATTCTGATTTCCTCCTGAGAGTGGCAGAGTCATATTCCTGATTGACCTCAGTGGGCGGATTATCTAATTAGCATATTTAGAAGAAGAAATTGGACACATATTGTTTTATTCCCTTCCTCTCCAACACCTGCCTTCCTGCTCAAAGGACTAGATCCTGTTTTCTCTCTCAGTCATGCACCGGGGGCAGCTCTGCACCCGGGAGAGGCTGGAGGGTGTCCAGCGCCACCATCAGATGGACCAATCAGTCCATCTGACTGATTCAGGGAGTTCATTCCTTCATTCAATAAATACTTATGTAAAATAATGTCCTATATGGTGGAAAAACAGCAGTGGTAAAAAGAAAAATACTAAGTCAACACTTATGGAACATATAAAGTATTGGGAGACAAAAATTTAACATAACTAAAAATAAATAATGTAGCATATTAGATAGATTAGTAAAATAATGGAGTACAATATACTCAAGGGTAAAAAGTGCTGTGGAAAGAAATAAAGAAGCAGAGTGGGCTTATGAAAAATGCTGTGGGTGGTCAGCATTGGCCTCACTGAGAAGTGGCATGTGACTATACCCTTAGTTATGTGTGATGGTAATTTTATGTGTCACCTTGAGTGGACCACAGGGTGCCCAGTCATTTAGTGAAACATTATTCTGGGTGTATCTGTGAATGAGATTAACATTTGAATTGGTAGACAGAATAAAGCCAATTGCTCTCCCTAGTGTGGGTGAGCCTCATCTAATCAGTTGAATAGAACGAAAGTGATGATTTTTTTTTGAATAAGGGGAACTCCGACTCCCTTTGAGCTGGGACACAGCTTTGGCTCCTGCTCTGACACTCAAATTGGAACATCAGCTCTTCCTGGGTTTGGATCCTGCTGGCATTCGAACTGCAGTTACACCATTGGCTCTCCTGGTTCTCAGGCCTCAGGCTTGGATTGGCTCTACGGCATCAGTGCTCCTAGGTCTCCTGCTTGTTGACTGCAGATTGTAAGACTTGTCTGTATCCACATTTCTTGTCTGCCAATTCCTTATGGTAAGCCTCCCTCTCTCTATCTACATGTTGGTTCTGTTTCTCTGGAGAACTCCAAAACAATATAGTTAGAAAGCAAACGGTGTAGATTTCTGGAAAAAGAGAGTTCTGGGCAGAGTAAATAGCAAGTGCAAAAGTCTTAAGGCAGAAAGGGGTCAAGAGAGATGTTATTTATTGGCCCTCTAAAATGCCAACAATAGTTAAGTTTGGCAGACAAGAACAAGTCCAGGCAGCTCTCCTTCCGGTTAATGCGTCTGCATTGTAAATTCTTATTGCAATGTAAGCTACATAAAAATAGTCCTTGTGTCTCCATTTGTTTCATTGTTCCCATTGTGGTGACCATGGTGATGCCTGGCGCATAGTAGGCACTCAGTGTATGAATGTTGAATAAAAAACAATTATTTTATATGAGGGAGGACCCAAAAATCAAACTTTATTTATAAAGAACTGTGTATTCATTCTTACATGTTTAAACCTCAGTCACCTTCAAAGTACTCTCCATTTGAAGCAATACACTTATTGAGACATATTTTCCACTGCTCAAAACAATTTTTGAACTTGTCAATGTTGATGCTTCTTAGTGCTTCTGCCATTTTTTGTTTTACCTCTTCCACATCAGCAAAACATTTCCCTTTTAGGACTTTTCCCCCCTGTTTTGGGGGGTCCCCCTCATATATACTATAAACAATTCAAAAGTACTGACTTACTTTGATCAATTACAGAGAGAATTTCGAGTGCTAAAAATATAAACTTAAATAAGATATGGTCTCAGTTTGCAAAAAACTCATGGTATAGTGAGAAAAAAAATCAATGTTGGTATAATTTTCTATCCCAAGTCTTGCTCTCTCCTGGTTTTCTTATATCAACCAATGGAAACTCCATAATGTAAAGCCACAATAGATATCACTCTAACAAGCAATCAAGCAGTAGGGTGCTGGATGTCAACAAGGAGGGGTGTCCTGGGATTCTTGGAGGAGCATCATAAGCAATATGTAGAAATTTGGTCTCAGTATGAAATATAATATTTTGAAGTGTAGGTTACCTAAGTTGGCACCTTCTTTACACTTTGAGGAATGATGAATATAAAATTCTAATTTAAATAAGGTTGTGGTTTTCTAAGTAAGTTTCTTTACTTATCCTTACTTAGGTTTAACTTCTGTTCATACATACTCAAATAGCAACCATTTCTCCTTTCCTTAATGAATTATTGGTCCTTCAAAAGACAAATGACATTTATACACCTGAAGAATAAGTAACCTTTGATTTATTAGGTAGTAGCTTTTGAGAAGGGACATCTATATTGGCTTTAGCACTTTGCTCTTGGTAATAAATATTATTTCCTAGCAGTAATTCGTTGTCATGGTGATAAGGAGAGAGAAGAAGGGAAAGAAATCTACATTTCTCAGCAGAAAACGTCTTTATAAATAACATAAAATATCACTGCATCATATATCTGACTATTGCTGGAGTTCTTATAAATTTTAAAGTTTAAGTCCAAGGAGAGAACTAGAAAGTCCTTCTAGACCTATGGTTGTCCATTGCTGGAGATTTGCCTGCCAGGGAATATTTGGCAATATCTGGAGACATTCTGGCTTATCCAGGGGATACTACTGGCATGTAGTAGGTAGAAGGCAGGGATGCTGATAAATATGCTACAGGGCATCCCCTCACGACAAAGAATTATCTAGCCTACAACGCTGACAGTCACATTTCAGAAGTTCTGTTCTCAACCAATCCTCTCATTTTACATGCGATTAATTTGAGGACAGAGAAAGAGTATGCATGGACCGAAGTCCCCCAGTTGGAGAAACCTGAGCTTCTGCCTCAGATGCACAATAGGGTATGTTCATAACAAGCCATACAATCAAACTATTGGATCCAAACAGCTGGGAAGATGTGGTTCTTACAAGAATCCAGGTACCTACCAACACGATCACTATTTTTCTTTTATGGAGATGTTAAATCTCATTGCCTTGTCTTTCTGAAAAAAAAAAAAAAAACAAGAAATAAAGTGGTCTGATTTTAAGGGAAAGAAATAACCAAGGGTTTTCTTAAATTAAGTGTCTCATAAGAAACCAAAGAAATCTGAGAATATGGGGTTTTCTTCTTGTATATAAGTAAAACTCCTATGTGCCTTAGAAAATCTGGATGATCCACTCGTTGGCACCTAAAATCTCACCTGGCCTCATAGCTTCTGGAATGTGTTTAAAAAACAAAAAACAAATAAACAAAAACCCTAATCAAATCACTCTTTTATCAGTACATGGGAGACCCTACTGGATCCATTCTTCTGAACTTATATTTTACCTCTCTCCCCTCTGTCTCTGCCTCTGGACTTTGGAGTTACTCTTCCCTGTAAAGGAAATGCTATTTCCCCAGAGAACTCCATATTTAGCTCCTTTTTATCATTCCCTCAGGCCTTAGCATTACCTCTTCAAAAAAGAGCATCCTATTTAAAGAAAGTCACCTCTATAATTATTTATTAAAGTCACTTGTTTATTTCCTCCATCACGCCAAAAAATCCTAGCATTATTTTATGCATGGTTTATTTATTAACTTTTTTCTTCCTGTTGTAATTTTTATTGTTGTTCAGTTACAGTTGACCTGCCTTTTCCCTATGATTTTAAAGAGTGCAGGACTGTGTCTGTCTTATTCTGTGCCATATTCACAGCATCTGGAATAGCCTATGACACTTAATAGAACCCAGTACATTTTTTAAATGTGTGAATAAATGAAATTAATAACAACAGTGAGAAAAGGGATAGAGTTTAGTGTGAGGCCTCATGGGAAAAGAAAATGTTGGGGAGCAGAATAAGCTCTACCCCCAGCAGTAGAAATGATCAAATGAAGGGGTAAGAATAACTTTGTCAGGAATGACACCTAGAAGGGGTCAGTCCTGTAACAGCCTTCTAAACCAAGCACTACTTCATTTGAATTCCAAAAAAAAAAAAAAAAAAATGAAAATAGGAATATGAGAGATGTTGTGTGAGGGGATGAACTTGCACCTAGTAGATGAGTTAGGTCCTGGAGCTCTAACGCACTATGCAGTGAATGTAGACGACAATATGATATCATAATCATCAGACTTGCTAAGAGATTAGATCGTAATCACTCTCACCCCAAAATTAGAGATGATAATTAAGTGATGAGGTAGATGTGAGGAGAAAAACATCAGATAAATTATTACAGAGGGGTAACCTACAACAGTTGACCGATACTCCAAAAAATTCTCAAGACCGTCACAAACAGGGTGAGTCTGAGAAACCATCATGGCAATAAGGAGAAGTGGTGAATGAATTTAGTGTGGTATCTTAGAGTGAGTCCTGGAGCAGAAAAATGACATTAGGTGGAAACTAAAAAAATCTAAGTAAACTGGATTTTAGAGGATAATAATGTATTCTAATGGTTCGTTATTTATAAAAACTCCACCATATTAATTTAAGGTGTGAGTTATCAGGAAACTGGGCAGAAGGGGGCCTAAGGGGACTCTATATCTTTGCAATTTTTCCATAGACCTAAAGTTTCTCTAAAAAGCACAGTATATTTAAATTGAGTGGTGGTTTTATATTAAATTAAACTTTTGAATCCAACTAAACTAACATATATGATGCATCTCACCAAAATCACCCTCCATAGATCCTCTTGTAGGTAAACCCCAGGGGGGAAAATGCTCTACCAAACAAAAGGTGGCAAACAAGAAAGAAAAAATGGAATCCAATACAAGGAGAAAACAAAGCAATTCCTAAGGGGATAGCATAGAAAACCCTATAGCCAGGTCTGAGCAGCCAGTGTGGGCAGCAACCATAGAGGTAAGACTGAGGTATTGGCAGGCACGGCTCCAAGAAATAAAACTGATTTGTTACTTTATGATTCTGCCTGAGTAGAGAGAGATACTTGCTTTCACACTAACGATAGTTATATAGGAAATTAAGCAACAAAACAGCAATAAAAATACAGACAATTATCTGCAAGGACAAGAAAAATTTGCACAAAAAAGGAAATGTAGATAATATTACTGTGGCCATGATAATGGAAAAAGATTGGTTAACTTCAATGAGAATCTACGAAAATGTTAGCCAGAGGTTTTAACTATATTTAGAGTTTAGAGGAGCACAATGTGTGAAGGGGATTTGGGGGACTTGTGTAGGGGATTGTAAGGAAGTTAAATCTTTACTTTTCAAAACAGGAAATGGGGTGTTCTGCTTATTTTGCCTTGAATTTTTTCTTTATTTCTAACTTTATAAGGCCAATGTTTAAATCATTGATTTTTAATCCTGTTTCCTTCTTAAATATGATCATTTCATTCCATAAATTTCCTCCTCAGTCCTGTTTTAGCTGAATTTCATGAAGGTTGCTTAAAGTGTATTTTTAACTTAGCATGGAATGAAACAGTATTTTTTAGGCAACTAGGTCTATGAATTTTGATACATATCAGGATTCACATAACAACCACCACAGTCAAGATGTGACCAGCTCCTCACCCCGGGAACACTCCAACCCGATGCCCCTGTTGTCCTTTTCCCCACTCCCAACCTCTGGGGACTGCTGAACTGTTTCCCATAGCTGTGGTTTTATCTTTTTGAAAATGTCAAATAAGGAAATAAAGATAGCAAACACTGATAGACTGAAGATTTCAAAATATTATGAGACCACTACATATGGCTTTTTTGCAATAAAATGTAAAACTTAGATAAAATTGAAATAGAATTTAAGCCACCAAAAGTTACTCAAGAAGAAGAAGGAACATTGAATAGTCTTAGAATCTTTGGGGGGAATAAAGAGTAGAATAGTATCTACACATACACACAAACAAACCCATAGTGAGTGGGTGGATTTGGGTCTAGGTGGCCTTACAAAGAAATTTACCCAACTTCTAATGTACTCCCAAGAAAAAGAAACAGTATAATCTCGATACCAATATTGAACCAAGATAGGACAAGAAATGAGTAGCTCAATTTCACTTATGAACATAACATGAAAAATTTCCAAAGAACATCTTAGCAAAGTATGGTAATTCGGACCTGTGCAGGCCCTTCATGTGAGGCCTGCCCCATTCCAGCCTTGTACATGACTGAGTGAAGAAGCCTGCTGAACTCTCGGATTAGTAGTAAGCATCTAAGCTTGCTTCTATAAACTATGCTCTCTAAGTTACCTTTAATAATAAAGATAATTTTTAGGCTTTATATTTACTACTTTAGTTATCAAAAATATATTGAACTTCAACAGGAAAGGGAGGTACTATTATTGGATATTTAATATATGCCAAGATTTCACCTAAAACTTTTATACTTAATTCATTTAATTTTTACAATCTCATTACATGGTGAATTCTTTGTTATATGTAAAGTAAAGCCAAATATCATACAGCTAGTAAGGGTGGGGTCAGTATTTCAGTCCTTTACAATCAGTGTGAAAGGAAAGCATGTTGATCAAATGGAGATCTAATTGTGCGGAAAATATTCTGTACTTCACATAATACCCCCAAATCATTTCCAAAAACATCAAAGAATTCAATAAAAGAAATAGAGCTCTAAAACTTTTAGAAAATAAACATGATAATATATCTTTGTTGCAGGACAGAAAAATGTCATACACATAAAACAAAAGGCAAAACTCGAAAAGGAAATCATAAATTTTGCTGCATTATATTGAAAACCTCTGTGTGAGAAAAGGCATCGGAAGCAAACTAAGATGTTAAGTCACAGACTGGAAGACTGTAAACCCACATTGATAAAGAATTATCAACTGAAAAATGCAATGAACACTTTCAAATAAATAAAAATAAAAATGAAGTAGATCCAATAAAAATAATCCAAGGATGCAAGCAGGCAATTCACATTTGACTAAATCAAGCATAAATACACTAAGTGTGCAACATCATTGGTAAAAAGTTAAATGCAAATGAAGATAACAGTAACAATCCTTCTCACAGCCAAATAATTATCAAAATCAATAAGGATGGCAACACCAGGTATTGATGAAAATGTAACAGAAACTCATTATTAATAGAATATAAAATGTTAAAGTCATTTTGATGATCAGTTTGCTTAAGGTAGGCACATCCTGTCACCCAAAATTTCACTCTACTGGCTGCCCTTGAGACAGTGCACACATATTCAAGGAGGCATATAGAAATGTTTCTGCAGCACTGTGTCTGATAGCAAACACAATCAGAAAAGCTCTAAATGCCTACAGGGAAAAGAATAGGAAAATTAAATGAAGTTGATCAGTACAACAGAATACTTGACAGCAGCTAAACTGAACAGATGACTATTTCTATATGCATAAATATGAAGACACTCAAAAGTAAAGTTGAGTGAACCGCAAAGCTAAAACAAAACAAAGCAAAACAAAACAAAACAGAACCCATTTATGTAAAGTTTAAGCACACACCACTGAAGGTAGATGGAACATGCAGCTGATGAATCTTAAGTTTTGGCAACTTTCACTTGTATAGACCTCTTTCCAGGGAGGACATTTTATTCAGAAGGCTAAATAATAGTTAAATATAAAAATCCTTAGTTTCAGGGTATAAAAGGGCAGCCAATACAGAGAGGAATTACTGATGACATACACACATGGCTAGTGTAATATTTACATTTATTCCTTTTATGGCTAGGTAGGAAGTAATATAGGTGTGCGATACCTAGTTGAGATAGGTCTGTCTCTCCCTTGGGGTAGCTGCTGACCTCCAACGATGCCAATGACCTCCGCTAGCAAGAGTTTCTTCCTTCCAAGTCCTTGCTCTGTTGGACAAAAATGTGTATCAGCACCCCAAGGAAGCATATGTGTGAAGTAGTAAGTTTAATATACCACAACTAACCATAATAGAAAATAAATTTAGTTCATTCAGGCTGCAGGGGAAACAATTTTCTTTCTAATGCTCTATAGAAATTAATATTTTAAAATGTTGTCTTGAGAAGAAATAATTAAATACTATGTGGTCACAAATGTGTAGAAAAACATATTATAGAAATAGGCCAGTCAATCCATTTAAAAGTACATTACTTTTGTGCATTGTGCAATGCTTGCGACATTTACCAGCTTTTTACATTTTTAAATGGGCTGTGATTACTTTTCTCATTCTAAACAAGTATTTACTTTCATGTCTGATTTTGTTTTGAAGTTGTTTACTTTTCCTCTTAAATAAGGGCCCTGGGGTACATCCATGAAACACAGATATACTTTTTCTACGTACATGACATGCACTTGAAGATAATAGCTGCTGGTGAGGAGTAAAAGAGAAAGAAGGGACAATTTAGCTGAATCTGTGCTATTTTATTTCCTATGTTTAAAGACAGATTTGATGCCCATATGGCAAAATGTTAACATCTGTTTAATCTTGGCAGTAGGTACATAGGTGTCTGTATTATTTTTGTACTTTTTTGATATTTGAAACAATTCATAATTTTAAAAAAATCATGCTATTAATAGGACATAATTTATTCAAGGAAAGTTTTAAGTTACTAATTTAATTTATAGACCACATATTTGACAAGGTGATTTTGAGTTATTTATCATAGGGTAAAAATAAAAGAAACCCTTTACATGCATATAATATTTACCATTTTAATGTTTATGATTTTAAACATATAACAAGGCAATGTGCTAAGTTCTACAAGCATTGCTTTATTTTTATATTTCTTTTATATTTAAATGTCCTCTGCTGATATTGACATTGTTGATGTTGGAAGAAAAACATTCTTCAGAAAGTGACTGGTTAAACTGATGATGCAATGGACAGCACCACGCATTTATTCATGTGCTCATCAAAAACCAACTGAGCTGCTACCACGCTCTAACATCAGTACTGGGTGTAAAGGTCTGGTCCGAAATTTTATAGAGCTTACAGTCAATTGGAGAAGACAGACAACAAATAAAACAGAGTAGAAGTAAACATTGATTGAATACTGTGATAAAATGTTCTGGAAAGAAGGAAGAGCCTGTTGATGGAGTAAGGTGTGTAAGAGGCTGGGAGCTAGTTTAGGGACATCTCTCTTTGTAGATGATATTTTAGCACATACATAAAGGCTGACGAGGACCCACTGTTCAATGAATTGATGGATAATAAAAGCAGCATGTCAGGGTAATCCCAAAGGCTTGGAGCTTGAAGGAATGGAGGTGTAAATGCCATTGACAAAAACAAGGAGATCAATTATAGAAGCCATTGTGAAAGGCCAGGAAAAATTAAAATTCAACTATTAGCATGTTGATTTTGAAATGTTATTAGAAAATCAATCCTTGGAAACAACCTCAGGAGGGAAATAGCGTAATCAGCCAATGAAAAATCATATATAAGTTACAATGAATTAACTGGATCTATATGTATACAAATAGAAAAATATCAGGAACATAATAATGACTTAAAGGGCAAATTGCAAAACATATAATTCATACAATGTGAAAGGATTTATATGAAGTACAAAAATATAAAGTAATATTACAAATTGTTATGTGTTCATATATATATGCATGAAATATACATATGTTTTATAGGACATTGGTTACCCCTGAGGATAGATAAAAGAAAGTGGGATTAGAGAAGGATTTAGATAAATCTGTAATATTTTAGTTAAAAAACAAGATTTGAAGCATACACTTGATCAATTTTATATGAAGATCTATTACATTATTTTTAAGATGCTTCCTATGACCTTGAACTATTGCATAATTTTGAAGGGCATTAAACAAAAAGAAAGAAAAGCAATAAAAATAAATAAAGTAGTAGCATGAGTCTATATATTACATTTTACTTTTGGTGACCAGGCAAGGAAATAACTCAGTGTCTCTGATTTTAGCATGTTTGTATGAGTTAAAACTCAGTTTCAGATAACAAAAAGAAAGCTAGATATTTTAAGCAGAATAGCATTTAATAAAGGGAATTAAATGCTTCCAAAATCACCAGAAGGGTAAGAAGCTAGTCCTTTAGGAATGACAACAACAAAATAAATCTAGCCCACCAAGAGAAGTGTTTTTTCTATTAAAACAAAAAATAATTAGAATGCAGGAGCTCACCCCTGGAAATTCCTGGCTCTGCAAATACACAGCCTTAGCTTCCACGCAGGTATCAGAAAGTCCATATTTACTACACCCTGCCCTTCAATTCACACATCTGATGAGACACAGTGATGAGCTTGGAGGGTCTCCCTGAGGAGACCATGGCAGCCATTCTCCCTTCCTTCTACCGTGTGTCGGCAGCATGGAGATCGAGCAGCTTCTAGCTACATTTTTAACACCATATGACTGTTCACTGAAACTTACAACACCTGGTGACTGTCCACAATCATCAATTGTAATTGTAATTGATCTCCAGGTAAAGAAAGTGCAGAGAAGCCCACAGCCATTCTGACCAAACTTTCTAGCAGCGGCAAAAGTATAGCTCTGCTTCCTTCCACGTTCCCACCTAATTGGGTAACTTATATCACATCAAGAACCCTCCCTGCAAAAGGGTCTTGGAAATCTAAATTTAAACTTCTCAATCTCCACACTACGAACAAACGCAGAAGAAGGTAGGGAGAACGGTCACCACTGTCTCCCCAATGAGTGCCTCCAAGCACTTCACTATGTCTCATAGAAAGACCAGGGGGATTTTGACATTTTCTATTAGGGTAAACCCAGAAGCCAGGTACAGTATAAATAAGGGATAATATAAAGAATGCTTGGAAAGAAGCACATCCTCCTTCCAAACTCAAATGTCAGCAATGAGACCAGGTGGCTGCGGAATAGAGAGCAGCAGCTGGTCAGTGTTTGTTCATAGCCAGGCCAATGCAGAGTATCTGGGAAATGAAGAAACAGATTTCGTTCCCACACTCATTAGGAAACTCCATTTGGAGGTCTAGCAGCTGTTAGTGGTGATAAGAAATCTTAAAATTGTTTTCTTTTTAAATCAATACCAAGATGAATTTCTACAATCTACCTAAAAGCTTTTCACTGTTTGGATTGGGCACCGTGTTTTAATTGTCCAGAGGTCTTATTATCTGGCTCATTTCCTTTATTTCATTTTCACTTTTATCTCCTTATAACATTCCTGAGTGAAGGAGAAAATTACTCTTTACTTGTCATTACAAGTGTCAGCTAATTCTTCAAATCATTGAAAAAAGAGCCAAATAAAACACACACACCACTGAATTCCCCCACAAACACAGGGAGAAGACCATAGGCAATACTAATTTCTGAAAGCACTAATAAGGTCGAGAAATTTTCTCTCATGGGGAATATTAATAAGCACGTTATGTATTACTGGATCCATAAATCCTATGAAAATATAAAACTATGCCATCCCCTAGTCCTATAAAGCAGTTAGAATAGAACTCTGTGTTGCAGTCACTGCAAATGGCCCTAACTCTTCCCCTTCTCCTATGTTGGTCCCCTTTGCCACATGACTTTGTAGTGAGCTTATACTCTGCCTCTAGTCTTAGCCATGTGGTTTGCTTTGGTTACTAAGAAGTTGGAAAATATGACCAAAGTGAGGCTTGAAAAGATGGTTTTCAGTTGGGTTTACCTACTTTTGCACCTTTGCCATTGTTACAAGAACACTCCAAGGCTAGACTGCTAACGGATAAAAGGTACATGGAATAGTGTTAGCTCACTGCTGTTACCCTACTCAATACCACCTGAGATCAGCAAGACAAGTTCCACATTCATCTATGAGCCTACAATAATAACAGAACAGCTTAGATGACCTGCAGCTGATGGCAGACTCATGAGTAAGCCTGGGTTAAATCAGCTAAATCTTGCAATTGCATGAGCTAATGAATGTCTCTCCCTATATGCCACTGAATTGCCTGTTATGTAGCATTCATGCAGCAATAGACAACCAGTACAATGACCAATAAGTGTTATGTGATGGTGAATTGATGATTGTACATGAACATACAAGATATCTAAGTCATTTGTAATTTCTTAAACAGAATTTAGTATATGAAGAAATCAGGTCCGAGTTGATCCTACATGTGCTTTGAACCAAACGGTATAAGAAAAGGTATAAGTTATTCAGTAGGTGAAATGTTTCATTCTTGTATTTCCAACAGTTCTATCAAGTGGCTCTAGTCATAGTCACAAAATTTTTCCAAAGTTCTTCATTTTTAGAGGGTGTACCTATTTTGCAAATAATTTTTAAGAAGTGCTCTGACTTTGTACACCATTTTAGGCAATCATATATTTATCACAATTCTTCCTAAAATGGAGATAGTGAGAAATTTTTAGCCTGGGAAAAATCCGTGGTGTCTATTACATTGATTGTTTAAGAAACAGAATAGTGTCTAGGCAAGCCCCTGGGGAATGCTTGTTTTCAGCCTTCTCCCAGCTCACTACCCATGGTGTCATGCCTCCCCCTCACTCACAGGAAACACCAGGAGCACAGTTCAGTAGTATCCTGACCACAGAGACTTCCATTTTCTGCATTTGTCCTCTTTTCTTGAGTACTATCCCTATCTGTTCCTCTCGTGTCTCCATGGCCATTCGCAGACTCAGAATTTGCTTGTGCATAGGATTTTTCATAAATAAGACTAAGTATTCTGAAGAATTTTTATATTGTTGTTTTATTTAAAAAAAGATATTTATCAGAAAACATAAAGCTACAATAACATAATGGCAAAAAGATTGGAGTGAAAGGCAATGATGGAAAAATCATAAAATGATGTTAAAGTGTGCCACACACAGGAAGACAAGCCTGTGCATAATAATTAAAAGTGGGTGAGAGATTTGACAAAGTGTACTAGGTGCCAAAGCAAGAAATACCATCCTTCGGAAGAGTAACATAATTCATAAAATAAAATACGCTTGTTACCTAGAATAAGTAAACTTCTTAAAAATTATCTGACATGAAAACCTTCCATGCACCTTTATTTGGGTAAGTGACCTCATCTATATCCCTGTACTAAATAGAGATAACCTTAAGATGGTTTTTAAACAATTCTTAGATAGATGCCAAAGTAAAAACAATAATACAAACAGTGAAAAATATAGCCAACTGCACAGCTTTCTAGCTGTCACATTGATCCAGAAACTAATGAGATTACCTAGAAAGATGAATGAATTGCTTATCATTCAAGCAATCTTCTATAAATACGGCTTCTTATAACCTAATTCTTGTTACACATAGGTTCATAGACATTTTTTTTCTTAAATTTTTATGTGAGAGAGAGAAAGAGAGAGAGAGAGGGACATCAATTTGTTGTTCCACTGATTTATGCATTCATTGGTTGATTCTTGTATGTACCTTGACCTGAGTTTGAACCCCCAACCTTGGTGTATCAGAACAATGCTCTAACCAACTGAGCTGCCCAGCCAGGGCCACACTCTGCTTTCCCATTGTTTATGAGCTTGTGGTGGATATGATCATATTCAGAATGCATCTATATAAAATTGTGTGTCTATGTAAAATAACTTTTAAGTGAATTAATACAAAGTAAACATGTTAATGATATTTAACATTTTGATTTTGTTTATGATTCAATTTTTAACTCCACGTGTTAGTTTGATTGCCAGGAGGGTATTATGTATACTCCAGAAAGATCTGGGTTCCAGGCTATCTCTTCCAATTCTTAGTTGCTGTATAACAGTCAATTTACTTACACCCTGAAAGCTAATTTCTTATTAAAAAAATGGAGCTAAGGAATGATAACTAATTCAATAGTATGCTATAAGAACTAAATGAGTTATATTCACAATGCGTCATACATGATAAGCAAGCAATACACATAATTGGCAATAGTGGCTGTCATCAATATCAGCTTTAACATTGTCACTGCCGCCACCACAACTATCTTTGCCATCATCATTGTCTTAAATGATAGTACAGACGGCAGACAGTTTCTTAGCAAGGTACATGGGAAGTATATGAATGCATTCATATCACGCATAATGTATCTTTTGAAATACTTTATTTCACCTGTAGCTTTTAGCATTCATCCTAGACATCTTATGATAAGGAAAATAGCAATTATAAGGCCAATATTCCAAAATCATGTTAGATTAAAAAAATCTACCTACAAAAAATAGAATTGAACTGTACTCATAGATTGTTAAAAATTAATGGGGGAAATGTCTTAACATGTAATGACACCTTGAAAATATTTTATTTACACACTTTGTGATTGGTATTACCTAAAAGTAGGATCATTAATACGTTAGTCTATGGATAACAACTTCTTTTTCTAACTACTCTTCTCTAGAAGTGTTAATTCCTTAATTCATTTATGTATTCAAACATCTCATGAGTGCCAAATCTATGTCAAGCGAACCTAGAGGTAAGAAAGCAAGGTGGACCCTCCCCTTGAGGAACTGAGACTTGTGGGAAAAGATAGGACAGAGAACTATACAACTGGCCTTCAGACAAAGGACGATTACCAGAGTAAAGGTGTACTCGAAGTGCCATTAATAAAAAAGGCGAAGAGCAGATTATTATGGAGGTTTGGAAAAAGAAGTCAAAGAATTCTTAGGATTTCTTGCACAGTTTCCTCTCATGGAACAGATGAGTTCAGTACTTGTAACTAAATGGACGTCTTTTTATATAGTGTGTGTAGCTTTTAAGTGCATGAATCTATTTTCTATCAATTAGATTTTTTCGCCTTCCAGGGAAGAGGAACTATAATAAAACCATAGAATTTAAGAGCCAGAAGTGACTTTAATGTTAGCCCAACATTACAGTTGATTAAAAAAGCTGTTTCCAGATAATTTAGGAAATGTCCAATTTGGGGACACATGCGGTTGGGAGGAGAAGCCAGGCTATCCTGCCTCCACTTCTAAGCCAAGATCTGGTCTGTGGCATGGCTCGTCTTGGTACTATTATATCTGCATTTCGATTGGTGCCTGGTAAATGGCTCACTATTAGGAGATGTGGTACAAGAAATCCTTGTAAAATGATGGATAGACTTCTTTTGGCCCCTAGAACAGAATTCAGTGCTGCACCACAGTTCTTTATTTAAAATGTGTGGTTGCTCTGAAACAGTTAATATAGCTCCGAAAATTCATCCCGCATGCCACCACAGCAATTTATGCACTGCCAAATCTTGTATATAAATCTCGCTTCACAAACCACGCTTCAGGAATACTGAAATCAGGGCTATTCACAAGATAATATTAGCAAATGTATTTTTCCTGTGTTAAATATATCCTTATCATTTTTATTATCTATTAGTGTGGTTATGCTTATTACTGACAAGGAAGGCTTATTTGAATATTTCCCATGGTTTTCAGATCTACAGAGGCCACAGAACATGTTTATCTTGTTCCATTAATTTATTCTCTATCTTACTATAACATTGGCAGTTCTGTTAGTGTAGATTTTGGTAACCATCTCAAGGTGTCCATTAGGCTTAGCTTTAAAAAAAGAAGGGAAGAAATGGACAGAGTTGATGCATTCCCCCCACCCAAAGTTTTTTTTGTTTTGTTTTTGTTGTTGTTGTTTATAAATGTCTTTTGTAAATAAAAGGCTTTTAAATTTATTGGCTGTGTCTGGTGAAAGCTATTATCCTACTAAACAGTCCCTTAAGCTGCATTCTAACAGGCCTCTTTGTTTAAGCTACTCAATTCATTTTTACCTTTAGTAAATAAGTCTGATTTTACACACAAAGTTTCACAAGCACATTGTTAATATTCACAAAAGATACACAACCTTAACTGTCCTTCATTTGTCAAATGGTTGCACATTCAACCTGAGCTTTGGAAGCAGTCGCTTCTCAATATCTTTGGATGAAAGAGACTGCGTAAGGATACTGCTAGGCTCAGCATTCTGTTTTCACTCTTCAGAAATAGAAAATTTCACTTATTATTTTTAAAAAAACTATGCCTTACATAATGTCATTTAAAAGTCACCAAGAACCTTTTTTTATTTCTGAAAATTATAACAAAGTTCATTTTAAGAATATTTACATAAGTACATGTAAATATTATATATTGATGGGACAGTGTTGCTGAAGTTCTAAGTTGAATCTGTTTCTGAGAACTGTAATTCTTTGAGTACATCACTCTACCTTTATAACTGTCCTTTCTATTTCATAGTTATCATAGTGACATTATTTCAATATAACTCTTTCATGAAGCATTCAAAGAGCTTCGTAAATATTTTATTACAGGTTTGTATCTCAAATTACTATAATAGAAAACTTTTCTGGAACATTTTCATTGAATAAATATAACTTCCACCCAACTATGTTTAGTTGATATCAAAAGGAAATTTGGACGGTTACATAACTGCGAATTCCAGATTTGATTTAGGATATGTCAGTATTCAAGGACACAGAGTCTATATATGACAGGTCTCTGTTCTATTCCTTGCATGGCCTTCATTCTCAGAAATGTTTTTCATTTTGTTGTCAAATATGACCCCAGCAAGCAGTAGGGTTATTAATATTTCCAGAGAAAAGAATCCTATTTTTCACATTAGTCCAGAAAAAAAATGTCCCAGGGATGACTCTTGTTGTCTCATTGGGGGTGAAAGACCCACTCAGTAACTGTGGCCACCAGAACTGCTCCGATGACCTGGGCTTTGGCCATATGCCTGGAACTGAAGCCAGAAGGAGGAGTCAGCCTCACTGAGGCCACATTGAGAGAGAGAGGGTCAAGTCATGACATCTCAAAACAAACTGTGCACAGAGCATTCTCAAACTCTCTAGCTCACACAGCCCTGTGTAGCCACAAATGACATCTGTAGCTTCAGCTTTATCTCTGCCTTTGGAGATACAAAAAATGATGACCAGATACCCCCAAGACTTTCAACAAATCCATTGCCATACCTAACAAAGAACATATTTTAACATTAACCAGCATCATTGGAAATCTGAAATCCCTACAAGATTCTCTGAATCCTGCCAAAATACCTGAATTTCAATGCTAACATTTTCTATTATCTACCTAAAGCTAAGACAAGTATAGGAATGTTTCATGAACTTTTGATGGAGTTGGTTGCCTGATTCTTTATGTTGTGGCAACACTCTCAGAACTGAAGACTTCAATTAGGAAATGAAGACACAGATAGTAGAAGACAAATTGAGTGTGGATATTCTTTTCTTGAATAATGATTGTTCACATCATAGTCAATATGAAATATCACTAAGTATTATACTGAACTCAACATACCCCTTTTCTCTCCCATGACAACACCCAGAACAACAAATAGGACCTCAGGCAGCCCCATCAGCTGACCAAGGACACACTCTACTTGCAGAGAATGATAGAAATTAAAAGGATCCTCACATATTGAACAATTACATATTGATGCCTAGTATATGTTGGGTGCTGGGAATAAATTGGTCAATAAAACAAACAAAAATCCCTACAGAGTTTTTATTCTAATGGACGAAGATATATTGACCCTATTGCTAACTTCCTCAATTTCCAAGTGGGAGCTGTCCCAATTTTTTCTCTTCTATTGCATACTGGATATCTTGGCCTATTAAATTTATTAGTTAGTACTGATTGAAGTACTAACCCAAGGAGGTATGTTCAGAGTGTGATGCAGCCTAACTTGAAGAGGCCATGACTTCAGTTCTAACATCACGCAGAATGGCTGAACTTAGAGAAGAGTAACTCTATGACATCCATCCCCACCCTCTTGTTTGTCAAGCTCAGTATATTTTTGTAAGTAACAATTTTTCAGAAATCATAGTTAGCTGGACTACATTAAACTGTTTAATTTTTTTTTCCGGACAGTGATGGTAGAGGAGGAGGAGCTTTTGTGGTAATATGCAGGATATTCAAAATACATTAATGGTGACATTTTGCTAATCTACCTACAGGAAAAAGAGCAAGAGAGAATGTGTGTTGAGAATTGGTTGAGAGTGGATGT
The DNA here is from genome assembly GCA_004027475.1 of Anoura caudifer. Classification (NCBI taxonomy): domain Eukaryota; kingdom Metazoa; phylum Chordata; class Mammalia; order Chiroptera; family Phyllostomidae; genus Anoura; species Anoura caudifer. The sequence goes on along the minus strand of PVKU01000093.1, from coordinate 370,176 downwards.
GGGACAACTCTAGGCAGCCAAGCAGAGGACTAGTGAACACCAGGAGGCTCCCCTCCTTCTGAAAAGTGCCTTTCCTGCCCCACTCATTGTGGTTCCTACAAGACTGCCATGTTCTTCATGACCCCAACTTTGACCAGATATTATTGACTCAGAAACAATTGCATAATCCAAAGTAAGCAAATGGGTAAAAATTTTGAGATTTAAAAATTTTGTATGGAATAATCAATTTTTCTCCTATGGTTAAGGATATGAAACTTAGGAGTTTGTTGGTTTCATGTTTTTAACCAATAAGAAAGAGGCAGCCTAAGAGAATGAAACCACCTCAAAGAGAAACGGTGATGCATTTGTTCCCCTGCTCAAGTATTTCTGATAAATCTTTTTTGTTGCTGACGATGGTTCAAGTTGATTTCCTGTCACTGATAAATAAAATACATTAACTAATGGACAATTAAATATCATTAAGTGTCATTAAATGTCCTCAGATTTTGTCCTTAGAGCTTTTTAGTTTCTTCTCTCTGTGTCAGTTTCACCTCTTACTCTTGTAGCTCTTTCCTGTGTAGTTGGGAAGCCAGTTAACCAATTCCATTATAATTGCATATAAACTAAGGTTTCTATTCCACCTAAGTTAAGTTTAGATGAACTTTGTAATAATGTGGGTAGTTTCTCTCTCTCTCTCATTCTGAATCTTGAGAGAACTATTTTGATAGCTTTAGCACATGTTGCTTTCCTCTACAAGGCAAACTTCATGTCTGTGAGGTTTGTTAAAGTGAGCAATTGTTTGACTTTGCTGGGACCAAGGGAGTTCCCAGGATGAAAGACTTTCAGCGTTAAAATTAAAAAGTCTCAGGCAACCTGTGAAACAAAGTGAAAATGTGAGGCATCCTTACATGCTTGAGTTAAATGCTTAGGCTATGGGGCCAGAAACTCTGAGTGAAAAATCCTGGCTTTGCTATGTAATGCATCATGTTGGGCAAATTATTTAACCTGTTTATGTGTCAATATTCTTCATCTGTAAAATGGGGATAATAATGACTCCAACTTCTTACGTATGATTTGAGCTTGAGATTAGTTAATGTACATAGCCCTGAGTATAATGCCTTACTCACAGTAAGGACTCAATTTTAGCTCCTATTGCTATTATGATTGTTAATGAGTTACTAGTTGTCATTGTTAATTGACAGTGTGCAATTTAAAGGAAAGTCCAGTACTGACCTGCCCACATGGTTTGACTTGAACCTGTGTTCTAAAATACACCAAATCTTTACTCTCAGTCAGATTTTAGCTCTTCCATTATATTTATGGTGTCTAACAGTTTTTTTTCTATTTTAAGTTTCCTTTTTTCCAATTTGAACTACATCATTAGACATTATTCTGTATTTAATTTTAAAATGAAGCACTTTATTGCCCTGCAAAGTTTCCTGCTCTTTCCTTTTCGTGACCAAGGAAAAAGAAAATGAGGAAAAGCAATAAAAGGAGGAGCTGAAAGAAGCAATCACATAATCATAAAAGTCATAATGGTCATATTCCGTTAAAAAAGATCTTGGTATTTGCTCTGAACCTAAATCCAGTCGACTCTCAATCCAATGGCTTTATTTGTATTTATCCACTTTAAGTGAACTCCTTAGAAAACCATTCCGTAGACACAGTTATTTTTAACTATTCCGTAGAGTATGACAGGTGTCTTTAAAAGTACAATAAAAATTGATTTCGCACACCGGACATAACACATAACAATGGCTTTTACTTTTTGTTGGAAATCTTGATAAATCCAGATTTTGCGTTAAATGCTTTATATACATCGGATCTTATTTTTGCCTTTGCAACACCTTATGACTTAAATACTCTTATTCTTTTTACAGAAATGAGAACTGTGGATGAATCTCAGTTCAGAGAAAATTAGTATAATAATTAGTATTTGAATATGTGTATTATTTTATCTTAGGCTAAATTTATGATTTTCTTATTCTATAATTATAAAGCTTTCTGTCATGCTCTAGTTCTGTCATTCTTCTGATCTTTCTGTGTTGCCACAACTAGTAGCCTCTATTGGGATAGCCAATGTCACCTAGAATTGTGTATCAGTTCTTCTTATTAAAACAAGGGAAGGGGGCATTTAAGAAGCTGCTTATTTGTGAGATAAGCTCACTTTATCAGTCTTACCCCTGATTCTATTCTGAAATCATCTTACTATCCTGTGACTCCAAATCTAAGTCTTCAGCAAGATCTGTGCTTCTCCCCACCCAGCCCAGCTCTTTCAGAGACTAGACCAGGGTCAGCAAACGAAGGCCAGCAGGTCAAATCTGTCACACCACATGTTTTCATAAAGTTTTACTGGCACATGGCCATGCCATTCATTACACACTATAATGACAGAGTTGAGTAATTGCAAAAGATGCTACCTGGACCACAAAGTTATTTACTATGCGGGTCTCAATATAAAAAGCTTGCCAACCTTTGGTCAAATAACTTTTGCCCCCACACCTGTTAGATCCCTCATTCAGTTTTCCATTCACTATGTTCACACCTACTATTTTTGCCTATGGTTGAGAAGCTTTCCTGCTAGTCCTCCTCCTCACACCTTGTGATTAAATCTCCCTTAATTGTCTGCTTGGTCTGTCTATGTACAATGTCATGGTCACCTTGCATCTGGGCCATTGTAAAGCCTTGGGTATGAAATGTTTCAATGAAGCAACTCTGTTTTATCTTTATTCTTCTACTTGTTTTCAAACAGCTCAAAAGGAGAGTGACATGAAATGCACTGGAATCCCATAGATGGGCCAATGACAATGACCTCACAGATGGGCTTTCTTACAGAAATGTAGTCATCAATTTTTTTCTCCCAACTACAGACATCATTTCTAACATATATTATATTCATGGGTTTTTAATTTTTTTTTTATTTCTCAGTTACAGTTGACATTCAGTAATAGTTTCAGGTGCATAGCATAGTGGTAAGACATTTATATAACTTATGAAGTGGTCACCACAATAAGTGTAGTATCCATCTGACACCATACATAGTTATTAAAATATTATTGATTGTATGCTCTGTGTGGTACTTTACATCCCTGTGACTGTTTTTGTATTTGACAATTTCTACTTAATTTCTTCACCTTTTGTATTTTCACGTTGTTCTTATTTTCTTGTTTTGAAATGAAATTTAGGAGGAAATAATATAGAGAATACTTTTTTTCCATCTTTGGCATGTTCTGACCTTTATTTTATTTTAAAAAGTAATAACAGCACAATTGTGAATAAGACTGCAATACACACATCTTTCCACAGGAGGATAGGACTTCATTAAGCAGGGAAGTGATTAGAAGGTAATTGCTGTTATATCAAATTAGGGCATTTTAAAAATCATAGCCACAGCTGTAGAACTACCACGGAAAATGAGCTAAAAATTAAAATTTCTCAGGTCTGTAACTGTGGCTCCCTATTGCTGGGCCAGATTCCAGATGCCTTGCCAACTGACTGCAGTTTGCATGACTACTCTTTGAGGCAAGAAATTTTTCCTTGTTTCTTAATCCTAATTGGGCCAGTTAGAGCAGGCCAAGCTGTGGCTGATTCAGACAGCTCCCTGAGGGTTTGGAACAAAGCAGTGAACTGTATAACTGAGGTCTGGTGCTTATGGCCAGGATGTCTCAGGGACATGGCTATTTCTAGAATGAGCAGCAGAAGGTCTGCAAATTCTTAAAGACATTGTTTCTTGACTTCCTTATAAATACCTTCACTGGCACAGGTTAGAGGAAGAACAATGTTCCCACATGAATTTAGGGAGCTCTCTATTCACTGAAAATTGATAAAACAGAGGAAGCGGTTGCTTAATAATAAAAGGCTTGTATTCCACTGCCCATGCTACCACAGAGCCTTAAACCACACTTTATTTCTGGTTGGCTATGGAGCGCTCCTAGAACAACCTGAAGCTGAGAACAGCACCTGCCATGTCGGTGATTTCCTGCCCATGGTAGGTTCAAATTGCTGGCTTGATGTTCTGATTACCTAAAGCTGTTCCTCATCCATCTGTCAGAACATATAATAAGATATTTAAAAGAATGCCTGACAACCAATGTGAAATGCTATTTAGTTTCTAATCTAGCCTTTCCAAATGGTAGTACATTGATCAGCCTGGCAGTTTAATGAATCTGCCATCTTGCATCAGCAGTTATTCTCTAAATTAAGTCATATTCCATATAAAAGCCTTATTGTTATTCAGAGCGCTTCCCAGCTACAGCTGTAAGATTCGATTAAAGCAGTATGTTCCTAAGAGGAACAGCTTGTTGGGGGAAAGCAAAGTGAAAACTCACAGAGTAACAAAAGAAGAAAAATGGAGGATTTTATTCTACTAATAAACTTTCAAGGCGTGTTCTCATATCCTTGTAATGTCACTTTTCAAAGACTCTTCCTCTCCAGTCTCATTTTATTGCCTGAAATAATGTGTGCAACAGCTCTTTGAAAGTGAGAAGGTGGGTTTCAGAGATTTGTTCTAGCTAAGAGCAGCATGTCTTACACATATAAAGTGAGGCCGCTGGTCTGGAATAGTTGGTGAACTGAGCAAGTTACCCTCATTTATCCAATGATATTAATATAGAATAAAGTTACATCATCTTTGTCCTTGTCTCTGCATTTAATTTGTGAACTCTATGTGGTATCCTAATCTTGCCAGGATGATAAATTAAGAAACACTGTAAAATTTATTTGTAAACTAGACCAACCTCTGGTCAATTTCAGGCTCTTCTACTTACTATGGGGGTTAACTAAGCCATCACTTAAATTTTTAAGTGAAAAATGAGTCATCACTTCCTTGTTTGTTTTATAATGCTGTTGTGTCTCACTCATTTTTGTATCCTTAGGAGCTAGACTGGTGCCTGGCACATGGTGGGCGCTCTAAAAATTTCTGTGGGGTGAAATGAATTAGAGTGCTATGAAACCCTGTAAAGCTTCACACTCTGTTATTAGCATCATAGATAAGAGGCATTGCACATTTCTGCTCACTCTCATGTCCTCTGCTATTACCATGAGAACACGGGCCGACTAACCCATTAATTGAAGGAGGATGAGAGACATGAGGAACTCTTCCAAACTGAACCTGCTGGCGAAACCCTCCCAGCCAAGACCAGACTGGGTCAGCTAAACTTTTGCTAAACTGCAAAAACATGAGCAAAATAAATGCTTATTGTTGTATATCCATGAGATTTTTTAGTTATTTGTTAAGGCAACCATAGCTAACAAATATACCGTATAAATTTAAATACTCACTGATTGTATACTGTGTAGCTACCTACTCCTAGGGAGGCAAAGAACAAAAATGCCATAGGAAAGCCCAAATCTCAAGAAGCTTAAAAGTTATTGCGGATAGAAACAAATACATGTCAGTACTCTAATACGCCACCAGACAAAGTGTAAGAAATGTATTACAAAATCAAAGATGGCAAAGAAGTGGTAAAGTGGAAGTCAGGGGAGAGTCAGTCATTCATTCAAAAAATATTTATGTCATGCCTATGCTTATTATATGTTGGATACTGGGAAAATAGTGGTTTACAAAAAAAATCAGTATCTATCTTCATAGACTTTTATCATCTAGTGAAAAATAAAGGGGTGGTAATGTTTGACCCTGGACAAGGAGGATGAACTTTGTTTTTTCCCATTTGCAAAGATGGATGAATGACGGCTCAAGCAGAATATACACGTTGAGTGTAACTGCGCAAAAGCGAATGGAGTAAGCAGAGAGAGGAGGTAGTGGGTGTCTTTGCTGGAATGTACAAACTATTCAGGTTTTCAAAGTTTACTAATCAAATATCCAGTTTTCTATCGCATCTGTATATTTCCTTCAGATGCTCAACAAGTTTTCTTAATCTCTAAATTTCCCTTTCTTCTGAAATTTATTGTCATTATTCCACACAGTCTTCTGCCATTTGCATTTACTTCCCTAAATGCTACCCTGGTCTCCACAACTAAATTTTCAAACTTGTTTCATTTATTCATTTATGTAGACTATGTATACAAGAATACACACACATACATATAGAAAATGGTCTGTGCAGAAAGTATCCATTCATGTAATATAAAAAAAATAAAGATATTTGTTGAAAAAGATACGAGAACCATTGTACATAGGACAATGACATATTAGTCCCTTTCCAAGTAGGCACCTTGGGACCTCACACAGTTCTCCTATCAGCTCTTCCACCATCAAAAACACTCTGCAAAATCCTTTGTTGGAATTGCCATCAGCTGCCCCACCGTATTTTCCTGAATCTTATCAACAGTCTGATATCTCTTCCCTTTCAAAGGTGATTTTAGTTTGGGGACAAGTCAGAAGCCACAGGATGCCAAATTTGGGCTATAGGGGGACTGAGTCACCTGGGTGATTTGTTGTTTTGCAAAAAAACTGCATGAAACCTGATGCATGAGCAGGTGCGTTGTCGTGATGAAGCTGCCAATCACCAGTTGCCCATAGCTGCAGCTGTTTTTGTCATATTGCATCTCTAAACCAATGCAGAATACTGAGATAGTACTCCTTACTGATTGCTAGGCCTGGAGGGGCATATTCCTGATGGACAACAGCTTCTCAATAAAAAAATAAAGCACTGTCCTGATCTTCCTGTGATTTTGCCGTGCCTTCTTCAGGTTAGAAGAACCAGGCAACTTCCATTCGGTCAACTGGGCCTTCATTTCCACATCATAGCCATAGACCCATGATTCATCTCTGATTATGACCTTGTTGGTAGTAGTTTGAATCAAGTCATTAGCAACTGCAACATGATGTTCCTTCTGCTATGGTAGCAGAAGCTGTGGAATGAATTTTGCCACAACATTTCATGCGGAGATCCTGTTACAAACTCTCAGACACAGTGGTGTTTGGAATCCCCAGGTTAGCTTCTGGTTCTTGCACTGTCAGTCATCAATCTTTGTTGATTGCAGCCAGTACATGTTCAACATTCTCAGGTGTTCTGCTTGTTGCAGACCTTCCAGAACATGGGTCACTTTCAATATACATGCATTCTTGACCATCTTTGCCACATTTGTGCTACATAATTTTATATGCACTGTACTCATTGAATTGTCCCCGAAAACCTGAATCATCTGAATAGTTTCCACAGAGGAATAGTCAAGCTTAACATAAAATTTGGTGCAAATGCATTGTTCTACTTTTTCAGTCATTTTGAATGTGATGGCCGCACAGTACACATGCTCACTCAATGGTGTCTACCACTCCCGCTAACTAGTACAGTGAAGTCATCATTGTTCACACATGCTCATTGCAGTCCACTCTCCTTGGATGCCAGGTTACATCGATGTTGCGCAAACCTTTCTCATTATATTAACAATGGCTGGACTTTTTCTGGACAGATATTGTGTATGTATATACACACACACACACATATAATACAATTACTGTATGTCAAGCACTGGCACTATGGCAATGAACTAAACAGACAAAAATCCATACCGTCAAACTACTTACATTAAAATGTGTAAGACAGTAAAAAAATAAAGTCAATAAACAAATTACACAATATGTTAGCAGGTGATAGGTATTATTGAGAAAAGTAAAAAAGCAAATAGGAATAGGAAATTCTAAAGGGGTATAATTTTAAAAAGTTACACAAAACCCTCATTCAAATCTTTGTATTTTCTGAAGAAAGGAAGTGAGTCATGAGAATACCTGGGAGTGGGGGAGCATGCCAAGCAGAGTGTACAAGTGTGAGGAGAGGTGGGATTAGAGTTAATTGATCAAGGAATAGTCATGATGCCAGCACAACTGGTGCAGAGTGAGGGAGAAACACGTCATTATGTCAGGGTGAACATGAGCTAGATTGTATGGGTATTCTGTGGACTTGGGTCTTTTCTCTCAGTAACAAACCTCAGTAACCACTGGAGGTTTTTGGGCAGGGGAATTCTTAATCTGACTTACATTATTAAAGGCTATTGTGTTAACACTACATTCAAAAGGAACCAAGCACAGTTTGGAGGCTACAACTCAAGGGACAAATAAGGGTGGCTTGGACCAGGGTACTGGCAACAAAGGAGGTGAGAAATGGTGAGTGCTAAAGTGTATTCTGAAAGAATAGTCAGTAGCACTTAATCAATAATTGAATGTATTGCATGGAAAGACAGGAATCAAGGATCATTTTAATGGGTCTGCCCCTCGTAGCTGGAAATTAGGAGTTGCTGATGACTGGGATAAAGATTGTGAGAGGCACTGCTTTCATGGAGAATATCAGGAATTTAATTTTAGATGTGTTGTGCATGAGGTACATATCTCTGAGTGGGGATGTAAAATCGTCAGTCAAATTTATTAGTCTAGCATTCTGGGGAGAGATCTGGGCTCTAGACATAAATTTGAGATTCGTGGGCACATTAGTAGAATTTAGGAACAAGGGACTGGATGAGATCACCAAATATGCAAGTGAAGTAGAAAAGGGAAAATGTCTGAGGACAGAGTCCTGGGAATTCCACATTTTTGAGATCAGGGACATTAGAAGTAACCAACAGAGTTGACTAAGAGGGAGCTGACTGTAAAATAAAAGGAAAAATTAACAGAGTGTGGTACCCTGAAAGCCAAGAGTTAGGCTACCATGCATTGGGTCAAATGCTGCTGATAGGCCAAAGTGAAATGGGACAATGGTGTCGAGAGAGGTGACAGGTATTAAAAAAATAAAGCAACACAAAGAATTAGGAAGTTCAGAAGGGGTACAATGCTTTCATAATAAGATAATAGCATGCTGGTAAGGTGATAGGAAATATTCAGTGAGAGAATACAGAGGATGCAGGAGAGGCAAAGGAAACTGGTTGGCTATGGCCTTGAGTAGCCCAGAGGGGATGGGCCCTTGAGAGTTGGTACCTATTGCTTGTATTTTCATGGCCTAGCTCAAGGCTTATTGGACTTCAGAACATGTGTTGACAGACAAACTTTTCTCATGAGTGAAAAAAAAATCAGGAAGATAAGACTTAAAAAAAACTCTTTGGAAAATAATGCATTATCCATTCAACTTTACTGAAGTGACCACTTGCCAGGTATATGACAAATATGTTCAGTATCCTTGAAATGTAGAGTTTAAAACATCATTTTACTTGCCTAGGATCCAGGCGCAAATTCTCCTATGGAACATAACGTAATTTCAATGAAAATGGTGCATTTCTCTAACTAACTATTCATGATACTATAAATATCTAGAGCTAATCACCATTATGTTGAGGACTGCTATACAAGTTGATGAATATTAATTACTGATTAGTATGCATCTGGATTTCAGTGTTCACATGAAACATGAATATAAAAGGATAAAATAAAATGCATACTGGAATTAGTTTTATTACTTGATTTCATCAAACTCTAGCCCTGCTATGGTCCCTGCCTTAAATGCAGTTTTTTCCCCTCATTTTATTCATATCTGAATGATCACATTAAAATGAAAAAGAGTGATGTTATTGCTCCTTAAAGTAGCAATATTTGCCAAGAAAAAATTTCACCCTTAAATATTTTCTTCTATGGCTGTTTTGACATCTGGAAGAAATGTGGTCTGAAAGCAGCTGCTTGAGCAGGAGATAAAATTTATCAGGAATGCTTGCTGGGGGACTATGCCTTGCAGGGTGGTGTGAAGTCATACATTGCAGGATATTATTGTGGTATGCTACAGTGGAAGCTGTACCAGAGAAAGCAGGGTGGGTTGTCGATGAAAGATGTCATAGCCAGAGGGAGTTCTGGAAAGGGGAAACCAGTGCTGGACCCTGGGAGAAGTAGGTTGTGAAGTAAGAGGCTCAGATTCAGACTCTTCACTCTAAGTTCTAATAAGTGCAAGAGTCCTGGAGCTAGCCTTAGAAGTTGCTTCTGATAGGCCTGCTAGGAGGTGATTTCTTCACCTTATAAGGAGGCTCAAAGACACTAAACCAAGCATTTACCATGTTATTACTGAGGTGCAACTGACGTCAGCCACCACTCTGTCTCTTGCAATTTCCCTCCTGACATATGGAGACAATTCCATGGTATGTTTTATTACCAATTTGAATTTTGAAAATATGCAGCAAAAAGTTTCTTTGACTATTCATTAAAAGCACTCAGAGAGATTTCATTTTTATTCAAATCAATTTTTCCCTTTTTACTGAATTTATTGGGGTGACACTGTTAACAAAATTATACAGGTTTCAGGTGCACAGTTCTACAGCACACCATGTGTACACTGTGTTGTGTGTTCACCACCTAAGTCAAGTCTCCTTCTTTCACCATTTATCCCCCTATACCTTCCCCTACCTCCTCCTACACCTGTCCCCCCAGCAATCACCACACTGTTGTCTGTGTCCATAAGTTCTTTCTCTTTTTTTTATTTTTGCTTAATTGCTCCACTCCCCTCTCAGCCCCTCCCCCTTGACAGCTGTCAGCTTGCTCTTTATCTATGAGGTCTCTACTTTGCTTATTAGTTCATTAGATTCCACATATGACTGAAATCATACTGTACCTGTCTTTCTCTCACTGGCTCATTGCACTTAGCACAATACTCTCCAGGTCCATCCATGCTGTGGCAAAAGGTAAGATTCAATTCAATTTTTCATTTAAGAAGAGGACTTTGTCAGAAATAAGTGGGTAAATGATTTCTATGATGCTATACTATAACAGGTGTAGGTCTTTATTCAAGTTATAAATAAAGAATGGTAGCATTTTAATTGTCCATCATTATTCAGATGAAATACATTTTTTTCAGTGTAAATTTGGAGTTCTTGCAGATTTGCTTTCTCTCTAGCTCTCTCTCTTGTAAATGTGATTTTAAGAATGATCTTAGATCCAAACCATCTTGTACACAAACTTCAAGACTGTGGTTATATTGCAATATTACAGTAATAGGAAATAAAATGAATTTGGTTTAGAACTCGATTAGCTTCCCAACTCTACCACTTTCTGGCGTTGTGATTTGGTCATATTTGGGCCTTCATTTATTCCTCTATAAAGGACTGTAATAACACTTCCCTGGCAGTGTGCTTGTGGGGTTTAAATTACAATGGTTATAAAATTGTTAGCCTGGAAGCAAACATCTAGATACTCAATAACATATTAGTTTTCTTCAAGCATCATTAGGTCACAAATATACCTTTTTCTGCAAATAATCTGTGTTATAGTAACACAGATTAAAGTCCAGCTTTCAGAGGTCCTCCACCAATTGCATCCTTCCTAAATGAGGTCATAATATTCATGTTCTTCCCCCCAGTTTGTGTAAACCCACCTAATGTCTTGACCTCTACCAACTTAAATATTACATGGTTGAATGGCACTATTTTTTATTGTTCACTAAGTGAATAATTTAAATTTTTATTTATAAGGCATATGATAGATCACTTCCTTGATTTTTTTTTTTTTGAGATTTTGGTCTGATGTATCTGCTTCATTTAATCTTTAGGTATCAATGAAAACAAACTTCCATTTCTAAAAACAGATGATGAAGTAAAAAAAAACCCTCATTTTTACCAAATCAACAAACAACAATTGCTGGCAAGTTTGTGGGGAAAAGGGAATCCTCTTACAGTGTTTGGGACACAGACTGGTGCAGCCACTGTGGAAAACAGTAAGGAATTTCCTCAGAAAACTAAAAATGGAACTACCTTTTGATCCAACAGCTCCACTGCTGGGATTATACCCTAAGAACCCTGGAACACAAATTCAAAAGAACCTATGCACCCCAATGCTCATAGCAGCACAATTTATAATAGCCAAGTGTCAGAAGCAACCTAAGTGCCCATTAGTGAATGAGTGGATCAAAAAACTGTGGTATATTTACACAATGGAATACCACACAACAGAAAGAAAGAAGGGGCTCCTACCCTATGTGACAGCATGGATGGAATTGGAGAGCATTATGCTAATTGAAATAAGCCAGGAAGTGAAGGACAAATACCATATGATGTCACCTGTAAGTAGAACCTAATTAACAAAACAAACAAGCAAGCGAAATATAACCAGAGACATTGAAATAAAGAACAAACTGACAGTAACCAGAGGGGAGGGGATAATGGAGCAGAAAAGGGGAAAGTTCATTAAGGAACATGTATAAAGGATACATGGACAAAGCCAAAGGCGGTAGGATCAAGGGTGGGAGGTGGTGGTGGTTGGGGTGGGGGCCAGTGGAGGATGGGAAAATGGAGACAACTCTACTTGAACAACAATAAAAAAAATTAAAGAAACTTCTAAACAACAACAAAATAACCTCGTCTTTAATATATCCTAAACCTTTAATTCTTTATTCATGATGGGAATATTAGGACAATATAGCCCTTTATAATTACTGCCACTATACAAACAGCATCTTTATAATGTATAAATTGATCAATTCTCAACATTCAGATTATCTCAAACTCCCAAGTATCTAACACAGAAACATCTTCTACTGTGCATTTTAGACAACCAGCTAAGCTCAAAACTTGTTTAGTATATGCAGTGATGTTTATAACATCCACAGAAGAAGAATGTACCAAATTTTTTATATGTTATGGCCAATGAAATTAATAATTATCCTGGAAATTTAAAGTTCCTAAGTGAAATAATTCAGGAATAATATAATAGTTTTATAAATATAACTCTGAAATATAACTCTTCAATCCAGCACTTACCTGATTTATGTAATGTTCCTGTAAACTATGCCTGAATATTACCAGATTCTCATCCATTACGTCAGATATACTGATTAGATTGCTTTGAGGAATGAGCAGTCTTTATAGAATTATAAATATTTATCCTCTAGCTTTTTATATTACCATAATGCTCTTACTTATGCATGCCATGTGTTCATGGATCTTTGGAAATTATCCTTGACACTTGATTTATGAAATAATGAACACAGACTTCCCAGGGCATTTTGTAATAGAATGCACACACATATTGTTTTGTATTCAAGGACTGTTATTTCTCTCTTGCTGCAAAATAATATAGGGAAATATGGGTTTATAATAAAGAACATGAAAAATGTATTTTTAAAAATTAAACTACTAATTGTATAAGCTACTAGAACTCTGAACAGCAGCGGTTTATTTTCTATATAGTAATGGCAAAAAAAAAAAAAAAAAAGACAGCCATTTGAGAAAATTAGAACTTCAGCATTTTGAGCAATCAGCTGGAACAAGAAGATATAAATTTATATTTAGAATATGCTTTGATTAATCAGCTAAAAGTGGTAAAAATGAAATGAGATCCTTAATAAATTTTTGTGAAAATTATGAACAAGTGAGACAAATATCTATTCTAATTATGTGAGTTCTCTAGAGGATTGAAGCTGGTATATTTGGATTATCAATTATCTAGTCAAAACATCATAATTTTAGTTTAAGTTAGACCTGCTCTACTCAGTTACATTATAATACAGCATACTGAGTCTTGAACACAGTTTCAAAAGATATTTCACATTGGAATTACATCATTATAGTCATCTGGCAACATCATTTCAGAATTTCAGATCTTGGTCAAGTTAATTCCCCATATACCTTGAACTAGATCAGCTGACTCTCTTGTGCCATTTTAGGTGATTTTAGTTTAGAAGGAAGAGATAGTTTATGCTTGTTTCCACATGTGCATACACATGAATGCCCATACACACACATGCTATAAATTCACAAGCCACACATGCACACACAGAAGCACACATACACAGACCATACATCCACACAAAAATGAGAGCAGATGCCCAAAATCTCAACACAGATTGCACTGGAGCCTAAGGTCCAGCCCAGCAACACATAGCTGTAGGTGACCATGTCAAGTCGGAGAAGCTCGGATCATTCTGGGACCCACTCTGTGTTTCTCAGGTTACAGCACTTTAATGAAAGAAATGGGACTACCCATCTATTCAGTGCTGTCTAAAGAAACAACTATAAGACTGTTCCCTCTTTGAAGCAAATTGAAGTACATGCCTTGGGTGGGGAAGAGAAAAATAGCCAATCGGTGTTCAAGCCTTCCAGGATTCTATAAAATCTCCTTTCAGTTACTCTCTTTACAACATTAATAATGTATAAATAATTTTAGAGAGTTATTACAGTATTTTTTACTTCTTTACTTTCTATTTAATAATCTGTTTTGAAACTTGTATCTAATATCAGAGAGACAGCTAAACAAATTAATGCTAATGTTTCTCAAATGTGTATCTCTAATGTTGACCTCTATCCTAAACACAAAGTCTGTTTCCAACCATTTTCTAGAACTATCTATCTGCAAGTAGCATAAGAATACATGGCACAAATAGGCTAACATCAAACATATCACCTTGTTCCCCTATTCCTGTTTCTCCCAAACCTCTCTCCACTTCTATCTTGTCTACATATGACCATTTTCACAACCAGTGGCAAAATCTATGAGTCTTCATAGTTCTTGAATGTATAGTTTCTTCTCCAGCCTCACTGATGCCTGAATTATTTATTACCTCAACTATTTAATTACCTCCTAAATGGTCTCCTTTCCTTCATATCAGCCCCTTCTGCTTATCCTCTACATTAAAAGATGGTATCATTTATCTCAAATGGAGGTCAGAACATGTCCCTCTCCTGCTTGGAACAGTCTTCAGTCATCCATCTTTTTTTTTTTTTTTTTTTTCAGAATAAATTAAATTAAGTACAACAAGCAATTTATTTAAAGATCTTGTCCTGCTGGCCCCCAAACACATCTTGCCACATAAAATAGTTTCTATTCCCCACATGCTTTGTGTGTTCTCACAGAGTCTTGGATTCAGTCAACCACACTGCTCCTTTTGGGGTAACCACTTCCTTTCCTTTTGGGGTAAATGCTCAGATCTTCAGGACTCAGAAATTATTCTAACACTCCTCATTCCTGTTGGGCAATCAGAATTGCATGCATTTATCTTTTAGATCTTGAGAAACATTATTTTATAGATTTTGAGGCTGTGTTATTTTTAATTAACCCCCTCTCTGTGCTTTTCTTGAAAACAAATAAATAACTGCAGAAATTCATACTGCACAAAAGCTGACCATGTAAGGACAAAAATTTAAACACTACTACACTTTGGGTTTGTGTACCAGAGTTCTCACTCTCTCGTCTTTCTCTTGTCTCATCTCAGAATATTTACTTTATTCTCTCTATTGCATAACAAGCTTCTGAACACGGTAGGGAACATGGGAACATGGTCTCACTCTGTTAGACTGATATGCTATTAGAACACAAGATCTAAAAAGCAAGAGATTGTTTTTTTTTTTTCCCCCACATCTAATTTGAAAAACTCTTGGAAGACTCACATTGGTTTCCTTCTGCCATATGCTCATCTCAGGATCTGTTTGTCACTCTGGTCAGGAAGATTGGGTATTATGATTGATTCTTCCTGACACACATCCCTCCAGTAATGTAACCCAAGATTCACAGTGTCTTCTGTGCTGGTTCCAGATAGAGAAACTCTGACCCTCCTGGGTTATATACCAACCTACCACATGACTGCCCTGGGGCAAGGGCATTGGGCTTTGCCACCAAAAAGTTGTGTTGGGTTGGGAGAGTCACAGATCAACAAAAATAAGAATGACGATTGCCTCCAAAGTCATATTTCTAAATCAGTCTGGTGCAGAGAAATAGAGTCAGAGTAATGGTGCTACAGGACACTTTAATCCTGCTAACCATCCACCCTCACTGTACAATCTTTCCATATAAACTACTAAATAAAACTCACATTCCTAGAAGGTTATTCAACCTACCTCTGCAGTGGGTTAGCCAGTTGAAATGGGTTGTGATTATCACAATATTATTTTTCTTCTGAAGTCTCTATTTGATTGGCCTAAACAAAGTGGGAAAAATAATGTTTACTGAGGAAAGGGAATCCTCTGTCTTCATAGATGACACTGCTTCTAATAGGTGCTTTCTCACATATGGAATTCAAAGAAATGCTATGAAGCCACATTTCTTTCAGTCTTGTAAAATTTTGAATATTGTTTTTCCGGAAGGACAAAGAAATCTGTGCTTCCTTTATTTTGTGTAAGAGTTTATCTCTTTAAGCCTTTAAAGGTGATGAAGGCATCAACATGGCTGACACTCATCTTTGGAACTTCAAATGAAAACTACTCCTTTTAATACAAAATATGATTTCAAAGCCAACAATTATGCTGTTGTTACATGTGTATCCAAGTGCCAGAGAAACAATAAATATTTTCAATGGTGAAAAACAACCTTCTAATAATACCAGTTATACATAAAAAATTGAATAAAGAATTAATTAGAACTATACAAAAAATGTTAAAAAGAAAGCAGCATATAAAGGCTTTATCTGAAGATTTGAAACATGCTAAATATATAATTATTTATTGTTCAGTGTTTCCTGAAAAGACCATCGTAGCTGCCTACGGCCAAAGAAACATTAAAATGGCAGTGAGGTTCCCCCTTGCTAGGTGGCTCAGTTGGTTGGAGTGCCATCCATTCACCATAAGATTGTGGGTTCAATTCCTGGTCAGGGCACATATCTAGGTTGTGGGTTTGATCCCTGGTTAGGACATGTACAGGAAGCAACCGATCGATGTTTCTCTCTCACATCAATGTTTCTTTCTTTCTCTCTCTCCCCCCAACTTCCTCCCTCTCTTTCTCTAAAATCAATAAACATACCCTAGGGTGATGATTAAAAAAATGAGAATGAGGTCCCAATCATAGGCAATAAGGTTGTCATTTTTCTATTTAAAAGTGTTAGCCTACCTTTATTTAGTAGACAGATTCACAAAGGAAGAAATGACTTTAAGTTAAGAATTCAGAACTCAGAGTAATATGTATCTGACTTTAACTTCAAATTCAATATAAAATCCTCTCTCTGGTTTGCTAATCACAGTCAAAGTCTCTGTTGCCAGTGACACTGCCCTGTAGCTATGGGATGCTCAGTACACTTTATCTGCCTAGAGTCAGTTCCTCTATGGGGCTTGGTTTCCTCCAATGAGTAACAGCAGGTTTACCTAATTGCCATGTCAGATGAGCTTCAGCTTCCCTGATGCTTGTCTACTCTACACTCCACCATGCAGTCAATAATCCAGCAGGCTTACGTCAACCTAGATGGTGCTATCACAGTTGATGCATCAGGTAGCTAACACCTTTCATTTTAGGGCAAGTCTGATTCTCAATGTTCCCATTTGTAGAAGGGAAGGTCACTTTCTCATCCCTCAAGTTTCCACTTGGAAACATTACTTAGAGCCGTGTTTTGTTTACTGCTGCTTAAAGGAAGAGCAGTGATTGGTCTAATAGGTAAAACACTTCATCTGTGTGTCTCCACTCCCTCTCCTCTTCTGTCTGAGTATATGTGTGTGTAAGACCACAGTTGCCTGAGTCAAGGGCAGTCTAGTCTGTGCTGTCCAACTTGGTTAATGAACCAAGAACAAGCTCTGCCTATGTGGGAAAGCCTTGGATAGTTTTAGGGTGGGGAAGGAGTGCAATACATAAGTCACATTTCCTAATGTGGCAAATATCAGCAAAATTTTTTTGACCTGTTTATCTTTTTCTGTTAAATTAAGGTGCAGAACAAGCATGATTTTAAATTAGGCCCTCTAAGATGCAAACATTGGAAAATTGGCTGGAAACTTTGAGAAAAAGTTAAGGAGTAGTATCTGGGGGCCTAGTATCTATCATGACTTCGGGTGTGGCTTTAGGTATTAGCTTGAATAGGATCATTATTCAATGGTTTTAAACTGCAAGAATTTGCCATGGCTCTGATGTCCCAGGTGGCTGATTTTTACAGTTGCAGAGATGATTTCTACCTTGTAGTGTGTAGAGATTAGACTGACTTAAATAGAGTTACAAAACTACCACAATTAGTTGTACTTGCATAAAGGCAGAGATATGTGCCATTGGAACAGAATAGAGAGCCCAGAAATAAATCCATGATATGTGGCCAACTGATCTTTGACAGGGTGCCATGGATATACAGTGGAGAAAGGAGAGTCTCTTCAATAAAGATGTTGGGGAAATTTCCTACATGCAAAAGAATATAATTGGATAGTTCAGTCACATCATGCACAAAAATGAATCAAAATAGGTTAAAGATTTAAACACATACCTGAAACTATAAAACCCCTGGAAGTAAGCATTGGGGAAAATCTTCATGATGTTGGTCTTGGAAATGATTTCCTGGTTATGACCTCAAAAGCACAAACAACAGAACCAAAAAGAGATGAGCTGGACTACATTGAACTAAAAGTTTCTGCATGTGAAAAGAAACAAGAAAGTGAGAAGACACCCTATGGAATGACAGAAAATACTTGTAAACCATAAAACTGATCAAGAGTTAATATGCAAAATATGTAAAGAAATCTATAACTTACTGCCAAAAACCAAATAACTCCATTAAAAGATGAGATAAGGACTTGGATAAATACTCCCCCAAAGAAGACATACAAATAGCCAACAGGTTAATGAAAAAATGCTCAAAGTCACTAATCATCAAGGAAATGCAAAGCAAAAACACAATGAGGTGTCAACTCACATCTATTAACACGAATGTTATCAATAAAAAAAAGACAAGGAATGTTTGTGAGGATGTGGAGAGATTGCCCCCCCACCCCCCACCCCCATCAGCACTGTTGGTAAGAATGCAAAATGGTGCAGCTGCTATCGCAAACAGTGTAAAAGTTTCTCAAAAAAAAATAAAAACAGATGATACGGCAATTCCATTTCGGGTTACATGTTCAAAAAAATGAAATGAGGGTCTCAAAGACAGATAATGGCATGCCATGCTCATCACAAAAGCCAAAGCATGGAAACAACCTAAATGTCCATCACATAGATGAAGGAATTTTAAAAAGGTACTTTATACATACAATGAAATATTCCTAATCTTTTAAAAAGAAAGAATCCTGCAATACGTGAAAACCTATATAAACCTAAAGGACGTTATTCTAAGTGGGATAAGTCAGTTCAGAAAGGCAAATGCTACATGATTCCACTAACAAGAAGTGTCTAAAATAGTGAAATTCAAAGAAGTAAAGAACAGAATTGTTTATACCAGGGCCTGGGCAAGAGAGCAGAAGGGGCCTGCTAACCACCAGGCATAAAATTTCAGTTGTGCAAGTTGAATGAGTTCCGAAGATCTGATGAACAGCTCTGTGCCTAGATAACAACACTGTGTTGTATACTTAGAAATCTATTAAGTGCACAGCCCTCATTGTGTTCTTACAAATAAATAAATAAATAAATAAATAAGCCAAATAAACTTAGAAATTTGCAACTACAAAAGTTAACATAATAGGCTATAAGGCCTATACCTCCAGGGATCAGATCTTCCCAGAGAATCAAGGAGGAGCAGGGGCATTTGAGAAAATATGTTTCATTTTTACTATTAGAACAGGAACAATAGAAGAATACAAGTTCAGTGAAAGAAGATAGGCCAAGGGAAGAAGAGAAATTCCCTTGGGAAAAATGTTGACATTATAGAGAGCAGACAAGAGTGAGATGAAGTAGAAAATGAGAACTTGAATATCTCACAGATAGAACTTGTATATACACAGAAAATAAAGGAAAAAATGTTTTCTTTTTTGTCAAGGTAGATTATAGAGTTCTGTATCTATCTTAAGATTGCTTGGGTGAAAAGGAAGTTATTATTTATTGCAGAGTCCTATCCTTTCACACTCAAACACTAGTTTCAGCCTACAAATTACTATTACAATTGTAGATGTCCTCCAATTTTCTACACAAAATCCTTACCATCAAATTCGAGGCCTTCTCCAATCTGAATCCAGCCTGTTCACTGAATTGTATCTTTTCATTTATTCACATATTCAATAGCATTTATGGGAAACTTCCTAGTTGCCAAGCCCTATTACACAGGACACAATATTAACATGACACATACAATTTCCCACAATAAACTTACTCTCTGAAAGGAAAGACTAATATTGTAGACAATTTCCAAAGTTGGCTTTTAGTTGGAATGTTAATGAGAGTAAGGGAGACACACAAATGCTCTGAGGTCATGTAACAAAGGGATTTAAGTCTTCGGTGTCAAAGAAACATGCCCCAAGGAAATGAGGGTTGTTAGATTTAGCTCTAAAGACGAGTTGGTAAGAGCTGAGAAGACAGAGATAGAGGCTTTGGAGGTAGAGGGAGCCAGGTTATTTCAAGGAAAAGGGAAGACAGGTGAAAAGGTCTTAAGATAGTCAGGAACAGGCACAGTCCACTTACAGATATAAAATATTTTTGTTCAATTAGAGCCCAAAAGAATCCTCAAAGATCGCTAAGTCAGGACTAAAATGGACAAGAGGAAGCTGAGTCATCCTAGCTATGGAGAGCTAAGGGAAAAGATGAAGATTAGCTATGAGACCATGTGGGTCCTGTAGCAGAGCACACAGTGGTACAAAGCAGGCAAATGAGCTCCTAAAGTCAATGAAAATAAGAGGGAAAGCTGGCGTTTTCGACAGGAGCCAGGTCGTGTAGGTGTGGGGGCATTTTAAGTCTTGTGGTGTTCACTGAGAGCAACTGGAAACTATTTATGTTGGGAAGGACAAGACCATACATGCATTTTCAAATAGATCAGCATGGCTACAGAGTGTAGAATGGTGGCCAGAGACAAGTGTGGATGAGAAAAGAACAGATGGAGATTGCTGATCTCATTCGCCATCCCCTGAATGTGCCTTTGCCAACCCCCTTTTCCTGCCACATTGTATCAAAATTCGGTACATCCTACCTTGCAAAGCCAAACGCTCTCCTTCATTAACCTAACCATCAATTAAACTCAAGAGGGCTCTGAGAGATCATCTTATCCTCCAGGAATTAATTACCCTCACTTTCACTTGATCTATTTACACCTAGAATAATTCTGTTGTTTTTTTCCTTTTTAATTCTCACCCCCATTCCCCTCCCTGTTGGTGACATCAGCTTGTTCTCTATATCTATGGGTCTGTTTCTCTTATGTTATGTTTATTCATTTGTTTTGTTGTTTTTTGATATTTTTGAAATGTTACACTTCGAACATTTTTAGTACCACTTTATCACACTTCAATGTACCTGAATTCTCTTTTAGCTGCAATGATTTTCATCAGCCTCAATATATTTGAGGACATTTATTATATAATATTATAACAAATGTTAAATATAATAAATATGTATCCATCTCTGCATATCCTTCTAACATTGAGGATAGTATCTTACAAATATCAGATGGTAGTTTTTATTCATTATAACCATATGCCACAAAGGGATCCTTAATGTATGATTTTGAAATAGGTTAGGGCATTTAACAGAAAATATTAACAGAAAGATCCAGACAGGAAGTTTAGCAGAAAAGCAGAATTGATTTCTGCATAGATTTTTCCATTACTCCCTCCCTGGGCTGCCAATATTGCCTGATCCACACAGTGAAATCTACTTTCCCCAGGTCTTCAATTAGTGTCGGCATCTCTGATTAAGAAATAAATGCAACTTTTTAGATGTTTTACTGCCAGTGTTAATAAATGCTGTTTGCATGGTTGACAGATATGATTAATAAAATCCATTAGGAGAAAAAGAACATAAATAATTGCTTTGTGAAATGGGAAATGCCAATTGCTAGAGACAATCAAGAAAAATGTGCTTAGATGGCCAGCCCCAAACTGTGGAATTGCCCAGTGCCCTCCCTTTGTGCTTTTACAGCAGTGACCACCAGGGGTTTCTTGTTAGTGCATGGCTTTATTTGTACCACACACCTGCTGCTTTTAAATATGATAATTAAATAGTTCCGTTTATAATACTGCATCTTTTTAAAAACCATCATAACTCTGCTTGGTTAAAGAGAACAAAAATGACAACTTGTGAAACTGATGTTTGGGGTTGCATTGTTTACTCACCAACATCAATATCTTGATACCACAGGCAAAGAATATCTTACTTCCTTTAACTGCCTCTCAGAAGGGCAGCCTCCATAGGTACTTGCGTCTTTTTCTGCAAACTATTTTATCTGACACCAAACATAGATTGTACATTGCAAATAAAGTACACTATCTCTCTAGGTTTGTTGACATGCTTCCAATCCTGCGGGTGTCTCCCAGGCAACAGAATTTTAGAAGGACTAAACATAGCATATTTTGAAAAACATATGGAAATTGAGATGTTGATCAAGTGAACAGTGGAAGTGGAAACCAGAAAATTGACGGGCCTCACATAGATGTTTGCAACCCAATGACACTGCAAGAATCAAGTAGCGAAAATTGGCAGCTGAGGTACTTGCCTGTAGTAGGCAGAGTGAGAAGCAGGCTGTGGAGCTGACTGGCTTGACAGATGTGGTAGACAGAATAATACCCCCCTCTCCCCAAACAAGGCCACATCCTAACATACCCTGTCAATATGTTAGGTGACATGAACAAGGGAAATTTAAGTTGCTAATCAACTGAGTTAGGAATTAGGAGATTATCCTAAATTATCTAAATGGGCCTAACATAATCATCGGTGTCCTCGAATGTGGAAGAAGGAGGCAGACGAAGCAGAGGTGCCTGTGACTATGAACTTTCAGAGAGAAATGCAACATTGCTGGCTTTAAAGATGAAGGAAGCAGTCCAAATGCTAAGGAAGGCTGGTGGCCTCATAGAAGCTGGGGGGAGTAAGAAAACGAATTCTCTTCCGGAACTTCCAGAAGGAAATACAGCCTCACCGGCACTGTAATTTTAACCAGCACACCTCATTTGAGCTTTTGACTTCCAGCAATATAAGATAAATTTGTGTTGTTTCAAGCCACTAAGTTTATGGTAATTTGCTACAGCAGCCACAGGGAGCTAACACAAACAGCATTGTCCGTCTTTTCTTCACTGTTATGGGGCTTGGATCCCAAGGGAATTCTTAGGCTTGAAATAAGCAGTAAGAAGATGGGTCACTGTCTGTATGCAGAACCAGGTGGGGGAATGAAATGATACTAAGAGGTCCGGTTGTTTCTAACCCAGTGGGGGCCAATACATGCAGTGCTTTGTGCGGATGCAAAAATATGGTACAGGAGTGATCCCCTGACACAGGTGTCTCTAAGGAATCAGCAGTAGCCCCTCTTCAAAATCCACTCCCCAAACAGAGAGAACCCAGTTTTTCCCTGAGGAATTGGCATGGAAGGACCTAACACAGGCAGGTGAGTGTCTGAGGCCAAAGGACAACTCCACACTATGGAAGGGAAGCACAAAGGTGTGCCAGACGCCTGAGCAGCTACCGCAGCCACTTTTGACAATTCATGAAGTGACTCATATGAATTATTTTTGTCTGATAATTTTTCTCCTGTTTCTGAAACCTATTGCTAAGTTCACTATTTCATTCTGATTGCTAGTGCCATTTTATGCTACTTTCTTTAATTTACTATTTGTTTAAATAAGTCTCGGTGGAAGCATCTGTTTTGAATTTTCCTCTTAGATATACACATGGCATCTAACACTTGACTCTTTTTTAGGTAAAAGTATTTATTGAACAAAAAACAAGAAAAGATACATCCCAATCTCTTTTCTTCTCTTGTTAGTCATACAAGTGCTTTATATGGAGATGACCAGGGGGTACTGGCCAAGTGACTTGAACCGGGCCCCAGACATTCCTAGAAATTGTATTATATTTCTTCTCCCCACGTGTCTCTCCTCCTCTCTGCCTCTTTCCCTTCACCTCCTCTCTCACAACTGCTAGGTGCCACTGTTATTGAACTCTTCTGCACTTTCATCCTCTCATCTATAAAATAGGACCAAGAATAAACTGTAGGTTATTGACAGTATTGTCAGACATTCTACAGTAATGGACTTTGTATTCAGTGCATAGTAAGTGATCCAAAGATGGTAGCAATAACAAAGAAAAATTGTAGCAGATAGAGTTAAAAAGAACAAAAAAGACTTTCTGCAAGATGATTTGTAATAGATTGACAAAGATTGAATTCAACTCGGCTGAAACAAAAAGCAGCAATGGTTCTCAGGCCCCGGGGACAGCTGCTACAAAGGACTGGGGTGTGTTGGGGCAGTATGTGGTCAGTGTGATTAGGCCAAAGATGTTTGCTCATCGACTGAAATTCCTATCCTCTCACAGCAACTGGGAGGTAAGAGTGGCATGTCCTGTGATGATGACATTTGAAAGGGGCAGCCCCCAGAGCCTGGAGGAGGACATTCCTGGGTGATCAAACTGGCAAGGGGCTGGGAGAAGACTTCTGTCTCAGAGGAGCACAGAGGGAGTTTACTACAAAGTAAGTGCTCCACACAAAGGGAGATCAGGAGCCTAGGGCCGGGAGGAACCTGTTCAAACTGCAGTCTAGCCAAGGGGAACAGTAAGGCCACCTTGGTCATGATATTCCAGATGAAGGTAAAAGTAACTGCGAATGCATGTGGGTCATGGAGCCCATGAATTAGCATAAGATGATGTGTATTTCATATGATTTTCTGTTAGATAAACATAGTGTGATTTGAGCCAATGACACAGAATCCCTAAGGCTTCATTGTGAACTTTTGTGAAGCATCAATTACATAGGTTGAAAGCCTCTTCAATAAATCAGATTTCTATTCTCTTTAATTTCTAAATTTAGAGATTTAATATAAAAGAGTTAACCAAAAAGGATATATATGATGGAAATTGAGAGAGAATGTGTATAACACAGTGCCTGATACCTGGGTTAAAATATTTGTGCATTCAAAGATGAAGCCTTTTTATTCACCTCTGAGTCAACATAGGAATGTGTTATTAGGGTACCTTCAACATCAACCTGCTTTATATAGCCTCAGGTACCCTGAGAAGAATAGCAGAATAACTACTCATTGTTCAAAAGGGTTGATAGAATTTAAGTCTCAAAATATTTTTTCTTTACACTGAGTAAAATTGCCTTTTCGTGAAGTGTGTTGAAGCTGAAGTTAATTCTGATTAAGGGTAGGAAAAGCCACCCATTTTCTGCAGCTCGTCTAATAGGAATATGCAGATAAATTGGGTGTTCTGGCAAAATCAGATAGAAAAATGCAAATACCCTGGCAATTAGGTATTTAAGTCAAAGGAAAATATGCAAATGATCTAGTTTTAACACTATTAAAACTTTATTAAAATTCTGCTTTTGAGTTGAGAAATCTGTTCATTACTTCTTTAAGGATTAAAATGTAAATGAGTTTTTCTATAATTATATTCATAATAATTGTTTTTAAATATACTAAACAACAGCATGACAATAGCCAATATTTAGCACTGAGAGTGAGATACTTTGTGTCCATCAACAGCTTCGTTCTCCAAGCATATGACCATTGACAATTCTCTAAATCTTTCTGGACTTCAGGTTCTTACCTGTAAAATTAGGATAAATGGTACCTGCTCTACTACTATCACACAAATCCTTCTCAGGAGAATTGATGGAGGTGGCATTATATTTGAAGTAATTTTTAAATTTCAAAATAATGAAAAAATTTCCCTCTACTCATTAATTATTGCATGCCACGAGTAACACACTTGAACAACAGGCATATCTCATCTTGACTGTGCCATGGAATTGTAGCCTAGGTGAGATCTAGGGTCTGTTTCCATGAGATGGACTTCACCTCTAATGAAAACCCAGAGAAAAGTGAGACTCCAGTCCAAGATTCCTGCTTATGTTCTCAAGGTGCGTCTCACTCCTCTTTCTGCCTATGCTTCCCGTGTTCCTCACTGAGCAGCCCTGCTGTGGAATAATCCTCCTCCATTATTTTCCACAAACAAATGACAAAAACAAGGATGCGTGCACAAAAATTATTTCAGATAGATTTTACAGAAGAGTTCGAGTCCCACCCTTTAAATAGCATGTAAGACGTTTCAATTCTTAAGTGTCACGTTAGCTGTGCTGCTCTGGGGGCTTGTCACTGCCTTTCGTGACTGTACCCTACACCTGACCATCTCGGCTGCTGCTCCTTCTTCTATCTGTTCTTTCCTCTCAGGAGCCACTAACAATATGAAGAAATAATATAAAATTTCTATTTTTTTTCTCTTACAGAGAAGCTTAAATTTTCTTTTTGTTGCTCTAGCTGTAGTTGATACACAAGCCTTTAAGGTCTCACATTATATCCAGGTGGATTATTCTGATGTTTATCAAATATCATGTAGCTCCCCCCCCCACAAAAAAAAATGCTCTGGTACTAGTTGCTGCAATCAAAAGGTTGTTTCACCTTGCTGCCCCAAGAACACCTATAATAGTTTTAAAAAATGTCTTTTGAAAAAGGTTAACAAATGCCTTGCCTTTAATGAGAATGATGAATTATGGTGTCATTTTAGATACTTTTAAATTGATCAGGAGTTCAGAGCTCTTAGTGTCCAATGTGAGATGACTTTCTTGGGCTCAGTTCTAGATATGTGTAAATCATTCATTTCTATCACACTATTATATAATTCTCAGCTTTGTAGAGTACTTTGTAGGTATAGCTGAAGATCCTACTCAAGGTAGTAACCTTTTAGTAGAAGGAATTGTGAAATGCTTTTTGGAGTAAGACCTGTAGGGACAGGAACCTTCTTGGTCTTATTTGCTCTTCTGTTCTCAGGGCCAATGTTGGCACCCAGCACTGCTTAGAATTCAATAAAAATATATATCAAAAGACTGTAGAATCAGTAGCCATAATGGCAGTGCCCTCTTGGAATTTTGACCTTTGTCCTTCTGCTAGTATTGTTTGACATTCATTTTGCAAGGTTCTTATTGTAATTTTGCATCCTTCTTATCTCCCCATCCACTCAATCCTTTTTTGCCATTCTTTTTTTTTTTCTCCCCTGTTTCACATTTTCACATTTGAAGCAAATATTATAAATGCTGATTCCATCAACTGGAAGGATGAAAGGACCTCCTTGAACCCAGAGGAGTCATCAGAGGGCCTATATTAAACCCGTGCCTCACTGTTTAATGCCAATAACCACGGACAATAATGAGAGCATGTGCTGTTATAAAACATGCAGGATGAATAGGAAGCCATGTGACAAGGTAAAAGCCAGCCTACCAATCCATCTCACTCTGCCTTCAGCAGATTCAGCACAAAAAAATATGCGATTGCTAATAGGTTTTCATTAAAATTCTCAACCAGCATAGTCAGAATATTTGTTTTTGATAGATCTATAATAAAAACAACACAAGCAGAACAACTGAAATCAATGTTTTTAGATCAAAGGAAAAAAGAAAGGATCCATGAAATAAGATAATCTAATAGGTCATCATTCTGATTTCTGACAGCATAAACACATACAATATAATTAACAAAAAATGGAATAGATTGTTTTGCAAAGAAACCTTATATTTGGATAAGAAATTACATGTTTGTTTATATGGTAATGATCTTCACAAATTGTGTTTTTTTCCCCTCTGGTCTAACAATACTGTTGATGATCAGAGATCATTCCTATCTTCATGTCATTGTCAAGGTGATCAAGATTGCATCAGGATCTTTTCTGCAATTATTGATTTTGGATTAGATATGTCTATGTGGAAATTGCTTCTAAAGAGAAAAGGAAAAAGTTATCACTAGGTGGGCAATTTTTGTAGAAAGAGAGATGATGAAATGGTTATTATATTGAACAACTGACAGGTGGGTTGTGAAAAAATACAGCAAAAGCATTCAGTTTTTTTTTTTTTAATAAAATAGATGATCCCTAGTTATATGGCTTGTCCCAAAGCAGTCCCCAATTCCCTGGTGTCCAGGGCCACTAAAAGAGGTTGTGCCAAAAAGGGAAAGTACTTGAGAACATTAGAGCCCTAATGTAAGTATATCTCTAACATAGCCACTTACACAAATATAAATCAGATCTCCCAAAGAGCAAATTGAAGAAGTGTGAAAAATGTGTCCCAGGGAGTGAAAAGTTGTGTCTAGGCAATTAAGCTTCTTGCTGCTGGCATTTGAATTTGTAGAAAATGACATCTCTTTGACACCTCGGGTCCCTGTGGGGACGTCTGAATCTACAAATATGTGTTCATTTTCTCACACTTTTTTTCTAAAGGAAGTTAGTAAGACTGATATTAAAATTTCATTTAGATTATGGGAGTAGTAACTATGTACAGCTTTATTTTTAAAAGATCCTTAAATGTGTCAAGATGAAGGAACTAGATAGTAAAAATCCAAGTAATAATTCATATATCCAGTTAATTGCTCTGTAAAATGAGATTAAAGCAATTATTATATACATAACTAATTATGCTCTTTTATAATAATGGGGAGGTACCCTATTGCCCTTGTTAAGAAATGAGAGATGAAGTCAGGATTTGAATTCAGGTTCATGTGTCTGAGACTGGGCATATTGCACAGCCTTTCTGTGCCTCAGTTCCCTCAACTGTAAAATGAAGATTAATTATAATACTTACTTTTAGTGTCTTTGAAAAGGAAAGTCTAGTAAATAGCACCTCCCTTCCCCACCTAAGTTTTACACCAGTGATTTTCATCTGGTGTACTATAAGAAGCATACTGGTATGCTGTAAGAACTTTCGAAACATGCTGTACCTAATTATTTAGTCTGTCAAATGAAAAAAAAAAAAAATGACAACAGCCAACACAACAGTAGCTGTCCAGTGTGAACAAATCAAAGTTATACCTATTTTTTTATCAGGTTAAAAAATTTATTTTTTGGTGTGCTGCAAGATCTTAGTAATTAGTTTATGTGTGCCATGAGATGAAAAAGGTTGAAAATTGCAATTTTGCACCAATTGAAAATAAGCTGAAAGATTAACCAGAGAACCCAAATATAAGGGTAAGCCCTTCACTGGGACTGCTCCTGCCTGAACTTTCAGACTAGATCTTGAAATAGGGTGTCAGAGAGAATATTAAGCCTGCAGAACAGTCCCACTTACAAAAGCTGCTTCATCCTACTGATTCATAAAGAGGCAAAACATCAAAAACCAAATTCCCCGTTTGAGAATTCTGAAAGCTCCAATCATTTGAGTAGCTGTTGCCTAAGGACCTTTCAGATTATGCTCACACAGGATTATACCTAGTGCCTTGAGGAGGCTCCTACCTTCTTGAGGTCAAGTGACTAACACCTCGATCCCAACCACTCTCCAATGGGTGTTCTCCTGGGACTGCTGGTAGCAGTGTGTATTTTGCCCTCAGACACTTTGGAATGGATCAGAATAGAGCATTAATCAAATCCGTCCACATCCCAAATCATGTCAGAACTCTATTTTCCATATGTAAGGAGATTAAATAAAAACATTAATGAATAATATGTTGGAGGAAGAATTGCATTCATGAATAGTAAATTGCATCAAGGTTCTCCAACTATAAAATTCCAATGGAACAGAGAAACCCCAGGTTTAAATACAAATCCCATCCTATGATCAAAGACTCAAGTGGAAGTTAAGTCCAAAAATTAAATGCATGGATTTGTACTGAATTTACTGGATTTTCTAAGAAAGCAAAGATTTCAAGTCTCCCATATCACAGTTGAAATGTGTGTTGAACTTTTTGGTTCAGAGAGTATGATCACAATGCACGAGTCTCCACAGGTGTTTACAGTTCTCTGTCCCTGGCTAGACCTCATCATCTGGGTGCTCTCTGGGGCCTGGGACACACACTGTCTCGGTCTTTGAGTAATTTGAGTGTGAGCAACTTGGGAATGTTCTTCGCACCTCTCTTCTCCTCTCCCAGACAGTTACAGTTACTGAGGGCAGACACAGGAGCCAGAATGGGACCAGAAATGCAGTGTCAGGGTTAGTCCCAGGGAAGCAGGACTCCAGGGCATGGCAGGACCACCACGTCCCTTCCTTGGACAGCTGCTACCTGGCTCTGTCCCACTCAGTTGGCTGGTGTCGTTATTGAAATAACACTGTGCTGGGAATCACATGCTGACCAAAAATTAATGAGGAAATCTAAGAATCCAGTTTCTTTTGTTTCTAATGTGCTGAAAATGATGCACCACAGACAGTTTGAAAACTATTTTTTAAGCATCTTTTCTTGCTTTTTAGAATTGGGGCTTGAGAGAATTCTATCTTTAAATTTCTCATTTGTTTTAAACTGATTTTGTCTGTTCCATTAGTTATTTTAAAACTTTGAAAATATTAACTATTAAAATAGCCTGAGATTAGTTATATAAGTTCTAAATGTTTTATATGAATTATGCAACCATTAAAATGCTATAAAAAAGATGATTTCTATAAAACTTTTTAAATGTCTAAAATGAAATAACATATTTCTTACTTTTAATGATGTTCATAATATATAAGTGAGAAAAGCATGTTACAATATAATATGTATAGCTTGACTTCTCAAAAAAATATCAGATATACATGTGCATATCATGTTCATACATGAAACCTGACAAAATCCATACATAAATAGAAAAATATCTAAAAGCATATCCCACAAACTATTAATAATAGTTGGTTAGGTAGGTAGAAATAATATGCATATATTTTTCTCCTGATTTTTATAGTGATTTTATTATGAGAAAAATAATAAAATATACAATATAAAAATAAAATTAGAAATATTTTCACTTTTAAAAGTATTTTCTTAATTGCTTTATAATATCAATTTTTATTACACAATTATGACTATTGCATTTATTTTTGTAATCATTTCATAATTTCTAAACCCACATTTTTATAATTACTTACTACTACAGAAAGGCATAGTATAATAGAAGTTTATATTTTACTTGTTTGTTTGTTTTGTTATTTAGGTTCCTGTTAAAGGTGAGATCATACTGAAATAGAGAACAGGCTGACAGTGAGCAGAGGGGAGAGGAGAGGGAACTTCAGGGGAAAATGGGAAGGGTTTACAGGTACAAGTGTAAAGGACACATGGACAAAACTAGGGGGACTTGGAAATGGGAGGGAGGTGGGGAGGGCTGAGGGGTGGGCTGGGATGGGAGTAAAAGGCAGGAAACTATACTTAAACAACAATTAAAATATTTTAAAAAGTTTATTTACAATTTTTGTTATTATGAGGTGAACAGCATATATAAACACAGATATAACAAATATATATGTATGTATATATTTTTAAAGGAAATTAATTATAAATTTTACAAAAGTATATGTTGGGAAAATCTTCCTAAAACATCCGTGCTTAAACAATGTGAAGTTTGCTATAGTATATCTCAATTTTCATGCTACTCCCATAAAATCAATATGCAATGGTCAATGTCTATAGATAGTCATTTCTGACCATTTGATTGTTTCAAGAAATTTTACCCAGGCATCTGCCTCTACTGCACCTTTCAGAACGTGAAGCCCAAAGTAGAACTTGGGGCACTGCACAATATTCTTATCCCCGTGGATCACTCTGGACCATGGTTGTGCCGAATGCCCCTCGTCTGATCGACGTGTGCTGCCATGGTACAAATTGACTCCTGTGCTGTGTGTGAGTGTTTGCATGTGGATGAGTAGCCAGAAACTTTATAGCACTCCAGTCACCTACACTCACCTCATTCTGCCTCATGACTCTCACATGTTGATGAGGTGACCAGCCACATATGGATAAATTACCAAAGTTATCAGGTGTTAGCAAAGGACAGAGCAGGCCACTGTTGAGGTGGGAGCAGGCGGAAGTGTGTGGCCCAGCATGGCCCTCACCTTTGTTGTCCCCAAGGACTGCTGCCTCACCTGGCTTTTCTGCTAGTCTGACTACTCACACTTCACTGCCTTACCGTTTCCTTTTCTCTTCAAAAAACCAGCCTGTACAATCTGGCCTGCACTTCTTGGTTTTTTTTTTAAATATGGTGTTTCTATTCTATTTAATCCTCTTGTATCATCTTAGATGTTTAATTGTTGTAGCATCTTAGATGTTTGATTCACCCTTGGATGAAGTGAAGTTACTGGTCCTAGATACAAGATTTTGATGTCTTAAAATCTTGTTACTGTAAAATACAGGAAAGTCACTGAAAATTCAGTCTTGGAACTTATATTTATTCATTCTTTAATTTTTCATTTAGTAAAAAATTAGTACCTACTTTGCCATGTCTTGCAGATAAAATAGGAAATAATACAGTCAAGCTCTCGGCCCTCATGAAGGTTACAAATGAGTAGGATATGCTGAAAATCCATCAACAAGGGACTACATAATAAAGTTTTATGTGACAATAGGTGTCATGAAGAAAACTAATGCAGGAAAAGTGCATAGACATTGATGGATGATCAGAGAAGGGAAAGAGACATGAATAAAAAGAGAGAAAGCCAAGCAAAGAACTGTCAGGAGAACTTCCTGGTGGAGCAAAATAGCCAGTTCAAAGGCCTGAAGCAGAAAGGAACTCAGCAGGCCTAAGGCATCTGAAAAGCAAGAAGATGGCCAGGGTGCCTGGGAAGGAGTAAGTGCTGAGCAGTAGGAAACAAGGTAGATATATGGGGCCTGGAAGTCGCAGGAAAGATTTTGGATTTTTAATTGAGTGTGAAAGGAAGATGCTGAGGGAGGGGTTTTGAGCTGGGGCATGAATTCATCTATGCATTTAAAGTAGAACTGGTTGCTGCGTGGAGGCTATGTTGTGGGCAGGTGAGCATACCGGCAGGAGATACTCAAGAAGGTGACTACACTGACCAGACAAGAGATGATTGTGGTTTGGACTGGAGGGGTAGCATGGGGCTGAGGAGGGGCTATGAGGATGTGATCCAAGAGGGAAAGGGTAAAGTTAAGCTTGACCCCAGGAGTTTCTGCTTCAGGAAAAGGGTGAATGATTATGCAATTTGCTGAAATGGGAGCAACAGAGTAGCTGGCTTACAATACTGTTAATAAAGCCATAAATAGAGAAGCTATTCAGATTCTGTAGGACTATTCAGTCAAAATATGACTGATATATATTTAGGGTAAGACAACAGAAATTCAATGTTGATCTCTTTTTTAGTCTCATAAACCCATTATCTACACTGCTGACAAGTAAAAAGCTCTGGCATATGACTCATGTATTTGCAAAATCATGTCCTCGGTACACACAGATGGTGTTTGTGGAGACTGTGATAGGGGACGGCCCGCTGGGGGAGCAGGGATCCTCAGAGTCAAATGTGACTCTCTCACCTACGGGGAAGGAAGGGAACACGCTTGTGTTTATAGCCCTGCCAAAGTCGAAGCCAAATCACAAACCTTTTACTGTCCTTTTCTCTGGCCTAACATTTAATATGTTTCTGTTGCCTTTTTCTCTTCTTCTCCTCTCTGTAGCTTTATGTAAGTGTAGTCATAGCAACAAGATAGTCTTTGCTTAAAAGAAAGAGTTTGGAAAAATGAATTATAAATCAATGTCATTAACAAATGGCTCTTTCACCTAGTTTCTATGAACCAACATAATATTGAGGAGTCATGCTTTTATTGAGGTTTCAAGACATAAAACCCATTTCATCTGATGCAGGGTCAACAACGGTTTATGTAGGGCCCATATAGTAAATATCTTAGGCTCTGAGGGCCATGCCCTTTCCATCATAAGCACTCAGTTCTGCCCTTGGGACATGACAGAGTTAGTGACAATGTGTGAACAGATGGATATGGCTGTGTTTCAGTGAATCTTTTTTTCCACCTTGGATTTCTTTCTTTCTTTTTTTTTTTTATTATTATTGACACTATTACAGATGTCTCTCATTTTCCCCCATTCTCCCCACCACCACCCAGCCTTCACCACATTGTCTGTGTCCATGGGCTATGCATATATGCATATACATTCTTTGACTAATCTCTTCCAGTCCTCCCCAACCCCTGTTCTCTGATATCTGCCAGTCTGTTCCACGTATCTATGCATAAATCTTTATTTACAAAAACAGGCAACTGATTGAATTTAGTCAATGGACCGTAGATTTCCAACCCCTGATCTAAAGGATTCCTTCCTCTCACTTCCTAAGATAGATCTCAAAGAACGTTCATTGCGCCATCCACAGCAGAATCCCTAGGCCCTATCTAAGACCTATTGAACTGGAATTTCTGTGTTTTTGAATTGGTTTCAGGTTCCCCCCGCCCAAGCAATGCTCAGTCAAGCCTGAGTGCAAACACTGAGGTGTATCAAACCACAAAGTTTGCCCAAAGGGAGTAGCATGCAAATTACCACAAAGTCACGTAATTCTGAAATTGATATTCATCTACTGTAAGTACAGAGCCATATGAGCATCCTGAATAGTATTTTTAAAAAGAAGGAAGAAATTTACCAATATTTTAAAGTCAAAAAATTTAACTTGAAAATATGGATTTCCGGCTCCTCTCATAAGTCACAAAAACTGGCAACACAGAGCCCACATTCCTGCATAATGAAAATCTGCTCAAGTTGAGTCATGAGTACAAGACTCAGAGAAACCACACAGGCTCAGATTTAGACTGTTCCACCCACCACTCCTCATCATCTCTCACATTGTCCCACTTTACCCATTTCAGTTATGGGGTGTATTCTGCAGTCCACTGATTTAATATATACATGCTTGGTATTTATCAGTCATGGTTTATCACAGACTGATTTACTCATCTTTTTTATACCAGAACAAGACAGCATATATCATAAGCCATATATATGAATACTGTTAGGCTGCCCATTTTAATAGACTACTTCTCAAGCACAAAAGTAAAAATCATTCTTCTACTTCCTATTGCCGTGCCAATAACTTTGTTGGCTCTCTGAGCAATGACAGAAGGAACCCTGAACAAAAAATGGCAAGTCAAACGCATGTATTTTTAATAATTGTTGAAATGTTTCAGTGAGACAGAAAGCATCAAGCTGCAATCTTGGGTTAATACATTAAAGTGTGTTCCAGCACCCCATATTTAGAGGGGAATGTATTCTCCGGTCGACTGCTCCCTTGTGTTTCTACCAGGGACACTTTCAGATGAAGCAAAAGTGGGTGGAGACAGAGTGTGACTAGAAACCTAAGTGTTTCTGGCTTGCCAAAGCAAGCGTTGCTTCTCACCTTTAGTCCTTGCTGACAACTCCTACTGGTTGACATTTCTTTTTGTTCCATGCCCTCTGGCTTTCTCCACTATCTACTCTGAGCCCCTGGTGGGAGGAGTAGGAGGGATGGAGGAAAGGGGAGAGACCCTGCGATGACAGAGCACACTTCTAGGAAAGGTATTTCTACCAGAGATTTAATGTTAAAAAGAAAAAAAAAAATCACTTGGAAAGTGTTCTCTTTTTCTAAGAAGAAAGCTGTTTATATTAATTCACAACTGGTTGAATTTTTAAATACATTATTAATACCAGGAAAGCGTAACACATGGTTACGACAGCAGCTAATGGATCTGACAAATACAGGTTGGAAAGCCAGCTACATAACTTCAAAGCTTTGAGCGGTTACTTCACTTTTCTAGGTGTCAGTTTTCTCATCCGAAAAATGGAAAGAAATATACTTTCTACCCCATAAAAGTGTTATGAGGATTAAGTCCACGTGAAGGACTTAATAATGGGCCACTTGTTTAGTAAACAGAAACGATACTTCTTTCTAATTATTATTTCATCTGTAAAATGGAGATAATAATAGAATATAGCTCAACAGGTTATTAGGAGGATTTAATCAGATCATTCCCATGGAACATTTATCTGGTGCCTTACATACGGTAAGTTCTTGCCTATGCCACTTCTTACTAAAATTTATCACTGTAACAATCATTGTTCGTAATAATAGCTATAATTATTTGGAAAACTAAATTTGTTATGGAAGAGATAGCTAATGATTATCTAATTTTTCTAGCTACACTCCAAATTTGTGCCATAGAAAAGCCATTCTGCCCATGGCATCGCCTTGGTGTTCTCAGCAGGACACAGAATGGTGCACTAGACGGAAAATGGACTTTGGAGTCAGGCTGATCTGGGTCTAATCCCCAACCCCCCAGTAGTAACTAGCAAGTTGGGTAACATCAGGTTTGTCATATCCGAGTCTGAGTTTGTCATCCCTGAGCAGAGGTTTGGCACCATGCCCTGGGTTCCCAACACTGCTTTAGTCTGGGATGCTTTCCAATACCAGTTTGCTTGGCACATGTTCTTATTCATATTTGTATACAGAATAGATCCTGTTTATACCACTCCTATCACCTAACACAGTGGCTCTCCCTCAGAGTTACCTTCCTCCTAGGGCACATTTGGCAAAGTCTAGAGACATAGACATTTTTTTTTTTCTGTCTTGACTGGAAGTGGGTGACAAGGAGATAAGGAGAGCAGGTATTTGCCTTTAATAGGTATAGGCCACGGATGCTCCTAAACATCCCTTAAGAAAGGAAAAAAAAGGACACTTTTCCACAGCAAAGAATGTCAAAGAGTCCAGTGAAAATGTCAATAGTACTAAAGTTGAGAAACTCTGATCCAATACATTGATATTTGCACTTCCTCGGATTTAATTGAGTTGAGAAGTTCAAAGTAGAAAACTAACAATTCCAAAACAGGTCTTAAAAATTGTGAACCTGAATGATATGATTCTCAGAAATGTTAAAACTTTCCTATACCAAAATGCCTTCACCACTCATCTCCACAATTAGAAATTCATTCTTTTCATAATTTTAATCCTTTCCTGGATAAGAAATATATTACGTCTCATTTGTCATTGATATACTTGCATGTTGATTGTATCTATAGTAAAAGCACCTAATATTTGCCAAGATGTGGGCACAGGAACGTGAGCACAACCATCTCTGAGATTGGAGGGTTCATGTTCCAATCACCCTGAGTGACTGATTTCGGAACTTCGATACTGGACTCTTTTGAGTCTCAAATACACAAAGCATTTGGTGAACTTTTCATAAACTAACTGAGCATAGGACCATGTGCCCTGATCAAAAACTTCTTCATGGGGTCTTAGAATAAAGCTTAAATCTTTACCCTGGTTACCGAGGCCCTGGGTAACTCGGCCCTCCACTCACTCGGGTCTAGTCACACCAGCCTGCTTGCTGCTCCATGAATAAACCAAGCTCATTCTAGACTCAGCAATTTAGCCATTTATTTTTCTGGAATATTCTTCTAAATCTTTGTGGCAGACCCTTCTGCGTGGCGTGGGCCCAGCTCCCACTCGGAGATGCACAGAACCCACGCCCACAGATAGGTTCTTTCGTGTGTAATCAGATTTGCAATATACTTAGGCTGTTTTGAGACTTCCTCTTTGCCTAAAAACCCCCTCACCCTGCAAGTACTTTGCAGAGGCCAAGTGTAACTGGCTGCCTATTCATTTGCTAATATCCTTCTTCTGTGATGTAATGAGAGGCATTGGCTCCTTTGTCTGTCGTAACCAGGATAGGAAGAACCATCTTGTAATGTAAGGAGGAGATATTATTAGAATAAAGGCCTATCATGGCAGAGGCAGAGGCTTTGGCTCCTCTTGAGAGAAAAGCCAGTCAGTTGTCCTTTTTCCTCCACCAGACTCAGTAGTCTGTGTGTGTTTTAATTCATCCATAATGATGCGGACACTGCTGGCCGGTGTCTGCATCAAATCTTTGTTCATTTCTGTCTCTGCTTTGAAGCTCCCCACATGAAAGGCCTGACCTTTCCATCAAAACTATCACTGCAACGCCTCCCTTTGCATAAAACATCCCCTTTTTGTGCTATATTTTTACTCACAGTGCTTATCATTACTCACAGTACATCACATATTTGTCTGAACATGTGAATTGTATGTCTCTGACATTCTCACATGTAAACTCCTTTTGACTTATAATCCCCATAAACATCTTGTTAATCAGTATTTCATAGAACACAATTTGGCAAATGCTTAATCTATATTTTTACATTTTGTTTCTCTTGTTTCTTTTATTAAAAACAGGCTACATCTGTGTGTCACTAAACTATTTTAGAAATTACAAGAATTATCAGAATGTTTAATTTGTCAGACTGCAAACCCACTGACCAAATCTGACCAACACAGCATTCCTAATAAATTGAATCTGAGTGGGTTTCAGAGGAATTTTACTATCCAGTGTGCCCCAAACCTGGTCAACTATTATCTGTGTCTATATCAGGGGTTATATATATAGAGAGAGATTATTATATGTGTGTGTATAACATGTACATGTGATATAGATATTTAATGTTTATCTATAATAGCTACTACATTAAGTTCACCTCTCTATAAGAAAGGACTATATTCTCATACCTGGTCATCCCATACATTTGCTTTGTTTGCTTGACTCCCAAAGACACTTGACTTCATTTAAAAGCCCGACCTACATATCAAATACAACTTGCCTAAATGAATTTCATTGCTGAATTCAGTTAAAGATGATGCATAGGTGGAACATATGGCTGACTAAACAATGTGATGTGAAGACTGGATATGCCTTTTTTTTCTTTTTCTTTTTGATTCACAAGTGACTACACATCAATGCTAAAAGGCTATTATTACAAGTCACAAAGGTTTACACAACAAGTGCTATGGTCTATGAGCTTTTACTAGTACTGAACACACGTTCCCCAGTAGACTTTGTCACTGCTATCTCTTATGTACCTTCCGACAGTTCTGAGGACATAGGAAGAGTAGAAAGGCCGTTACTGGATTGGGTTCCCACAAAGGAAAAGTCAAAAGATACCAGTGGTCAGAGAGGTTCAAAAAATGAAGAAAAATGAGGGTGAAGTTGAGAATAACGGAAACAAACATGACCTTTGAATTTTCCTAAACAGAAAGTTGCCTAGTTTTCATTCATTCAGTACCCAGATTTGTTCACATTCTTTTTACTATTTTTCTAGAGGTATCCATCCTGCCTTGTTTGGGTGTGGCTTCTTGTCTTCACAGAGAGAATGTGAACCCCTTTAAGACGAAGCAAGGCAGAACTGGTTACTGAGATAATTTGCTAATTATGTGCCACGTTTGTTCTCAAGCCGACCAGGCATATCAGCTTTTAAGGATGAAATAATTCCTGTTTGTTTGAACTTCTGGTCTCCTCACAACCCCACTTCACAAAATGCACAAAATGACAAGTTTGGCCCCAGGCACTTGTCATATTCTGGCTCTTACTATTCTGTCTGGAATTGACCCTGTGTAATATCCTGGCTCTTCTGTGTTTATATGCTCTCATTTTGGTTCATTTCATCTGTTTCTATATTAGTATATAACTTTCACTAGGCCCTTAGTAAAGTGGCCCCAGTTCTTAGCTTGATGTTAAGACACGAATGCCCATACCCTGATGGCACCAGGTGTTCTGTTCTAGGCATGGGACAGACACAAACTCACCCTATCTAGTAGGTTATTTAAGCTTATTGTAACCCCCAGGTGTTTTAGAGTGATGAGGGCTGTGGGTGATTTTTAAGAAACACAGATGGCCATCAATAAAAACTGTACCCGAACCATTTGTTGATATGTATTTGGCTGTGAAAATGTAAAGAAAAGACTTTCAATATGCTTTTCCTGTCTGAAAAGAAAATTTAGGGGGAAGAACAGGCACAGGGAACATGTAATACCCATTCACAGACTGGATTTACACTTTAACAAAGTCTAGGGACCTGTGACTTTCTATTATTCTCTACTACAAAGAGGTATCCATCTTGTTTTAGATGCTATTGTCAAGTTGACATATCCTAACAGGCAGAAGCTGAAAATATGACACTCTTTAGCTACATGGTCATGTCCTTTAAAAAAAAAGGAGACTGTATGTGAGCACCCAGCAGACTTTTTCAGCAACAAAGCACAAGGCCACAGGTTGACAAGATCCATATAATCAGCCAAGCAAATGCCAGCAATGAAAGCTTTAAAATTGCTTT
Organism: Anoura caudifer; assembly: GCA_004027475.1. Taxonomy (NCBI): domain Eukaryota; kingdom Metazoa; phylum Chordata; class Mammalia; order Chiroptera; family Phyllostomidae; genus Anoura; species Anoura caudifer. The sequence continues at coordinate 330,713 of PVKU01000093.1, read as the reverse complement.
GAAGTCCAATCCATCAAAATTACACCTTTTTTGAGAGCAAATAAAAGAGGTGTTACCTTAAGTCATAGGTTTCCTATGGACCCTTTTCATCCTCTCTGAAAAGTCATTTACTTACCTTTTATTCTTTATGTCTTTCCCATACTCTAATTATTGATGAGTTCCCTCTATTGGAAAGCCCAATAAAATGTTATTGAAAACACACATCTGCTGGGTAATTTTTTCATGTAATTATGTAAAGTAAAATCTTTATAAACAAAGTGAAGAAAATTATAATCCCTGGTATTAGGTTTTATAAATAGCTCAAAGCAGATTTTTCCTCTAATGAGCAAGTCAGAATTAAATTAAAAAGATACCACCACAAAAATTCAATCATTCTCTCCCCTTTTAGTAATGTTATTAAGTTAAAATCCATCACTGTATGCAATGCTACTTTAGCCTAGCTGTAAGTACTATTTTAATTTTCAAGCAGCAATTTGCTATAATGCACACTGTTATCTGCCTACCGATATCCCTTTTCCCTTTTCTCTTAACAGGGCCATTATTTTCCCATCCTATCTTTTTTCTTCACTTAGGCTCATTCTGTTTTCATAGCCACTCCCACGCAGGCCAATAAGATGAAAAGAGATGTGTGTCATTTACCTTCCGTTCTGTGACAAACCATCCCAAAGCTTGGTAGCTGCGAACAGTTCCCATTGACTTACCCCATGATTCAGTGAATTGGTGATTTGGGCTGGTCTTAGCTGGTGGTTCTGCTTTTAGCTGGGCTCAGGTATGTGTTTGTGGATAGCTGCCTGGTTGCTGGGCCCTGATTGGTCAAGAGTGGTCTCAGAGGCAAAGATTCATTTATGTTCCATGCCTCTTGTCATCCAGCGGGCTCATGTCAGATCTGGACAGGTTTTTAAGAGAAAGCAGAAGCATAAAATCTGCCTTGGGGCCTAAGCTAAGAAGTGTACACTGTTACTTCCATTGCATTCTGTTGGCCAAAGCAAGGCCCAAGTCAAGCCCTGATTTAATGGGTCTGAAGGCAGAATCCATCTCCTGCTGGAAGCAACTCCAAGTTATGTTGCAAGAGTCGCAGACAGAGTACAGATATTGTATTTTTGTACTTCATTGTATGTTTGGTGCTTTTTGGATGGACACCAGGTATTGTTAATTTTATATGCTTAGCTACAAAATATTTCCATATTTCCATTAATATTCTTCAAACTGTAAAAGGCTTAAGCTGGAAGAAAGTTCGGTTGAGCCTTGCTTTTAAGTTTTGTTAGGCTGAACAAGAGTTATACTTAGTCAAGGGCAAACTTGTCCCCAGTGCTGTGGCAAGATCCTTATTATTCAAAACAATATCTACTAAAATATACACAGATGTAGTATTTCAACTCTTTCTATTGGGAAGAGGCAATATTCCTAGCCTTGCGTGAACTTTAGAAACCATTTCTTCTAACCTTCTAAAGGGCTCTTTCTTCACACACACGTACTTACCAGGGCTCACCTGAATGCTTGCTAAACACCTACTCAAAGTCTTCAGAATCCTCTCTGAAGCGACCTCTTCCTCAGTATTTTGCCCTTCTTACTCCACCTTCTTTGGCTTCTCTAGAGTCCCAGGGTCATCTCAGTGACTCAGGGTGCTGCCACCCAACTGTGCCTGCCTTGCTGCTGCCTGACCTGGAGTCCGAGAACACTCTCCGTGCAGTAAGCCCCGGCAACGGCAGAGATTGCATCGGTTCCTTCTCATCATTTCCGGGGCCTACTTTCTCAAGTACCTTTAAAACATTGATTTTGTCCTTTTCTTTCATTGTTTCATGTAGGAGTATCAATCTGGCGCCTATTACTCCTTGGCTGGACAACAGCCTAGTATACCACCCATTTGCAAGTGGTGCGCCACAAGAGGCACACTGGCGTGGCACAAGAATTCTTAAAATATCCAGAAGCTGACCACTTATGCAAAGCCTCTTTTCCCTTAGATTGTCAAATTAAAAAAACAGCAGCCAACACAGCAATAGCAATCCAGTATGAATGAAATAGAATTATATTTATTTTTTGGTCAGATTGGCAAAAATTATATTTTTAGGCATGCCACAGAATTTTAATAATTAGATTATATGTGCCATGAGATGAAAAAGGGTGAAAATCACTATAGTTTAATGATATATTTAATACAACTTTAAGGAGCTTACATTCAAAGAGCTGTTTGAATGAGTGTATGAAGAATTGCTTTATGGATGAGAGACCCAGGAGAGGGAAGATGATGATTACTGTTTTATCTTATAGATCTATGAAAACTTCTCCTACCATAAGTGCTATGGGGGAACTAGGCTAAAACTTTATCTGGCTTTCTATCTGCTCACTGAAAAATGTAAAAGGCCAGGGATGGAAGAATATGATAAAATTCTCTAGCATCACTGTGGCAGATCAAAAGTGGAAAATGATAAGGATAGCTGCCCAGAACATCCTGATGAAAAGAATAAAGACAAGATTTTACAGGTTCTTTTCTTTTGATTAATCTCAACTTTCATAAGAAAAAGAGCTGATACATATTCTTTCTATCACATATAGAATAGCATACTCAGAATTGCAGGTACAAGAAGGAATAATGAAAAAGAATTAAAATGCCATCGAGTAATTAATTGTTTAAAATATAGGTATTTATAAATATGATGTTAAACAATCTCTACCTTTTAGAAAAGATAGAAGAGCTATTATTACATTAAATGTATGAGTCATTCTCTTGGTCCTTTTTAATTGTACCAAAACAATTTATACTTTGTGAATTCTTTTTATAGTTAACTATGTCCTTTATCATACTGGAAATAAGTATTTTATTTTAAATGCAAAGAAAGGCTTGCATTTTAGTTAAGTTGATAAAGCACCAGATAATTTGAAAATTCACTAAAAATACCTTACATGCTATTATGTGGGGAAATATTGCGCAAACTTTGTTTCCCATCTAGGTATCTCTCAAAGTACTTATTTGCCTGGTGAATCTTCCAGTTAAGTCAACTATGTATCGTTTCAATGTGATTAGAACTAAAACCAGTTCTGTACACTTTCTTCAAGGCTAGTTTCTTCCCTTTAACTTTCAATTCTTTCTCTTTGGCAAAAGTCACACACTTTCTCATACTTTCCTAAAGGCTAATTTTATCCTCTTCTTCACATAGTCAAGCATCTCTTGTAATTGCTTTGGCAGAAAGAAAAATTTTTTTTGGTTCACATAATAAAGAGGACTTACAGGAAATCTACATCTATTCAACTGAAAATGTATTTTATTATAGAATACATTAGATAGACACTGGTTGTGAGCATTTAGGTAATTCATAACGTTAGAAGGAAGTGAGGGAAAGAAATAGATATAGTTCCACCACTCAGGGGTAAAAAGTCATTAACATTTAGAATCTTTGGTTCCAGTACAACAAGCCCAACTTGATTTTTGACTTCAGTTGTGTATATGATTTGTTTCTATCTCCACCCGTGTGGTTGCTCACCAGATGGAGCAACTCCACTAATCATCTATGTTTCCTCCGGTGTCAAATTTAACAGTTGGCAACCTCATCACAGCTCTTCTGGGCCCTTCTACCTGGTTGCAGTGTACAGATGCTCCTAGACTTACAATGGACTTATGTACGATAAGTCCATCTGAAGTCAAAGATATCATTAAGTCAAAAATACATGTAATAACCTAACTTACTGAATATTATTGAATTGAAATCTAATAACATGAAAAAATATTATGATCAAGTAGAACTTATGCCCCAAATACAGGGAAATAACATTGGAATATAAAGGGCTTCCTGCCCATCAGTAGGTAAAAGACAGAAAACCAGTAAAAAATTAGGCAAAGGCTATGAATGGCATTTACAGAAATGGAATCTTCAAAAAGATGGCAAGCATAAGAAGAGATGTAAAAATACATAAGTAATCAAACAAATGAAAATTAAACAAAATGAAATATCCACCAATATAGCAAAATTTAGAAAGCTGGTTAGTGACCAGTGTTCATAGAGAGGTAGCGATACCAGATCCCGTATACTGCCTGCAGGTGTGAACTGGGGGCTGATCTGGAAAGGAGACTGGCAACACTCTGCAATGAAGTGTGAACATGCACTGTGACCCAGCATTTCTGTTCCTGAGTACATAGATCAGAGCAATTCTTACACGGGTGCGTTAATGGACACGTGAGATACACACAACAGCATTGTCTGCAGTAATGTGGAGTAGGAGCCAAACGGTGCCCACCTGATGTGGTGGTTGCTACATTACAGAAAATAGATGATATGCACATAGTGCAACATGGATACATTGCAACATAGTGCACATTTAAAAAAAAAGAAATAAACGAGAACGAGAGCATAATACAACAATGCAAATATATATAATGCACAAAGAACATCATTACATATTTTATAAAAACACCAAAAACTTTACAAATATAGTTGTCAAACATATTAGAATGACCACCTGTGAGAAGGCGGGATGGGAGTAGGGCATGGAGAAAACAGGAGTACTGAACAAACCAGCCGGTAAATCAGAGAGACTCCAGGGCCTTGCATGGACCAATGATGATTGCATGCTGAGAACTGTGCCTAATGTTTAACCCAACAATCTGCAACTCAGAAGAGCAAGAACTACAACAAAGTCACCAGTGGAGGCAAGATAGAGAGCCTTAAGCCCACATTAGAAAAGGTTATAAAGAGGATGATAGATAGAAGGACAGCCCAGAGAAGATTTTTTTTCCTAAGTTAACAGGTACTTACAAACTTTTGAATGTAAAAGGTAACAATCCAATAAAAAAGAACAAGGGGAAATATTACACATGGAAGTAATATATTTGGAAAATAATATTCCTCAAGACATGTGGTATGGCTGAGGTCAATGGCAAACACGGAACAATTAGCATTGGGGGGAAAGAGGATGTCCTTCCCTGTGAAACTAAAGACGACAGTATTGCAGAGGCAAATGTAAACAGGGGAGTTTATCCTTGTCAGTCTGATGTTCCTAAGTGAGATACAATGTGTGTTAGCACTGACTGAACAGTTGGAACTGAAGGATGGGTGGTGTGGGGAAGGAACTAGAATAACATCAGGTCATTTTTCTTAGGCTGGGGTTCACAAACTGGTCTCCAATTCTGTTTCCTCAGTCTCAGAAAATGTTGACTTTCTACCCTGATGCTGAAGACAAACACCTGAGAATTTTATTTCTTCCTTTTTCCTCACTCCCACAATCAATCCATTAAGGAGTCTTACTGTCAACTTCCTCCAAAATATGTCCCAAATCCATCCACATCTTTCCACCTCTACAAAACTACCTTTTTCCAAATTGTGTCAACTCAGACTGATTATCTCAACAGTCCCCTGTGTTTCCTGGTTACTCTGTGGTCCTCCAATCTATTCCTAATTCTCAGACAAATGATCTTTTAGAAGTGCAAATAAAATCACACTGTTCCTCAAGATCCTTTGATGACTTTCCATTATTCTTAGAATAAAGCCCTAATTTCTACAATAGCCTTAAGGCCCTCTTTGCTTTTTCCCCATGAAATCTCTTAATAGTCTCCCTACATTTTGCTATGCTCCAGACACACTGGCCTTCTCTCCGTTTTTCAGACACATGCAGCATCTTTGAACATCCTGCTCCCCTGTCTAGAAAACTCTTCCTATCACCTTTCTCTTCCTGACTCCTTCCCATCTTTGTAGACCAATTCCAAAGTCATCTCTTCACAGAGGTCTACCCTGGACATTCTTTCTAAAGGCACTCTTAATCCAAACACTCGCTTTCACATCACTTTATTTTACATTCATAGTAATGATCACTTTTAGAGCTTGTCTTATAAAGGTACTTGGTTATTTTTATGCTCCTCACACTAAAATGTAAGCCCTCAATAGGAGAGTTCTTGTGTGTTCTTATTCACTACATTACCCCTAGGGCCTAGATGCTCAGAAGCATTTATTGTTGCTGAAAGAACAATATAGATATTACAAATGTTGCCCAACTTCAAGATCCCAGTTGAATCTAGACACAGAGAAAGAAACCAGTTGAATGTGGAGAGTGGTCAAGGTGGGCTTATTTTTGTGGTAGATACAGCCGAGGAATGTTTATGGTGATAAGACATCACTAAAGTTACGGTGTACTTATCAGTATAATAGAGATATCAGAAACAAAAGAGAAAATGCACTTAAAACACAATTCAAAGCTTGACACTAGTAAAAGTTAGCATTATGATCATTACTATAATATCTAAGTTTTGCTTAATAGACTATGTATAGTTTATGTCATTTGTATAGTTAAGAGTTCATCTACTGGATTTCCTTTCATATATATTATTTTGTGATTCTTTGCTTATATCTTCATTGAACATCTTTATGTCTATTTCCAGAGCTTCAAAAGATTGTATTTAACATCATATTGATTGACATGCACCACTAATTCCCATTTAAAATAAAGGAGATGAGATTACCTTGGTAACATCTTCCTTTTCTTCACTCTCACAGCCTCAACTAACTGTATTTTTGCTTTGCATTCTTTTACCCCAACCCTCACAGCAGGCAATATGGTTTGCTGATGCTTGTTCACTTCATATAGTTTCTTTCTTTTAGAATTTGCTCTTCTATTCTTACACATTTCTTACACATTTCTCATTCTGTGAATTATAATAAACATAATCACTGCCTTCCTGATGAGAACACTGTTTGTTAACAGATGGGAGGTTTTTAAAATCTGAGTTATTGAAGTAGGCGATACTGAAAAAGGTAGTCAATAAAATTGAACTCTGCTGAAAAAAGGAAGGTCATTTTGTTCAAGATAAATTAAACTCTTATAAACAAAATTACCGACTGCTAGGAGCAGTAAGAAAAGCATGCAGAAAGGTATGGGAATTCATTTGTCTCTCTCAATTACTTAATGGAATTTGAACATTAGTCATTGGGTTTCTCTATTTTAATTAATTTAAGTAATTTATATAATGAAATTTCTGTACATAAAATATTCCTAATAAGCATTTCATCATTCCTCCCAGGATTTCAAGTAAATTAGCTCTAGTAATTCAACTCTGCTTCAGGAATGAAGGAATAGGAGCTGGAAATGAGAGAGCTAAGCAGGAAAATTCTACAAGGAGTGGGAGCCTAGTGAGAAACTAACTCCCTTTGATTATTATCAGCCACCAGGCAAAGGACTGAAAACAAAATGACCAGGGATTATAAACATTTGGCTTATATTAAATCCATTTTTTAACAGTGTACAATTTTTGAAATTATGCCTAGCAATTACTTTCTAGGAACTTCTTAATAGGCATGTTTTCCTGAACTAAGGGTAAGATGCTTGAAATCAGAAAACATTGTTATGATTTTATTTACCCTTTATTACTATAAGTTATTACAATGTCCATAAGGACACCCCTAATGCAAAGTGGTAGTTACTTTTAGCAACAGAACTAGAATGAGTGGCCACTTCCACTTATTCTGTATTTTTACTTGTTTCTAACTTTTTTTGAGTTAGTTTATACTTGCAGTAAGGTACTGATAGTTCCTATATGCCCTTTACTGAGCTTCATCTAATGTTAATATCTTACATATTTCAATGATCAAAACTAGAATAACAGTACAATAGACTGTTAGATAAGCTGCAGCCTTTATTCAGAGTTCACCAGTGTTTTTGCTAATGTCTTCTGTTCTAGGATCCCACATTGCATTCAGTTGTCATATCTTCTTAACCTCCCCCAAGCTGTGATGATTTTTTATTTTATTTTGTATTGTCTGTGATGACCTTAAGTTTGAAAAGTATGGGTCAGTTATTTTGCAGACAGTCCCTCGATTTGGATTTATCTGATAGGTTTCTCTTGATTAGACAGGGATTATGCCTAATTGGGAAAAATACCACTAACTTAAGGTTTCCTTGGGGCATTACATAGAGGGGCATTGCATTTCTTGTTGCCATCTCTTATTACTGATCATTTTAACCTTGGTCTCTTGGTAAAGGTGGAGTCTGACAAGTTCCTCCACTATAAAGTTTCCCTTTGAAACTAATGTGTTTATTGTGGGCAGTTTCTTCGAGCCTATGCAACTCAACTTTACCCACTAATATTGGTGAATCTTGCAACAATTATTACTGTGGTTTTCTAATGGCAGTTTTCTATTTTTCTTAGTCTTCCTATATTTATTAATTAGAATTATTCCTCTGCAAGGAAGAATTTCCCCTTCTCTCCCATGTATGCATGCATGTAAGTATGTGTGCCTTTCTTTATTTAGATTGAGATGCATTATTCATAAAAAGTCAAAGATAATTATTTTATTATTTGAGTTAATATCTATTGCTACTTGCTTAAATGATGCCATCTATTTCAGTTGTCTCCTGTGACTTTTGGTATATTCCTCTTTTTTTTTTTTTTTTTTTTTTTTTTTTTTTTTTTTTTTTTTTTTTTTTTTTTTTTTTTTTTTTTTTTTTTTTTTTTTTTTTTTTTTTTTTTTTTTT